>JBBMOJ010000014.1:0-194810 GCA_038090695.1 Sclerotinia spermophila
TGAAATCCCATTCCTTATATAGATCTTCGTTCTCTTCAGACCTTATGGTTCTGTTTTATTTGGATCCTTTGGATCCTAAGATCCAAAGGCTCCAACGTCTTGTCACATGACACTTGTCACGTGATCCAATATTACCCATCGTAACACCTAGGGAGGTCCACCACAGACGTTAAGCAATATAAATAAATAAATAAAATAAAATATCACGTGTGTAACACGTGATATTCGTCACATATATGATTTCCAACAATATATATTATGTTTATTGTGTTATATATTTAGAAAGATAGAATAAGAAAATATTATACTCTATATATATTTGTCTGAAACCTTTATTATTATTATTATTATTATTATTACCTATTTACGAATTTTGATTACTTTTTTCCACTTACAAGTGATATTTTTTTATATCTTAGACTTCCTCCTCGAATAGTCTTAGCCATAGTATCTTTCCCCCCCTCATACCGTCTGTATCTTGGGTTCGGTTTTAGGAACCTCAAAAAAAAAAAAAACCATCAAATATCGGATTGGCCAATAAATAAATAATTATTACTTCTTCTTCCCTTTCACATACTCTTTGGCTCACCGTACCTGAAAATTGGGATCCAAATCTACAGACCAACAAGTCTCAAGTGCTGAGATCAGCCATTATAATAATTATCATATATTGAGGCTGAGTTACGAAGTCTACTCATGAGTCGGTGGTTCTAAGGGAAACGAGTACGAAAGTTCACCCGCCTACTGGACGTGTATATAGCTGGAGTCATGTCGATTACTCGTATTGGTAAGAGAAACTATTTTTGATAATTAGTCGAAATCGGAGTTGTCAATACGATAAATATATAGGCACTGATATATCGTGTTTGGGTCCATCCCAACTGAATCCTACAATGTATTATCAAGCGAGTCAAGCTATGTATATCACGCAGGATGCTATGACAAGCCCATATCCGACCGTGCCATCTTCAACAGGAATGGTTGGACAATGGATGACGATAGAGCGACTACGATAAACTCCCAAGAAAAGTCAATCGGGGATAATAACTTAAATCAAAATTTTGAATTTGTGTCAAGCGAGCGGATGTGGCGATCATTCTACTGTATGTACTTAACAGACATGGGTTCATATATCGTTGATGCGGAGAATCCCTCCCTTTTTACAGAGTATAATATTCTCAACCAAGGGTCTATCGTCTACTCCATGTAATACCGTATGTAGGTACCAATACCAATTACCCCTTAAACTTGAGATCAGTTGACTATATACTTGATATGGAGTCGTAAGGAGAAAAGAAGAGATTGGAAGTTATTGTTTCCTTCTTTCTTTATTCAACCATCTTTTTCCAAATCCATTAGCATGGTACCTAATACCTAATAAGTGTATCGTAACGCCATACCCCAAACTAAAAAAAGATGGTACAGTAGTATTCTTGGTGGCAATGATATCGGTTGGCGCTGCCTTCTCGTATTTTCTCCCTGTCTTGACTCTTTTTCTTTCCGTCTTCGGGGTGGAGTGCAGTTTTGTCTATTTGGTAAATCAGGCATAAGATCGGTTGGAGATCTCGTGATGAAACTCGCATCATCGGTATTTAGAAAGAAAGAAATAAAAAATAAAACTCGGAATGATCCAATACATCGGAGACTTGAGCCTTCAAGGTTGTTGAACAACACAATAGATTATATATATAGTATATGCATTCATTGCGAAAGGGAAATGATACAGGCAGACAGGGAAAGGTTGTATAGATTGTAGATAGTATGAAACAACTACAGAGTAAAGCAAATCTATAGTGAATGATTATATAGAGACAAGGTCAAGTAAGAACAATAATGATTTACATACATCGATCTACCATCAGTACATGCATTTGTCTGAATTATATATAAATTATATCAATTATATAAATTGTATGAAAACCAAAAAAAACATGAGGGGGTTTTTTTATTTAAAGTTCGAATCGAATCGGCTTTTTGCTAGTGAAATCTTATATGATGGATGCGCTTACAAAGGATATCTAGGATTATCTACAATACCTAGCTAGGATGCATACATACATACATACATACATTTAAGGTACCAACTCAATTCTCAATCCCCTTAGCAACTTCCCTTATTAGAGGTAAGCGTATTTTTTAAGAATTCTCCATCGAAACCCAATTATTAATCAACTGTGAACCAATCATGATTCTTCATTTCAGTTATTTTTAATAAGTTATGCATAATAACAATGTTTGTACATTCCAATTCCAATTCCAAAAGCTGCTCTCTTTACTAGTAGTTTGCCTTTCATTTCATTAGCAAATAAACATTGCAGCTCTGTACTCATACTCTGTACATGAATACCGATCTGTTGTACCCGTCATTTTTTCTGTTTTTTTTCTTCTCATCTTTTCTCTGATCATGGACTTTAAGACTTCAAATCCTTACCAAACTATCTTGAAAATTTCAGAAGAGAAAACTCAATCGTTTCTTTACTCCATTATCCATTATCTCCAACCCCCCCCCCCCCCCCCCCATCCCCAAACAATAAATACATTTGAATTCGTTCATCACAATAACGAACTTTTTGTAATTATTACTCACTCGTTTAAACAGAAGCAGCTCAAGACGAGATAGTTCGTATTTTATTATTTATTATTGAGTTGCCCTTTGCTCTCTGAAGTCCGAAACTAAATAAGCTCTTGCCAAAGAATTAAATAAAAAAAATACCTTTGCTCACTCAATTTAAACTTTCGCTTCTTCCCTTTGCCGCTTTGCGCCATCGCCTTTTTTTTTGACATTTCGATACATTGACATTGGCATAACCCCGACCAAACAAACACCTCTTATCACTTATATTCGAAAGAGAGAGAGAGAGAGAGAGAGAGACAGAGAGAGAGAGGGGAAAAGATACATCCATTGTATAATCTTACATGTTTTATTCACTTGATTAAATCACTCTCCCTACCTACATTCGTTTTTCTCAAGGAGCATCAAGCAATCAATAATAAAATACATGAATAATAAATACATGGACTTCTATAACACCGCCACCTCGTCTTGACTTTGGTTTGGTCGACCAAGGAACCAAGGAACCAACTCACAACACTCAACACTCAACACTCAACAGGGATAATAAAACAATCCCTCAACTCCCTACAAACAGAATAACTTTGCCCACCACTGTTTGACCGCCATCAAATGTATGTTTCCCCATATTCCTTCATTGCTTTAAAGTTATACTTGCCCCTCATAATTTGCTTTTGGTTGAAAGCTTGGAAGAATAAGATTTCAGGTGTCGGATATTTAATTTCTCCCGGGGAATTTGATTACCACGGTCCTCATTCCTTCTAACCGCTCTGGCCTGGGACGGAGACGCCAAACTGATTGAAGTTGGTGAAATGTCTCTTTGAATCATTCATTGATTCTTGGAATAATAACTAACAGTTCTACTCGAATAGAATTATGCCTCCTCCTAGGCGACCTGATCATGGTGAATCACATAGATCTCACAAATATCGAACTAACTCGCGGCGCGCACGAGTTCAAGGTGAAGAAACTGTCTATTATACTCTACCACCAGCTTCGCCTACACATGAGAGTCGGCCCTCGAAATCTTCCTTGGCTGATACAGCATCATCTCCCCGGTCCCCAACCATGTCTCGGGAACCAATTTCACCAACGCGAAATACAACACCTGTGATTGCGATGTCGAGGAAGCGGAGTCTTATCCGCCCAGAACGGAATAGGATCGATGAAAACCATCCCAACTACCATTATCGCCAACATGCCGCCAATATGGATACCCAACCTTCAACGACTGGCAACGATCCAATAATGGAAGATATAGAGGCAGATGCTGCGAATACAGATACGTCAGGGTTTCGATCATCAGTGGAAGCTGAATCTGATATTGCACCTCCTGCAAGACGACGTACACGGCGCCATGGCGCTAGACCAGAGGATCTTGCCTCGAATGAGAAGGCCGGGTTTGCTTCAAAGTCTCGTGGAGGAAATAAGCTGAGGAGGGAGAGGGTGCAAAAAGTGTCCCAAGAGGAGAAAGCAAGGCAAAAGGCCCTCGACACGGTCAAACCACCAAGTCTTTGGAATGTTTACTGCGCTACTGTAACCTTCTGGTGTCCAGGTTTTGTTCTTAAGTGTTTCGGGTTCAGTTCCAAAGCACAGCAAAGAGCTTGGAGAGAGAAGATGGGATTGATCAGCATTATTCTCTCTATCATGGCAGTTGTGGGATTTTTGACATTTGGATTTACGGCAACTGTATGTGGGACGGGTTCAGGTTTACGATTGCAAGTCAACCATGTGGATTCTGGATATATGATCTTCCACGGTAGCGCATATGATCTTTCGAAATCCAAACATCCTGCTGCAACAGGCATCGCATCTGGGGCGAACGTACTGTATGATTTGCCTCAAAAGTATGGGGGTATGGATGGAAGTTTTTTGTTCCAGAATGTGAATGGCAAATGCAAAGGTCTAATCACTCTGGCTGATGGATCGGACGTTCCAACCAATTCTAATAACGATCTTGCATGGTACTTCCCTTGTCATGCATTTAATCAAGATGGCTCAAGCTCCCCAAATGAGACAATTGGTGCCTATTTTGGGTACGGATGCCATTTGCAAGCAGAGGCTCGCACATCCTTTTATGGACTTCATGGCGCTGGATATGTGTATTTCACCTGGAACGACATCAAAAATGCGTCAAGAAACCTCATGGTATACTCTGGTAACGTCCTTGATCTGGACCTCCTAAAATGGTTCAATACGACTCAAGTCTCCGTCCCATCCAGGTTTACCGACCTTGCTGACAGTACTTCCGCTGCCAACGCCGCTGTACGCGGTAGGGATGTCACACACGCCTTCCAATCATCAGAAGATAGGAAGATAGCTCAATGTTTTGAGCAAATTATCAAAGTTGGAAGTGTTGATACCGAAACTGTTGGCTGTATTGCTTCCAAAGTAGTCCTTTACGTTTCTTTGGCATTCATTCTTGCCATCGTCCTGGTTAAATTCGTCTTGGCTTTAATATTTCAATGGTTCCTGGCCTCGAAATATGCCGCATCAAAGACTTCCCAATCATCTGACCCCAAGAAGCGTCAACAACAAATTGAGGAATGGTCCAATGATATCTACCGGGCTCCTCCAAGAATGGCTGGTGATATTGGGAGCTCCGCTGCGGGGTCGGGATCTGACAAGACAAGCAAACGAGCCAGTGTATTCTTGCCAACGACATCTCGTTTTTCCAATCCTTATGCCGCGGCTGATCGATTGTCTCGCCTTGGACGCCCTCAACCGACAACCATGGCAAGTCAAGCCTCTACAGCTCAGTTAATTCCCCCAAATCCTATGTTCCGAGATCAAAATAATAGCCGAAACAGCCTTTTGCGAACAGAAAATTCAAATGATCTTGATGGATCCGGTACCACCAGCTTCGTTCACGATTTAGTAGTTGCTCAACCACCAAAAGGATGGGAACCATACGGTTTCCCTTTGGCTCATGCAATTCTACTCGTGACTGCCTATTCCGAAGGTGAACTTGGTATCCGTACAACTCTCGACTCTATCGCTACGACTGATTATCCTAATAGTCACAAAACGATTCTGGTTATTTGTGATGGTATTATCAAGGGTGAAGGTGAACCAAGGTCAACACCAGATGTTGTTCTTGGTATGATGAAAGATTTTGCCACTCTTGTTGAAGAAGTTCCAGCATTCTCCTACGTAGCGGTTGAAAGAGGATCAAAAAGACACAACATGGCCAAGGTGTACGCTGGGTTCTACGATTACGGAGCTGATTCTACCATCAATGTCAATAGACAACTCCGAGTTCCAATGGTGTGTATTGTAAAGTGCGGTACTCCTGATGAAGCTACACATCGCAAACCTGGAAACCGAGGTAAGCGTGACAGTCAAATTATCTTGATGTCTTTCTTGCAGAAAGTCATGTTTGATGAACGTATGACTGAACTCGAATTTGAAATCTTTAATGGATTCTACCAAATCAGCGGTATCTTTCCGGATATGTATGAGGTTGTTCTTATGGTTGACGCAGATACAAAGGTGTTCCCAGACAGTTTGACACACATGGTCTCAGCAATGGTCAAAGATCCTGAAATCATGGGACTTTGCGGAGAGACCAAGATTGCGAACAAACGTGCCAGTTTTACATCGGCGATACAAGTTTTCGAATACTTTATCTCTCATCACTCTGTCAAATCCTTCGAATCGATATTCGGTGGTGTTACTTGTCTTCCTGGTTGTTTCTCCATGTACAGAATCAAGGCTCCAAAGGGTGGTAATTATTGGGTTCCTATCTTGGCCAATCCTGATGTCGTCGAACATTACTCTGATAATGTAGTCGACACGCTACACAAGAAGAATCTGCTCCTTTTGGGAGAAGATCGTTACCTTTCGACACTCATGCTTCGAACCTTCCCCAAGCGGAAACAAGTCTTTATCCCACAAGCTGTTTGCAAAACTCAAGTCCCCGACTCTCTTTGGGTTCTCATGTCGCAAAGACGTAGATGGATCAACAGTACTGTGCACAATTTGATGGAATTGGTTTTGGTTAGAGATCTTTGCGGTACCTTCTGCTTCAGTATGCAATTTGTCGTCTTTATCGATCTTGTCAGTACCCTGGTTCTTCCAGCCGCTATTGCCTTTACAATCTATCTCGGTAAGGAAAGCATTCTTTCATGAAGTTGCAACATCTTATTAATCGTTGATTTAGTAATCATTTCAATTATTCGTCAACCGGTCCCAGTTATTCCGCTCGTACTTTTAGGATTGATCCTTGGTCTACCGGCAGTTTTGATTGTTATAACGGCTCATCGTTGGGTCTACGTTCTTTGGATGCTGATCTATCTCGTCTCCTTGCCCATTTGGAATTTCTTACTCCCAGCATACGCCTTTTGGAAATTTGACGATTTCTCCTGGGGAGATACTCGTAAGACGGCGGGTGAAAAGACTAAGAAGGCGGGTATTGAATATGAGGGAGAATTTGATAGTTCCAAGATTACCATGAAGCGGTGGAAAGAGTTTGAAAGGGATAGGATATCAAGGAGTAACCCCAGTTGGATTAATTCGAATAATGCGTCGAACAAAGAAAATCATCGTTGGCAGCAACATCAATATGATGATTATACGGATAGTTGAGGAGTTGGTTTGGAAAGGTGTTATTTTTGTTGGAAAGTATTGAATCAGAATTGAATGGGATTGATTAGACTTGGTCGTGGTTTTCTTGAGCGTACATAATGAATCACATTGCGCGGTTGGTTGATTGGAAAGTGGATTAAAAATTCCATCATTATTAAGGTCTGGGCGGTAGGGTAGGGTAGGGTAGTATAGTCTCTTTCTCTTGAAGAGAATGGCGTAATGTAATTCTTTTTGTAATGGCAATAACCTTATGGATTGTATAATGCATGTATGATTTTGATTGAGGTGTAGGTGTGGGTGTGAGTATACGTTGTTTATGAGTTTATGAATTGGGGATGGATTTTATCTAGGGGGTTTGTGGATGGGGGAGGGTGTGAGGGGGTGAGGGGGAAATGGAGTAGAATTATTTGAATTATATGTTAGATATTATATTCTTCTTCACTTGTCTTGCTTCTTTCTCATGAAAAGATGAAGAGATGAAGAGATATATTCAATTTTATATTTATATTTATATTTGTATTTGTATTTGTATTAGAGTAAGCAATCAAGTTTTTATTAGGCTTTATTATAATTATACATATATAGATGGAAAAATAGATAAATAGTTTATTTATTTCTATATATATATATATATATAATGAATAAGTGTGTGTATATATATATATAGTTAAGTAGTTAGTTATATTTTGAAATTGAGATTTTAGAGGGGGGTTTGGGGAGGTGGAAGTGGAAGTGGAAGTGGATAAGCGAGTATATAAAAATAAAAGGAGAGGGGTTATGTGTATATAAGAGAAAGAGAAGGGAAGGGAAGGAGGGAAGGGAAGGGAAGGGGGAGTGAATTGGATGGATGGATAGATAGTTAGTTAATAGATTTAAATTATTCTATGATTCTGTGATTCTATGATTTGTATTTGTGTTTGTATTTGTTTTATAGAGGGGGGGAAGTAGTGCTAGTGGTTGGGTAGTTGGGTAGTTGGGTAGTTGGGTAGTTGTAAGGGAGGGAGAGGAGGGAGATGATGTGTTTTCTTTCTCTGGTATGAATCAATAAATAGTTGTATATAAATAGGAAGGAAATAGGAAGGAAATAAAGAGAAAGAGGGGGGGTAAAGAGACACCGGGGTGAGGGGGGGGGGGAATTATATATAAAATAGATCTACTAGATCGATTTTTATTTAGTTTGGTTCAGTTCAGTTTCGTTCAGTTCCGTTTAGTTCAGTTCCATTCAATTCGTTTAAATTCATTATTTGTTTTATTAGTGAAGAGATATCGTGAGGTGAGGGGATACAAGGTAATACAAGGAGGCATTAGATAAAGATAGTATAAAGAGATATAAATTAATGTAAAGGGATGTGAATTGATCTTCCTTTCTTCCTTTCTTTTATTCTTCCTTCTATTCTTCAAGAGATCAACCGACTAGCAACCAGCGACTAGCGGGGAAAAAGCCGAGAGAATGTTCGAATTATAGATTATTAACTATGAATCCATAATGGTTATAGAGTAAGGAGTAAAGTAATCAAATCAAATTTATAGAATAATAAAAACAAATAAATGAATACCATCTCGTGTTTATTCCCCCCCTCCCTCCCCCTTTCGTTTCATACATCTAAAATATATCAAAAATTAAAATATCGTATATATATTTCAATCATCTAATTCCAACTAATACTATCAAAAAACTCAAGGGGTTATATACTATATACACCTATTTAATATTAAAAAACCTCAATGTATAATCTAGTCTATATACAACACCAATACTAACTTCAAAACCAATATTAGAGTGATAAAATCCCTATCTATAATCCGAACTCGAGGATGATCTTTCCCTCCATTTCCTCCACTTCATTCTAATATTTTAATTTACTCCCCAGTTACAATTAAACACCACGATAGTATCTTTTTGCTCTTTGCTTCAAATCTCTATGATCCAATCATATCATTCCTTTCCTATTCTCTCTCTCTGCGGTGGACTGGGTGTATAAGCCGTTACACTTCCTCGATAAACATACGCTTTTCGCCCGAAGAAAACAACAACAATTAGCAACTTGATAACTCAAAAGACCAAAAAGAAATGAAAAAGTCAAAAAAAGAACAGAAAAAAACAAAACAAATCATCTATCCTCCCTATCTTTCCATCCCTCTTGTTTAGACAAATTATCTTCAAGAAGTTGATACGTACGTTGACCCTTCTGTAACCCAGCTAATCCACTCCTCTCCATCATATCCGAAAATGTAGTTTGACGATTTTCCCTTTCCTGTCCTTGTCCTCCAAATGTTGGTGGTACGCCTAGATGGTTGATATTATGTGATTGGTTTTGGCTTTGGGGTTGATTTTGATTTTGATTTTGTTGTTCTCTTGCTTGTCGAAATGAACTTGCTGTATCAGCATCTGTAAATATATTTATATCTTCATAACTCGGTTCGCGTTGTAAAGGAGGAGTAATGGGCCGATCGGATACAAGTGGCTGTTTTTGTCTTTGGATATTTAGTGGAATGGGTAATGCTGGAGGGGGACTATTTTGAAAGGCCATGCGAGGACTATTGCTCATTCCTGTGGCGGTGGATTTTCGGAATAAAGATCGAACACGTGTAACAGTTTTGTTTCTTTGTGGGGTACCACCTGCGGATGTAGAAGGGGTTTGAGGCATTTTGCGGAGGAAATCGGTACGTACGTCGCTGGTGGGAACAGGATCGGATATATTTCCAAAGGAAGAACCGCTTTTACGGTGGGAGGGCGTACGACGGCCGAGACAGCACACAGTGAGAAGAGCAAGAATGGCTCCTATGACGATGCCTGGGAATAAACCTATGAGGATTGCCTCAACAGGATATTGATCGCATGTTTTTGGAATGATGGTTATAGGTGTGCCAGTTGAAGATGTGGTTGAAGTAGACGATGGATTAGTAGACGAGGGATTGCCCGAAGTAGGAGTTGCTCGTGTACCTGAGCTTGTGGTTATAGATGATGTTGCGCTGCTCACTGCAGAACTTCCTTGTTGACCTGGAACCGAATTTGCTTGATTGGCATTCATTCGACAGTTGCCATCTACGCAAGTATAACCAAATGGGCAGCATTTGCTTCCACATGTTTCCAAAGTTCCTGTCAGAGCTGTAGTTTTGAGTGTATTTTCAGGATGTGAAGTGATGTTCTGTTGAGTGATATCGCAAGTGATAGGTCGGATAGTGCTACAATCACTTCCATTAGGACAACATAATAAGGTGGTGTTTTGTGCTAAAGCTATACAAGTCGAAGTAGAAGGGCAACAAAAGTCTGAAGGTAGCCCAGCGTTTGCACATTGTATATAGCTCGCTTGGGGACATGTCGCCCGCTTGAAGATATTGTTTGCTTGAGCGAAACGTGAGCTTAGAAGACAAATAGTCATCAATAGCGAGCATTTGCTAAGTCGTCTTTGCCTCATATCTGCAACCATATGTAATGCCACGTTTTTCTTTGAAAATGTATCAATCGTGATGTAGATACTTGAACCAATGAACGTTGTATTCGAATGGTAAAATCTAAAGATATCAATGGTATGACCGAGTATCAGAAGTAGATATAAATGATACAAAAAGAATCCATGCAAAATGTATATGTAAAGTCCAGGAAAACAGTAAAAGACCACGAGAATAATTCTAGGAGAATTTGGAAATAGGAAAAAGTAACAAAGGAAGATAAAATTAGAATCGAAATTTTCCTTCCCTCGTGAGATATTGAACAATGAAAGTCAAAGATTCCAGAAATTGGAGAGTAAGTTTTTGAAATATGAAGAGAGACAGGCTAGACTTCCTTTGTTCCCTACCAAATCAAGCAGTCGACTTGACTTTCGTCGTATAGCCTTTTTTTTTTATAAGAGACGGCTGCTTCAAAAACACATGGTTTGAGAGGAATCAAAGGTCATCACCCATACATTCTTCAATGGTCACCCATATCCATGTCTAGATGGTCACTCACGCGTCGGCCGTGTACCTTCGAATAGAATATTTAGAAACGAGATCCATAACAAGGTACAGATGGGAGGACTGGCTCTCACAGCAGCGGCTCGAGATGGTGAAAATCAATCATTGGTATCAAGTGTATTGAAGTTAGTGTTTGGAGAAATTTCAGAAAATGAGTCAATAGCCAATGAGAGGGTATAGTTTCTTCATCTTGAAGTAATTGGAGATGGAGAGGTTATCAAGCGCTGAGAGAAAAGATTTGTTATGGAAGTTTTGGCGCGAAGGACTGGTAAATCATGATTTGAATGAGTTGATTGGATAAGAAGAGAAGAAAAGGGAAATTGACGCGCTGGTTCGAGTTTACTCTTCTTTGATTGGTTGAAGAACTGTGTGCGTGGTTTAATAAGTGCCAATGAAGCTTAGGTAAGCTTGATAATAAAAATAAAAAGTCCACCAGGTCTACATTGTAGGCTTTTGAAAAGATGAATGAGAGTCACGAGACAATTATTTTATTTTCCTTTGACTGGTGAAGAAGCACGTTGGGGGAAGGGTGGGGGGTAATAGGTAGGGAAGCTATAAAGGTAAATAGATAAATTGTATAACTTAAATTTACTATAATTTACTATAATTTACTAGTTATAATTCTTACATAGACTGATGACTATCTATAATCAAGTATGTAAGTAAACACAATCATATAACTTATAATAAGAGCGGTCTGACGGCACTCTACCGGTAATGAATATGCTTCTTCCCTTCTCTTTCATTTTCTTCGCCTTTCTCACTATTTATTGCTACAGTATTGCTCGCTCTTCTTCCACAATGAAGAAATCAGATTGAAGTCGAAAAGCCATACTGTACTGATTAAGGATAACCCACGCAGAATCTATAACTTTATATATATGAAAAATCAATAGAGCAATCTATTAAAGTTAAGTCAGGTTTAGGTTTCTCTTTCATTTGAGAAACACGAGTGCCAAGTCTACAGAGTACCGAGATTGTGGCTTTCCACTCTCAAGCGTTTCGTCGTTGAATCCGGTAGCTGGCTGGATGAGATGAATTCGAATTGCATGCAGATAAAATTACCAGTATGGAGGGAGTCCAGGGCGTTCGTTGTAAGACTACAAACACAGGGCTGATAGGTATGTATGTAATTCCATTTACCCATGGCCGTCGTCCGTCGTCCGTCTCCATTCAATTTTTGCAACTATTTGAAAAATTGGAGTGGGCGTGCGAGACATTTATGGAGAGCAGCTTGTAGAGAAGAAAATGGGTACCGTACCGTGCTTTCCTACTTATCTTTGGGGGAAAAAAAGGGTTGGAGATTGGAGTTCTAATATTCTCATGTTTGCGTGCCCATATGATATATCATAGCCATGATCTTTCTTCTATCTGATCTTCTTGCGTTTCCCATTCAAGTAAAGATTAATCAAAGGGGAAATGAGATGATCTTTCTACTATGATTATTACGAGAATTGAGGTTCATGCCAAGGTTGATAAGATTGAATGATTGGAGTCTACCATCTACCCATTCCCTACCGTACATACGATACGTTTAGTCAGGAACAGAAGAATGGGTAAGTGGATATGAATGATGTGAGTGGTCACAGTGGTCGTTTGTGCAAGGAAGTAAAAAGGTATAATAACTCTGTGGAGTGGTAAGAAGGGTAGAATCCCTGTTGACTTGCACGCTTGTACTTTGAGAAAACGGAAAGACTGTCTGCATTGCATGGTTCTAGTCGTACATATGTACTTGAGCATGTTGCCGAAGTCCTAGAACACCAAAGGGGGTAAAAGAGAAGGGAGAGAGATGGGATGAAATTGAGGATAGTCCGTCGGTAATCGGTATATACGGTGTAGATGTACTCCGTATATAATAAAATGAGCTGAGCTGATATGATATGATATGATAATAGGAGATGACAATATAAAGGTTATTAATAATAACAAATACAGAGAAAGAATTATAAACTGGGGAAGTTATTACCGGCTGGCTGCACGTGGGAGTAAGATATTGTCATTAAATACGGAATAATTTATTAAGAAAGAATATAATATTAATAAGTATAGTATAGCTTTTAACTATATAATTGATATAATACTAGATAACATACATACATACATACATACTGTATTGTATGTATATACTATGTAATATAAAGTCTGAAATCATTTAAATCAATCCGTAAGTATGAAAATCTATAGGTATATATATATATATATATATAAGGTTTAGTTATAAGATCTCTCGTCTTGATTAGTCACGTATTCATTTATATAATCATCATACATTCACACATTCAAATTCAATTCAATTCAATTCAATTCATCACATCACATCACATCACATCAATTCTAATCTGATCAATTCTTCCTTATATATCTATGATATCCCGTCATCATCCATCCACCACCCAAATCACCCTAAGCCTCATCTGGTGTGGCTAAGTATCTCTTTTTCCATTCCAGTTCCATCTAATCTAACTTTAAAATTTGATCGCTTTCCAACATTTCTCCTATCATCATCTACTTTTGTAAGTTTTTTTTTTTTTTTTTGACAAAAAAAATATAAAAAATATCCTGGACGCATATCCACACTCTACCTTCCATTTGTCCTACAGTCCACAAATAATGAGAGATCTGAACGGGGAAAATACGACTTTGGGAAATTGCATGAAGGGATGGATGGACCTGGAATCTTTCAAATTGGTCAATGCAATTACTCGTTTGAGAATGAATACTGGGAGAGAGAAGAGGGGGATCTTTGTTTGATGGGAGTGAGAAAGGTACAGTATAGGAAAGGTATACATACTGATGAGTATCTATCTATATAGCTATGTACAGAGTATGGATGTATGTATGTATGTATGATGGTGAATTGGGAAGATGGGAACAATTGAAAAGAGCTTACTGCCATGGGACAATAGGTAATTAATTTATGACACTTTTTCCTACCACTTCGCATCATTTGCTTTCAATCAATCAAAATAACCTTGGCTTCTACTGAGTTTTCTCTTGGTACACAAAATATAAATAAACATTCATCGCTTGTTTGTCAATCAGGGCGAACACACAATGAGGTTAGTCTGACCATCAATCACTTCCCATCCGAACCTTGGGGGTCTTACCCATGTTCAGAAGTCTTGGAATCTAGCTAGTCCTGTAGCTTTTGAGTTTAGCTTGCCGTCTTATTATATCTCCACGTTTTCATTTATCTCCTCTATTTTCCCTCTTCTTTTTCTTTCCTCATTCCTGTTATCGACGTTGTGTTGTTGTGAATACCTTCATTTTTGCCAATCTTCACATTCCCTTCATCGCCGAACAACCATCTCTACCGCTTCACTCTTTTATCGGGCATTCTTGACGAGCAATTTACGAACATATATATATCGCGTGGGAGGATACTATCCAATCAAAATTCTATTCTTAATATACAACATAATCTACCACATACAAGATGAAGGTCGGAGTTCTCGCAATTGCGGCTGTAATTGCAGGTGGTGTTAATGCTAAGGACTTTGGAAAGAGACATGGTCACCAAGAATTTCATGAGAGAGGATTGTTACCTACTGGAGCATCATCGCCGACGTCTTGTGGTTGTACAACTGTTTGGTCTAAAGTCACTGGTGAACCTCAATGTATGTGAAATATTGTACATACTATACATGTATTCATGAAGTATGTTAGCTCTGAACATCTACTGACATCAAATCTTAGTATACTTC
The DNA here is from genome assembly GCA_038090695.1 of Sclerotinia spermophila. Classification (NCBI taxonomy): domain Eukaryota; kingdom Fungi; phylum Ascomycota; class Leotiomycetes; order Helotiales; family Sclerotiniaceae; genus Sclerotinia; species Sclerotinia spermophila. The sequence goes on from JBBMOJ010000014.1 coordinate 14,821, forward strand.
CCACCAGCACCATCTTCGGCATCATCTTCGGCAACATCTACTGGATGCGTTCCATCTAACCCAGCAGCATCTGCTCCAGCCTCTTCCCAAGGAGATTCAACTGCTCCTAATGCCCCAGCCGTTGTTCCAGCTCCAGGCGTTTACCCCATCCCAGCATCATCTTCCACGACTGCCAATGCCACTTTACCAATTGGCACAGGTGCCCAAGCTACTCCAGCTCCAGCCCCAGTTACACCTGTCGCCCCAGTCGTCCCAGTCGTAACGCCAAGCTCTAACCCACCTTACGTTGCTCCAAATCCTAACCCCGTCTACGTTGCTCCAAATCCTAACCCCGTCTACGTTGCTCCAGCCTCAAGCTCTGTTTCGATCGTTCCACCACCCCACGTAATTGTTGCCTCACCATCTGCCTCCTCTCCCTCCTCTTCCTCTGGAAATGGAGGAAGTGTAGGAAGCTCCGGAAAAAAATGGGCTATGACTTATTCCCCATACCAAGACTCTGGATCTTGCAAGACTGCCTCACAAGTTTCCATTGATGTAGCACTCATTGCTTCCAAAGGCTTCACAGCCATCCGTATTTATAGCACCGATTGCTCCGGACTCGAGAACGTCGGTAACGCTGCTAAATCTGCTGGTGTTAAATTAATCATTGGTGTCTTCATCAGCGAAACCGGATGTTCCGGAGCAGCCGGTCAAGTCAAAGAGATTATTGCATGGGCACAATGGTCTCTTGTTGAGCTTATCGTTGTAGGTAACGAAGCCATCTTCGCTGGTCACGCTAGCGCCTCAGAACTTGCCGGATTCATTAGCTCCTCCAAAGCATCCTTCAAAAGCGCCGGATACACTGGTCAAGTCACCACCACCGAACCCCTCAACATCTGGCAAGATAACGGCAATATCCTTTGCCCCGTCGTCGACATCACCGGTGCCAATCTTCATCCATTCTTCAACGCTCAAGTCACCGCCGAGAACGCAGGAAAATTTGTTCTCTCCCAACTCATAATCGCCGAAGCCATTTGCCCTGATCTTAATGCTACCAGCCTCGAGTCCGGATGGCCTACTCTTGGTCACCCTAACGGACTTGCTCGCCCTGGTACCGCCGAACAGAAGATTGCCGTAGCTAGCATTTTAGAATCGTGCGGTGAACGCTTAGCCCTCTTTTCTTTCACCGACGACCTCTGGAAACCACCCGGTGCATGTGGCTGTGAGAGAAGTTGGGGTTCCATTCATCTTTTCTAGATGCTTGGTGGAAGACGGAATGAAATATATTTATATATACATATACATGACAAGATATTAATTATATAAGAGATTTCCTTTGTTTGTTTTTTGGCCATCACATCACATTACAGAAGTATGATATGAACATCGCATCCAAATTTATGAAGAAAAAAAAATGGAGTGAGATTAAAAAAATACTTGAAATAGGATTGGAGCTTTTTTTCAAAAAATCTTTCTACATGGTTTTTCTTGCTTTTGGATCTTTGGCTATGGCTATGTAGGGACTTTGCGGAAGCGGGGTGGGGAGTAGTGGGCGAGGAATAAATATCTTTGTATGCTTTTTGCATATCGCGCTTCAGGTAGATAGATGGCTTTACTATACTACACTACACTATATTATATTATGATATATTATACTTTATATATTAATTATTTATACTCATGTATATACGAATGTTAGACTGGGACTGACTATAACTATGAATACGACTGTGTTTTTTTCTTCTTCTTTCTATCTATCTATTTATTTGATTATTTAACTCTTTTAACCTTATCTTTATTTCTCTAAATAAAGGTTTCATTCGTTCCACTTAGAGATTAATACTATCTATTCTCTATGTGTATAAAATGATTCAAAATCTAATATATAGATAGACCTGGACTATTCTCTAGTTTTTATTTAGAATTATTGTTATTATTCTTAGTCTTGGATAATGGATATTGGATTTATTTATCTTGGGATTTTGGAATCTTATATTGATGGTGGGGAATGTAACTTATATTTTATGTTTTTTTTTCTATTCTTTATTCTAGTTGGTTTGTTATTACTCTTTTATGTGTTGTGTTTTGTTTTAAATGGATTTATATTGATTTGGTTAAAGCGGATGAATTGAATTAAATAAAGCTAAGTCTGTGTAAATTATTTGTTTGGATTGTATATTTTGTTCGGATATGTATATGTATGTGGATATTCTTGATTCTTGTTTGGTGTAATGTGAGATGTATCTTATACGACCCTTTGTGTGTGTGTGAGAGAGGGAGAGAGGGAGGGAGGGAGAGAGGGAGAGAGGGAGAGAGGGATGGATTACTATTTGTGGAGTTCAGGATGCGGGTGTGCATGTGGGTGTGTATGCTCATGTCTATGTCTATGTCTATTTTGTAAAGGAAGCGGGGAGGGGTGAGAGGATGCGGTGGAGGGGGAGAGAATAAGAAGGCAAGGTGGGAGAGGGGGGATGAGAGAGAGCATGAGAGGGATGGACAGACGGAGGGACGGATGGGGGAACAGAGGGATGGATGGATGAAGGACCGGTCCGTTGTCTATCCGTTCCATTATATACATAAGAAAACAATAACTCAATATCTCTTGCGAGTATATCTCCATCTCCATCTCCATCTCTATTATACACACAGGACTCCCCTCCCTTCACTCCTTCACCAAAAAATACAGGTACAGATAAGAGGAACGCTGGTAGAGGAAAGAGAAGATATATTAATTCTGTGATGTGACTCGGGTTTATGTCCTGAGAGATGTGGGATTTTGTTTTGATTTTTGTTTTGATTGGATTTGATTTGATTTGACTTGATTGGATTCTGATTTTCATTTCGATTTGCTTTGATTTGCTTTGAATTGATTTGAATCATACATATACATATATATGAATTATGTTTTTGAAGGAATACTTTAACGATAATCTAGAATGACGTTTGGAATTGGAATTGGGATGGGGATGGGGATGGGGATGGGGATTTTGTAGGATTTGGTGGTGGGATAGGATAAAATAGAAGCAAAGGAGATAGAATAGTATAGAATAAGATAAAAGGAGATAAGATAGAATAGGATAGAATGAAATGAGATAGAATGAGGCGAGATATAAAAGAACAATATAAGGAACAACATTAGAACTGGAACTTGGATTGAAACCTTCCACTTCCTATATGTGCATGTAAATGAGGATGTGATTGTCTATCTACTAGAATCACTGTGCTAAACACTAATCATCATCTAAATTTCCACTACAAATTCAAGTCGGCAGTGATGACGACTTCACTATGACAAAAGGGTGAAGTGCTTAGTCCAGATATTTGCTGTGGAAGAAGATATATTTGGTCAAACCCCCCCCCCCCCCCCCCGGGAAGAAAAAGCTCATCATGCCCCGTGAAATTACTTAAAATAACATAGTGGAAAGCTTGTATTTGGTCAATCTCCAGATCACTTCCATATATCTTTATGAGAGGAAAAGGCTATGGCTTGCTAGATATACCCCAGGAAATATCCCTTGGAGTCATTAGCACAGAATGATTGAGCATTCTGCATGTTGAACAGAGTACTTCCTCTCCAACTTGAGCTATAAATAGTAGTATCTTGGTCCGCCATCTCATATTCTACACTACACTTCTAAATGCAGTTGTGTCGAGAGCTCACACATATAGTACATCCAATGCCTTGAACGCCATCTCCCAGATATACCACAGTGTAGTTTCCTCCGCCTTATGCAGAGTGGATGTTTCTATGACTCTAATTCCTCTCAAGCTTTGAAGCCGAGTAACCAGATAAAGCTGCAAGGTCCGCCACCACACTCCAATCAATGACATTCCACCAATTCTCCACATAAACTTTCTTTCCTCCTATATCATCGGTTCCCATTCCATAATCTGCAATCCATACGTGTTCCCATGTATTGACGCAAAGAATAGGTGTGACTTCAATTCCTCCAGGTGGTTTCCTCTCTTTGCTGTATTGTCCATGTGCTCCCACTGTATTTACAGGTGGTGCCGCCAACTTCTGTATGTAAAAGTCCGTCACATTGTCACTCTCGGTATTCATATCCTTTGGTTGTCTTCTATGATGTGCACCAGGAAATGGTGAACCCGCTAAATATGTAGTCATCAAGGAAAGTCCGTCGAATCTATCTTTCATTAACCAGACGAATCCGGGTCCAAACATTTTACTAGCTGTGATGACAAATTCTCTCTTGAGCGAATCGACTGAGGAAAAGGATGCCTCGATGGCGGCTCTTAATTTCTCTGACATGACGGGTTCGCTTACCGGATTGGGTTGGAGACAGTTGAAGAAGAAATTGTTATTGAATGCCATGGAGGCATAGTTGAAAGTTGCCGCTTGCTCTGGATCTCGCGCACACAAGAGAGCGATATCTTTAGGTGGTTTTCCATCGAGATGGGGAACTCCTTCAAAATTGTCAGTTACAAGTATCTTGTGAGAAATATGGCAGCAGTTATAAGTTGCATCATGGAATACAAAGCAGCAGCACTTTTAGAGGAAACCACGCAACTGTATTTCCAGATAACAAAACTCCATTGCAGATTGAATGATTGTACTGCCAATACGAAATCATCCAAACAATAAAGAATAACCCACCAGCTATTGCATCACTCAATTTGTCCACCATAAGCTTTTGATATGAAGTCCATGACAGCTCGAAAGCTTGGGGTCCAATGAATTCCGGAATGCCATTGGAGAAATCATATCTCAATGGAGGCATATGCTGAGAAATACTCCTGAAGAAGTTCTTCTGCACAGAGCGCCCTATCCTAGGGAAGCGCGAGCGGAACATATTTGGAGGGGTGATGGACTGTCAAATCTCGAGGAGATATTTCGCGATCCAAAAAATTGTATGGAGGTCCGCAAAGTCCGCATTGTTGTAAGTGCCTTAGGCTTCAATGTTTCTTTGATGAACCCAGGGATGTTCAACCGAGGGGCGAACTTGGATGAGGCGGCCAACTCCGCTGTCCTATCGTTGTTGGTGCGGGGAGAACTAAACTACCCATTGCATTACATGTCACAATATCGAATTCACTGGTTGCGTGGTTGAGAATGAACGATCAAGTTAATCCCTGGAAGTCTTTCACTTCGATTCTACATCCCCCTTGATCAACGCAGTGAGGTTTGACAGTGAATTTGTGTATCTCTTGAGCATGGCCGAGGATAAAATGGAGTATAATAAAGCAGTAGAAGAATTCAGGAAGCATGAGTATCCCATGCTTAAAGGTAAATTATCCCCCAAACACATATGTGCCAAGCTGATAGAACTCCCAGATGCTGTTTATCTTGATCATGCCGGTACGACCCTCTATTCGAAGTCCCTTATGGAGATATATGTGGCGGACATGATGGCAAACTTATACGGAAATCCACATTCCGCCTCTACATCTTCGCAGTTATCGACTTCGCGCATCGAGAATACCCGTCTGAGTGTTTTACGGTTCTTTAGCGCCGACCCAGAAGAATTTGATGTGGTGTTTGTGGCGAATGCTACGGCTGGAATCAAACTTGTTATGGAAGCATTTAGAAGTCAACCCGATGGATTCTTATATGGTTACCACCAAGATTCGCATACTAGTCTCGTTGGAGTGCGAGAGGATGCTACCTCAAGTTGTTGTCTAGATGATGATGCTGTGGAGTCTTGGCTGTCTGGATCAGAACATTTTGTCAGACAGAAACATGATTCTGAGATTGGCCTTTTCGCATATCCAGCACAATCAAACTTAGATGGCCGACGATTACCCCTGTCTTGGCCAGAAAGAGTCCGGAATCTTAGCTATGAAACTCGAGCAACTACATATACATTACTAGATGCCTCTGCTCTAGTTTCTACCTCTCCACTAGACTTGAGTGATGTTAGCAAGGCAGCAGATTTTACGGTCCTTAGTTTCTACAAAGTATTTGGGTTCCCTGATCTCGGTGCACTGATAGTACGTAAAAATTCTGGGGCGATACTTCAAAGCAGGAAATACTTTGGAGGTGGCACTGTCGAAGTGGTAGTGTGCCTGAAAGAGCAATGGCATGCTCCGAAAGGGCAATCTTTGCATGAAACTCTAGAGGATGGCACTCTGCCTTTTCATAATATCATGGCACTGGAAGCTGCAATAGATGTTCATAAATCATTGTATGGTTCCATGGAACGTATTGCAAATCACACCACATTTCTTGCACGAAAATTGTACGAAGGTCTGAAATCATTACGACATGCTAACTCGGAACCGGCGTGTATGATTTATTCTCCCGGTTTCTCCTCCGAAATCCCCTCCAATGTGCAAGGACCTACAATAGCTTTCAACGTCAAGAATAGCTTCGGGGCGTGGGTAACTAATGTCGAATTTGAGAGATTAGCTTCGATAAGAAATTACCACATTCGAACAGGTGGTCTTTGTAATCCTGGTGGTATTGCATCAGCACTGGAACTTCAACCATGGGAGACGAAAAGAAATTTCTCGGCTGGTCTCCGATGTGGTGGAGAGACTGACATTTATGCGGGCAAAATAACGGGGGTTATTCGTGTGAGCTTAGGAGCCATGAGTACGATGAGCGACGTTGAGTCATTCATTTCATTTGTGGATGAATTTTTCGTGGACCACACAGCTGTATCGGCCACCGATGAGGACACCGGAATTTCCAAACTGGTTGAAATGTATGTCGAAAGTCTTACAATTTATCCAATTAAGAGTTGCGGTGGCTTTGAGATCCCAAATGAAACCGCTTGGGAAGTTAGGCCCGAAGGCCTTGCTTGGGATAGGGAATGGTGCCTTGTTCATCAGGGAACGGGACAAGCATTAAGTCAAAAACGTTACCCTAAAATGGCTCTCATCAAACCAACAATTGACTTTGATTTGGGGTTGCTAAAGATTCAATATCGAGAATCGACTTTCCCTATTTCGACGGATGAAATCAATGTCCCTTTATCGTCAGACCCGTCATTTTACAAAAGCCCAAATAATATCCATTCATTGTCATCGAGGGTCTGCGGAGATGCTATCGCGGCACGGACTTACTCTAGTCATGATATTAATGATTTTTTCTCCAAAATATTGGGGGTGCCTTGTGTTTTGGCAAGATTTCCTGCTGGCGGCAGTGGACCTTCTTCGAGACATGCAAAGGCGCACATGCAACAGCACCAAGGACCAAAGCGTTCGGTCACGATTGAGAAGTCGGGTACCAACTCCTTTCATGGCCCTCCAACACCACCAGATTCTGATAGTGAGAACCGAAAACGTCCAATTCTTTTATCGAATGAAAGTCCTATACTTGCAATTAATAGATCCAGTATCAATATGTTAAACGAAGAAATAGCCAAGACTGGTGGCAAACTTGCTTCAGCATCGGTCTTTCGAGGGAATATTGTATTGGCATCGACTCAATCGACTGATAGTCAGCATCCATATAGCGAAGATCATTGGAGTACTTTACATATTGGTTCAGAAAGGTATCAGATGTTAGGGTCTTGCAGACGTTGTCATATGATATGTGTTGATCAGAATACTGCGGAAAAGAACGAAGAGCCCTTTGTTACGTTGGCAAAAACACGAAGGTTCGATTCTAAGGTTTTCTTCGGCTCTCATATGTGTCATGTTCCTTCATTGTTACCTCATAGAGAACATCAATTCCCAGTCATCAAGGTGGGAGACAAGGTTTCTATTGGGCTGTGAGGGAAAGAGGGCGTATAATAGAATGAAGAAGTATTTGTTCATGAGTCTTATTATTCCTTTCGTTGCATCTGGCTTCTATGCTCTACTTATAGTGGTGATGACATTATGTGATTTTCATTAATATCGATACCGAAGATCTTGATGGTCGCTATAATGGTTCTTCTGGCGCCCGTTTAACGTGAAGGATCCTATGACGTGTAGGTATTTGATAGTCTGCACCTCCACCCGTGGTCCTCGTTTCTATTTTATTCTCAGATGATCTTCGGAGCACAAAATAATTGAGTTTCTGGGAGAATTAATGGTTTATTCTGTCAATTATCAAGGCAGCAGGCCTCCGCATAGGGAAGGCTTGAATTGTTCGACAGTTTGACAATCAAACTAGAAAGTATATCTATTCGCACTTTTACCTTCGCTTTCGTCATAAAATCACTTTCACCGCATTTGTAAGTTGAAGACGATCCAAAACTTACTAGCTAGCCCGGACTGCGAGCCGAGCGGAAAAACACCTAAGTATTAGTTTTCCACACAAACTCATATATTTACCAAATTCGCAGAATAGAGGATTCATCTTATCAACATCCTCCAAACTTCTTCAAATTAATAGTTCCTAGCATCTTCGCATCTTCAGAGAAGAGTCATATGCATTAATTTGAGAGACAATAAATTTCACTATTTGGCTGACTTACATCACATACGCTTCATTTTGAGTAATCATGACCGAAATATTGGGCTCTCAGCTTGATTGCTCAAACAATAACCAGACCAGAGACACTGATGCTCACGAGGAGGTCGATGATCAACAGGATGTCGATGATTCTTATACCTTCGATGGTGATGATGAGGAAGAAAACTATGACGGCTTTCAAGACTTTGATGATCTTTCCGATGACCAGAACAATGATCAAAATTTATCTTCTTCATCCTCAGAAGAAACAAATATTGAAGAAATGATGAGAAGTATCTCCGATATTGAGCTTTCAGATGAGAGAACAGCCCTTACGCTCTCTAAAAAATTCGAAGACTTTCCCGAAGAGATTCAAATGAGCATTTGGCACTTTAGTGCTCTTCAAGCCCGGCGCACCATCGTCATGGAATTCGAACAGGATAGTTTTAAATTTGGCAATTGTCCTCCTACTCCACCTTTCATGCACGTATGTCACCGAGCACGAAAATATGGTCTGGAATACTTCTATCCTGTTGATAAGATGGGTGTTCCGCATAGTTTCACCAATCCCCACCAGATGAACAAGTTTTATTTCTACGTCAATCCCATCAGCGATAACTTTATCTTGAAATTCGGAGCGGAGAAAATTTGTCCTGTACCGGTTTATTGTCCCATAGAGTTTGATTCGGGGTATATGCAACGAGAATTGGAAATTGCAGAACGAAAACTTGAGGATAGGGATTCTGAATTGAGATCGAATCGTAATCGTGTACGTATTAATCACACTCTATCTCCAAACCCTTGACTAACCATGACACAGGTGCAAGTAGCCGGAGCAGCTCTTGGGCAAGTTATATTGGGAAACAACGCGTTGCCAGGTTTTAATCCTAATCACGCCAACATGGTGGCTCATCAAATTGCCGCTGGATTTCTAGGCCCAGCAGCACCACCTCCACCACAACCCGGCGAGCCTATTTTCCCTCCCCTCTCTCAACTTCCTCTCTTCTTCACCAACATCCGATCCGTGGGCATCACCCTCGAACTTGGGTTCTCTCCACATTTCGATTTCGCACAGATGAACCCCGCGCAACTCAAACGATGGGCTGAAGATGCCGTCAAATACAAATTCGACATCATGTTCAAGGACGTCCTGGATCGTTTTCCGCATCTTGAACATACGTTTGCGGTGGTGAGAGCGCATGGGAGAAGTAATCGGTGTATGGCGGATGGGAGTTTCGCACGTGAGCTTGAGATGAAGAAATGGACGAGTGTGGGGATGGCGAAGGGTAGTGGGGTGATTATGGGATATGATGAGTTTGGCCAGTTGGAGAATCGGGCTAAGGTTTGGTTTATGAAGGATAGGGTTGATAGGGGCATCACTTTGAATCAGATCGATTTCGAGCTCTATGTCCAGACGAATATTCTGTGGGATATCTAGGGAGGGGGGCATTTGGGGGAGTAAGGATATGGTTTTATATGTTAGGTTGTTCTTGGAAGATATCAGGAGTTTGGGAAACTGAAGATTTGCCACGTCTTGTCAACGAATCATGGACATCTCTCGTCGGAACAAGGTCTCTGGGCTCATAGTCTCAGGTTCTCTACTTTTTGAAATTTCTTTCAATGCGGGGGTTGTTTACTTGTTTACTTGCATCAGGTCCTGCATGAAGATTATTACGGCGGCGCATACGAGGGAGGTAAAAACACGCCGATCATACCAGGAAGGGAATCAAATACCTGGAGTTTTGCATCTAGAGTTCTACATCTGGAAAGGGTACGGGGTAACTAGACTCACTTCGATTATATTATCGACAATTCACTAGAATTTGATTTGATTTGATTTGGGATATATCTGCGCTGAGAATTGGGTTCGTTGAGGTAGTAGTGGAGATTGAAGTGAAACAAGTCAAAGTCGTCTTTTGAGGACATAGTGAGGTGATGCGATGCGATGCGATGTATTGTAATGTAGAGGAAGAAGGAATGTTAGGAAGTAGGATAGATGATATAAATGAAAGATGTGTGGTTCACGTTCATGTTCATGTTGATGTTTAGTGAGGTTCTACATATATCAGTATTCTATAAGTCTCACATGTTCGGCTAGGCTTGGTATGTGTATGGGCATATATGTGCATGGGTGGACGAAGGGAATAATGAGAAGATGGAGGGAATGGAAGGGGCCCTGCTGAGTTAGTAAGGAAAGCACTTGAGATATGTAGGTAATGGATTCATTCTTAGATGGTGGTAAGGGTATTTGCTTTTATTAAGAATAAATTACTTCGTATAAAACGAACCAAAGAATATTACTACACCTAGATTCGATACCCCATCCACCATAGATACACAATCCTGCAACTGAGACCACCCCTCACTGTCTCTTTTTCGAAACCGACCTCGTTACATGACCACTTCCGCTCCTCTGTTTCTTCTCCAATTCCTTCTTTTCCTGCTCCTCCTTCTCATACTTCTCGGCCTCATCTTGATCCTTACGCTCCGCATACCATTGACCGGCCTGCAACACCAAAACGCCCACCAAAACCAAAGCCAAAATCGTGTTACTGGCCGCCAAAACCCTCAAACTATCTTCCCTCCCTACTCCCGCTTCTCCTTCTGGCGCACCGGCTTCCCCATACAATCCGAGTGTGACAATGCGCATGCCTTTGACAATATTGGTGATATAAACCACGACGCCCACGACATAGAGAACGAGCGATGCGCCATCGAAGAGGAGATTAGCTTCCGAGGGTTTGAAGAGCTTAATGAAAAGTCCAATGAATCCAACTGAGACGACAATGTGTAGGATACGCGGGATGATGGGTGGGGAAGCGTGCATGAATTTCAAATGCTCTTCGATGAAATTGTAGTAGGCATCAGGAGTACTTTCGGTGGTCCAGAGAAGAGGATAGTCGTAGGGAAAGGAGGAAAAGAGAATGCCGAGGAAGAAACATACAGCTGTGATGGTGTGTTAGTTAGAGGGTTCAATTGAAGATTTGAGAGGGGGAAAACTTACGACCGATGATCATAAAGGTCGCAAAAGAACTCGCGCCTCCTTGACCTCGTGGCTTATCGTACGTTTTGAAGATTGAGACTTTCGAGGTATCCATTTTGTGTGTGTGGGTGCAGTGAGTTGCACTGCTGAGGAGGTGGGTGTTGAGGATGTGAAGAATTGATTTGGGGGATGGTTCTCACGGATGATTTGAATTGTGCGCGAATGAATGTTCGTTCCACGGATGGATGGATGGTAATGTAATGGGAACAATCTTATCGGGGTTAGGTGGGCTGGTTGGGCTAAGCTACGAGTACTCGTACAGTTACATACAATAGTGGGGTGATGAATACCTTACGTGCGCTTACCTAGTGGTAGTAAGGCGAGTAAGGGTACATAGTTAGTAATCACGTGGTAATTAACTTCAATTGAAGCTCGTCTTGTCTTGTACAGATACATCAGATGAAAGATTTGACCTAGAATAGATGAAAGAATGAATGTATTCATAGATATAAATATATATAAATGCGACGACAATAGATTGAATTTTATATAAAGATATCGAATTAGAAAGATGCCATTAGAGACAATCAAAGATAACACATCCGTAAATTATAATAACGTAGGTAAAATTATAAGATTTTTAATACAATAATATATAATAAATTACAATCAAGAACCCAATCTCTGGTAATTCATAATCTCTAGGATAAGGAAAAAGAGCCAGTTCTAAGAAGGATTTGGAGCATAATTACATCGCATCCCGTGACATCCTTCACTTCACAGCTGGTACGGGGTCACGGTATGTATGCATTGAAAAGAGTCCGATGTCCGTTCATCTTTGAACCTTTTGTTCATCTCCAACCCATACGAGCGAACGAGCGAACAAAATCAAAATTTAGAGTTGAGGCCATAGACTGAAACTTTCTTTGTATAATTTTTTTCTAAGAACGTCTTGCTTGGCTTGGTATGACGGATTAATGAATAATAACAGGAAATCAATTAGGAAGAGCTTGGAAAGAGTTTGGAAGAGCTCTTTCCCAAAAGGTACAAGTATCAAAGAAGTTTCTTCAAAGTTCAAACATCCCTCCTTTCCTCCCTCCATTCGAATCTCTTCATATTATATCTTCTATAATCCATTACTATTTTCTACCTTCAATAATAAAAACCATCTTCATCATGATGGACATGTCCTTTTACGTCGTCTCATCTCTAGTCTTTGTCATTATATGTTTACTATTCATCATTGTGCTTCTCATTCGAAATTACGTTGATGAAGACCGTCTCATTGCTACACCTTCCATCAGGAAAGACGAAGCTATTGTGACAGCCTATGCCAGTATCAGGATCAATGCATCTGCAGATGATGTTTTTGGTGTCATAACCTCGTTCACAGATTACGGAAGTGGCTGCTCCCAATACAAATTTGATCATGATCAGGAAAAACTGCCAATCGTGGGCGCCAAGGGAATTTATTCCGTGAGATGTTCCTCGTTGTGTGGAAAGATGTATGGGATTTAATTTTGAAAATCTAGTTTCGCGTCGAAGGTCTACGGGTACGCTGTTTACAGGCCATCTTAACCATGCTGGATCCAGTGCACCGAAAGATGGCCGCGAAGACTATTCAATACCCCGATTGGCTTTTGGGCTCAGAAAGAGTCCAGGAAGTTGTGGCCGTTGCAGGCAAAACGAATGTTTGTGAGTATAGAACTTGGATAACTTTTCAGGGGATTGCGGCATATTATCCTTTGTTGACATCAAAGGAAGAACTGGAGGATATGGCTAGGGATGCGGCTACAGAATTAAAGACATTCGTTGAGGCACGGAATCGCAAAGAGTAACTTTTGCATTCGTAGCAAAAATGCCCGTGTTGGCGGGGTTCAATTGACGGGAAGCGGATATTCGGGAATCTCCGCGCTCGCTCGCAAAACCTCGTCCAATTACGAAAAGAAGCACTAAAGGGGATATGTGTACCGATCGATGGGCCCAGGATCATGAACCACAACAGAATGTAATCTTTGAGGACAAGTCGACCTAAATCTCTACGATTCGCAAAGGACAACGATCCCAGAATTCTTATCGATTGCTACGGGCTCACAAAGGCGACAATGTTGGTTTCCCGGTTACGTGGTAGTTGCCCAGTCGACATTATCAACACGTGCATGCTGTCAATCATAACGAAAGGTGTTTAAAAGGACTCGAAAGAAGAACATAGTGGATATTAAAACTAAATACTTGTGTTCGCCAATTGTCGTTACCGTATCTAGCTCTATTCAAGCTTTACACGCCCGCACCTCGCCTTGAAAACATCAGAATTACACCATTTTCTCTTCTGTATGATGAGCGGTTGTTTTCTCATCCAAGTCGCCCTCATGAGTCTCAGTACCCAGCTGAAGATCATTTTCCGCCGCAATCACTCTTGCTTTCTCGGTCGCAGCTTGACCACCGACGAGCGCATTGTCACCATCGAAATGTTTCACAATTTCTTCCAAAGGAGTGTTTCGTGTCTCGATATAAAACTTCCAGACAACGAAGAGCTCAAAAGTTAACCACACGCAATAGAATATGTAATACTTCCAGTGAAGATGAGCCAAAGCGATTGGGTTAACATATTGGTTGAAGAACAACGAAAGGTCAACGGCCAAGAACATGATTGTCAATCCCTAGAAATTTGATTAGCAACGCCAGTAAAGAGTAGAGGGATTCATTACCTTTGCACGAATATTGTATGGTAGAATCTCAACACCATAGCCAACCAAAAGTCCTGACCATGCACAGTTATAGAAGACGTAGTAGAGGAAAATCATGGCGACCACCGCATTTGCAGAAGCTTTGCTTCCGTGCATCGAAAATTGAGCCGAGCATATTGTCCAAACAATAAAGACGCCCAGCATTCCTCCCGTGGAAACCAAGAACAATAGGCGTCGACCGAGTCGATCAACAAAAAAGCACATTCCTATGGCCACGATCATGTTGACGATCTGAAGGATACCATTGATCAAGAGTTTGGTAGTTGAGCTGTGGATACCGATTTGTTCCAACACAATGTTAATGTAGTAACTAGAATATCATGTCAATTCTTATTTCAAAGATGCTTGAATGGTGCCAACTTACCTGACAAGACCGTTTCCTGACCATTGGGAGAAGAAGCCAAGAGATACGAGAATGATAAGACGATGTCTGTTTCCAGGAGTCTTCCAGAGCTCAGCCCATGGGTTTCCCTCCACTTCTTTCTCAAGTAGTAGTGTTTGGCGAATTTCCTGATATTCGAGCTGCACAACTTCGTCGTTTCGGTTCCCGGAAGCATGTACATCTGCCAGGATCTTGAGTGCTTGTTCATTTCTACCTTTTGCAATGAGCCATCGTGGTGATTCGGGCACGAACCTTGGTCTTCATTAGCTTCTTATCCCCCAATCAAACATCTAGAATGAAAACTTACCAGATAAATGTCATTTGGAGGATGGAAGGGAAAGCCTGTACGACGGAGGGAGCTCTCCATGACCAATTTCCTGCAATGTTGTTTGTTCCTAAGGATTACATTAGCTAAGACTCAAACAGCTCGGGCAAATGTGATTTTCATACCAAATGTCAACCAAGCAGCAACAAAACTTCCGATGTACCACGTTGTGTTATAGATGGTGGTGTAGATAGCTCGATGTTGTGGGTGGACAAGCTCAGTGATGAGTAATGGCGATGCGCCATGTGCAATTGCAACTCCGAATCCAATCAAGAATCGAGCACCCACAAACAAGCCAAAGGTATATCCCAAACTTTGGAGCAGTACACCAACGATCATGATTGCACAGCCTATCATAACACCTGTGCGTCTGCCCAGTATATCCGCAGCGTATGGTACAAAGGGGAGGGCAACAAGTGAGCCGACTGACATAATACAGTTGAGAAGTCCGAGTTGAGAGGCCGTGGGATGGAAATCTAAGGCAAATGTAAGTTTCCCATTTTAAAATAAAACAATTTTCATAGAAACACATACAGGATTCCCAGGCGGGGAGAGATTGAAGACCGTTCATCATGGAGCCATCGTATCCATTGGTCGCAGAGGTCAGAACAACGAACATCAAATATAAGTACAAGCCTCTCATTCCCTTTTGCGTATACCATGTTACTCGAGGGAACTCCTGGCCCGCGAGCTGGAAGGTAGATTTGGTACGTTGGAAATCCATCTTGACTGCAGTAACAAGATATGCGTTGCCTCAAGATTACAAACCACACAAGTGAATCGAGGAAAATCAACGAACTCACCACAATGTGCAGTTTTCTAAATTCTCAATTGTGGAAACATGGATTTATATATATCTGCTATCTGAGCACCTTAAATTCAATTTATCCATATCTATTAACCGGTGCCCAGTCTGCACCTCATCCAGGCCGGCCGTACGGAGCCACGGTCCGCATAAAGCCTTAATAACATGTGTACTAAGATTACCTCGAACGCTCTGTCGGTAAGTGGCATACATCTTCAGATATCAGCTGTTGAGGTCTCGTCAGTGGGGGTGGGAGGGACGAAAGGCCGAATGTGGTAACGACTGAGTAATTATCCTGGTCTGGGGACTCCTCACCAACAATTCAAAGTTTTCTTGCGCGTACTATTCCCCCAGGTTTCTCCATATCGCCCCGCACTTTGGAAAATTTAGGTGCAGTTTGTGGTCGTTTGCCATCTGTTTACCAGGATGCTTTTAGGCTATATCCAAAATATCTGGGTGGCCCCGGTTAAATACACCATGGCAGCTCTCACCGTTCGACTAAACTCGTCGTATATCCGCTTGCGGCCACGCGAATCGATTGCTTGTTCAATCAGAACATACAGTATGGATACTATCAAAGAAAGTTGACATGTTGACCAGGAGATCGACACGTTGACATATTAATCGTACATTTAGAGTACCATCTGTGCTAATCTAGAAACATACGATTCCATATCACAATCAACAGCATAAAGTTTTCCACTTACCCAGGAAGCGAAACTCTAATTTCTCAAACAAAAAGTTAGTGAAGTTCTTTTCAAGTAAATTCAAAATACAAAGGCACGGGCGTTAGATCGTCGTTTGGCATTTCAGCCTGTGAGGGCAGGTTTGAACCCAAATATGCAGGTACTCATCTTTCTGGATGAAATCCATTCATCTTATGATTCATACGTAAAAGTATGTTATGAAAGGACGGATGGACGGATGCATGGGCAAACCCTCCATACAATCTTGTTATGCCCTTCATTAACAATTCCTCCATTAAAAAATTTACGGGCAACTTCAATCTTATACGACGGACAATCTAAAAAAAGAGTCAAAGGGATCCCACGAGATCTCTAACATGGAAGGATCTGAAACTATGAGCCTTATGATTCCGTTTCGTACAAAATATCCAGCAAAGCTCTGAGTCAGATACAAGCTGTATTGCCATGCTTTGCGGCCAGATATTGGAGATCTATCGAAGGAATGAGCGAATCCATCACAACCCGAGTGCGACCCGTGCACATGATACTATTTCTGTGGCCTCAATAGCGCGCACCCAATATCTTTCTCATGAGATCAAAAACTGGTCTTAACAGACTTTGAAGGATCATGAAGGTTGGTGATTACCCCTCCTTATCACTCATAGGGATATCACATAATCCATTTGAGCTCCGAATGAGGAGAGGTCTTCGTTCTGGTCACAATGATAAGCCTAGCACGGGGGTAGTAATCTATCACATGTACCAGCATCCCACGTTAGTTTACTTGGACCATTAATCCTGGACTTTGCTACAAGATGGCATCATCAGAGCGTCAATGATGGTGAAAATCACTTGCATATGAGTGGAGAACCGGGATTTCATACCTTAGCAAGGGCGGCTCATGTATTATTACTGGATGATGAAATCACAACACCTGCGTGGGTTTTTGTGATGGTACCAGAACAGAAAATACTGCCCACCTGGGAGCCTCAATCAACGCGTCTATCACTTGCCATGTTATCTCTCGATCACACTTGGTGTCAACACTTTGGCAGAATTGAACGCATACTGACACATTCAGGTGCCACTACTAGATTTCACTAAATCCTACGCCCCGTTCCGATTACTCCAGCCAGACAGCATATCGATCCTACCTTACTCATTCTGCAATAATCCCATGCGGATTTTGCTTGACTACAAGCAAACTAGAATAGGAAAATTCACACGAGATACTGATCCCTATGATTACCACTTGAGACATGATGATGCTCAAGATTAACGCTGGCCGCATTGAAGCCATCTAATCATGTTGCGGATAGTTCATTGACCAGCAGCTGACCAATGCTATTTGTATGGTATACGATCTATCAACCCGTAGTATTCTTCTGTCTGCCCAAATGTGCCACAGAGGAGCATTGTTTAAGCTCCATGTAAAGCCTGTCAGAATCCTTGAATGCACGAGGTTGAGCGCTCCAAAGAAGGATAGGGTAGGAAAATAGTATGGGCGCATGGATTGCGAATAGTAAGCCTTGACAGGTCATTGTATAGAAGTCTTCGCGAAACTACATCGTGACATCTTCTCATTCGAACCACATACCCCGCCTTTGTGGACTGAATCCGAACCGCGCGCTGCTGTATCGACTCGGGCCATGAGATAGAAACCTGAGTGATACGGTAACCACTCACATCATTGTTTTGAGCCACTTTCCGAACAAATGTTGAAAATTCTCGTGGCTGGCGGCTCCATTTATCCCCGGTAGCCTTCAGGCGCGCGGAAAGAGCCCAAATTGTAAGGCTATCAATTGAAGATTTTTTTGACTGATTCTGATGATTCGACCATGCGATATTTTCAAATATTGAATATTAGGGGTTCTGTCTGAGTGCGCGCGTGGATTGTAACATAGAGAAAACAATGAAGCGGTAAGAATACATTACAAAATGAGAACGATGATCCCAATATTGAAATTATCTGACCATTCAATTCGACATTTTCTCCTTCCTATTCTCAGTTCTATCAGCTTTTCACAGAAGGCCTCAATACGTGAAAACATTCCGACAGCGACAGTACTGGGCTCTATCACCCCCCCTTCTCACTCCCATACTTATTAGCCCCCATTTTCACATTGGTGTTGAATCTTGTTTATCATTGATATCAAATGAAAAGCAGTTCTGCCCAATATCACTATCGCACACCTGTTGGACAAAGCACCAATCATTAGATCAATCGACTCTTCACCGAATCAAAAGCCATACATTTGACGCCCGAACACGTTCGTGACATCCGCTCTAAGTATAGCTTATAGCCTATACTCACGAGACGACCCTCATTTGAGCGGGAGCCAATCAAATCAGAGTCAACTCCAACCGCTCAGGTTCTCAGGTTTCCTTCTCCTGCAGTTCACCCAAAACGCAGCAACTTCAAACGCGAATCACGTCTTAGGATTGATACTTTGGTCGGTGTCGGTCGATATTGGTCAAGTCAGCTCGAAACATTGCCCTTGTTCTTCGACCGGTGTAGGATAGATAGAACAACAAGCAAAAACAACAATATTCGAAGCGACGCCACCATTAGAAAGTCACAACATCTCAATATCATCCTATCATCTACTCGATTGTCTTGAACTTCCCTTGCACAGTCCCTACCACCCTTTCACTGCCACCATCGCTCAGCATACCCCCCCTACCTTGGTCCTCTGCTTGCATACCTGGTATGTATGTATGTATGTATGATTATTGCATTACATACATATTTTTCAGATTACATACATAGCAATATTCTATTCCTTCAATACCTCCTTAGTAACCATTCCGGACTGGTCAATATATACTCATCTCCAACTACGAGTAGACGATCTGCTTGCTCAGTTAACACCTTCCATCTACCCTGACCTGGTCGTGGAACATCTTCCTAGTCATCACAACCCTCGGGGGCCAAGTCCAATATAAATAAACAATAAACCAAATCAACCCAAGTCACTTTATTTATTTTTTTGCCCTTCCAGAAAAGAAAGCAAACGGCTGTATTCACACATCACCATCACCCACCCATTGCCGCTTTTACATTATCGGAACTTTTATTACTTGTGTACGATACAAAGTTCCCAGTATTTTTCTTCTCCCACGTTGAACATCCAGAGTAGGATCCCCTACCTAGCATATTATTGGATGTTCCAGACATTTCTCAAGGTCCAACATAAATTAACGGCAACGGGGCAAGACGATCAAATAAAAATACAAATAACTCGTACCAGGTACAAAAAAAGGTTAACTAGCTGCTCTTCCAATCCCCTTCCTTGCCTTACTTACGACCCATATCCTCTACCACCTTACCTTGCCTTGTCAAAAGGCCTCCCTCCACCAAGACGGCCAACATCATCAATTACGCTCATCGCCAAAATTCCCCCAAGCGCCCTACTCTGACTTAAGTACTGGATACTAAATTCGTCAGTACAGATAGATCCTGTTCCTTTTGGCGCTATCTTCCGTTAAGGTTACTATACTATACTATACTATACTTTCTTTCCCTTCCACCTTCCCTTACCTTGCTTCACCTACTCGGGGGAAAAAAACATCCGTTTCAAAATTCACATAATAAGACCCGAGACGTCTCAACTTCTACCCTTCTTTCTTTACGGATCTCGAACCCTACCGTCGTCGTTGTTTGCAATCCTTTGGACCCTTTCGTCTACTCTACTTCGTCAGTCATTCTTTACAAATAATGGAATCCCCAATCAAAGCTTCTGCTCCCGCAGCCGTGAGCGCACCTATTCTTCCTCCACCTAAAAAGACAATGTCTTCTACCAAACCTAAGCTTCCCCAACTCAAGACTCCAATGTCTTCAACTTTTCCTTCAGAGCTATCAGCTCTATCAAACTCCGCACGTGGCCCCCTTCCTGGCTATGCCGACTTTATCATCAAACAAGAAGACTCTATCAAGACTCCAATTACCCCTCCTCTTGCATATACCGACTTCCTCAAGACTATGAACAGCCCTATCGTTACAGAGATTAAATGTTCAAGGCCAACACCTACATCTGCACCCTCATCAGAATCTTTGACTAGCAGTGAAGGTAGTGAGTGTTCATGCAATTGCGATGCACACAAATCACCGGCCACCTCTGTTCCTCCTACACCATTCAATTACCCAACATCCGCGCCGTCATCTGCAATTCTGGGACGTCTTCGCATTCCAGCCTCGCCAGCATCTTCGTATGCTGATTCTCCCTTAAGCGCACGCTCTCCCTTTAGTGCCCGAAGCGCACGTTCGCCATATGATTGGGAGTCTAGAGGCAAGGCAAGATACTTTGATGTCAAACCACAAAAACAAACACGGTCAAACATTCGTCAAGTCAGGGAAGTTGTCACCCGAACAGTTACATATACACCTCGAATGAGCCCCGCACCCAAGGGCAAGAGAAGGAAAGTCGACCATCATGTGGAGTAAACATTTTATACCAATATGTTACCCCTTCATTTCGACATCCTATGTATCGCATTTCCTACATCACCACATTCCTTCGGAACCACATACATTTATATCACTACTCATTATAACATATTTCTTTTATCACCACCGTTGTCATCCAACCAAAACCTCAATATATTTAACGACTTTTATGGCTTCATTTCTTGATTGCGACAATAATGGCACGGTCGTGTCTTATTTAGGGAGGAAAATGTGCGAACTCGGCGATTATAGCCTGGAGTCTCATCTGGAGTTCCGGAGTGGACATCAATCATAGCACGGCTTTGGTGTTAACAAGCGGGCTGAATATTGCATTTTGGGGGGGTTTGCTTGGAATTTGGAAAGTACGGGAGTAGGAGTGGAGGATAAGGGCTTGTTTTTTTTTTGAGGAGGATGGGACTTAATTGCTGGCTGTTGGCGTATAATTTTGTATCGGCGTTTCACGGGCAAGTCTGAGAGGATGGATACTTTCTAGATTCTGGAAAGGGATTTTGAGGAAGAGAGAAATCTAGGGAAAGAGGAGTGATGAGCTGAAGCTATAATGGAGTGTTCCCCCTATAAGCTATCCTATCCAATGAATATAAAAACAAATACTATTATATTACATTACTATAGATTATTATTCTCCTCACTACATGATCTCTAAGTTCAATGGTTATGCAAAATATTAATTAGTTTCCAGCCTCTATACTTGCGCTTGATCTAAATCCACATGATCTACCGAAACGCATATCTAACGTAAACACAGCTCCTGAAGTTTATTTTTTCCTTACGTGTGAATAATATTTTTCACACATCTATCCACGTTGTCAATATCAATATCAATATCAATCACACGTTTAACAAATCCACACTACTCAATTTCTGTGCACATACAGTGGGAACTCTTAAACCTTCATCAATCAATCAATCAATCAATCACACCGCACGCATAATCACAATAGTCACCCATTCCATCACACCAAGAGATAGGATAGCCCACCGTGCATGACCGCAAGAACCATCACATCCCCAAGTCCAAGTACCGATCATCGGTATGTGTGTGTGTGTGAAGCCCACAGTCGATAAAATGCACCCCGTGAATCCACTCAGTACCGGTGATGTTTATGTATGTGATTGATTCTCGGATTATTCCATACTTTTCACACACGCGGGAATATATATAGTTGCTGCATGAAGCTATATTTCGTATATCACGCAGCCGTGCAAGCTACAAGGTGACGAAGATGAAGCGCGCCATGCTGGATAAACCTAGCTACCTACCTATTTACCTGACCTACCACGATAGCTATACAATAGAAGCAGTGCAGTAAGTATATAATTATGGGTAGTTCCTCCCCACTCTAGTATTGTCGAGGGCGTTTGTACTAAAATGGGCGAATATAATTTTACAAACACCTGTAATTCAACATATTTAAAGAATAGAAAAACTGAATAAATATTATAGTTTTTTTTGAAAAAAAGTCGATATTATATAAATATACTATTAATTGATTCTAAATATCACTTTTGTTTTTTCGAATTTGAAAGTATTAAGTTGTTATTGTGAATGAAAATTATTGGATTTTGCTGGTAAATTATTAATATTTCGAACTTTTTTTATTGTATAAATTTTAATATATTATGTAATGTTGAATTACGGGCGCTCGTAAAATTATGTTTGTCCACTTTAGTACAAGCGTTTTCGAAGTATGCTAGAGTGGGGAGGCACTACTCGTAATTAGAATATTGAGAAAATCCCTACGGAATAGACAACCGGATTTGCAGGCTGGTAAGCTCGCGGTAGGAGGTGGGAAGGTGGAATAAGCATAATTTTCCTTCCCAGATTCCCTCGATTAATTCCTATCTATTCTTATAAGGTAGAGAAAACGAATAAATAAATAAACAAATATACATCGATATCTTCGTAGCATTCGTGTACGTACTCCTCCTTCCCACAATCCGCGTTCTGGAATTGAGGGGGAATATGGAATATCCGTAGGGGGAGAGGTTACATTTTACCAAAATTAGATAATCGAGTCTTACTTATTATTATGTACGAGTACTACTTACTGTATGACATCCTATACAGTGGCACCGTGGCATGGTATTATGCGATTGATGTTTCTATTTTGAATACTCCCAAAACCAAACCAAACGAACGGCATTCATTCATTCATTCATTCCTTCCCTACCATGCAATACCCACCCAGTCAAAGTAAGGACTTGACTTCTTAGTAGAAAAGCACAAAGCAGCACCGACACACTAACAAGAAGCGGGAAAAGACCGTCCGGCTCACCTATTGAAATTTTCCCACTCGGATGGGGGTAAGTGATTGGACGAGCCAAGGGGGGGGAGCAATGTACTCTGTGAGAACGGTTTTCAAAAGACAGGGATTTAAGCGCCGCCAGATCGGAGATTTTAGATGAATGGAGCATCTCGGTAGGGTTGATTGGAGGTCGACAGGGACAGGCTACGGATAAGGGTGTTGCGTGGGTGAGGGTCTGTGGCATGCTTTTACGAGTGGGTGTGTAGTGATTGGTGAGGAGGTGTTGGGCATGCGGTTTTTAAGCGCTGAGGATGAGGTTGGTGGAGTCGTGGGCGGGGGATAGGGTGCTGGATTTACGGAGGGGGGGTGGTGATTGGTTGGTGAGTTGCGGTTTGGAAACTAGGGGGATGGGGGATGGGATGGGATGGAGGGGTTTGTATGTTTGTTCTCTTGGGAAGAAGGGGAGAAGAGAGAGGAGAAGGTACAAGGACATGTCTTTTGGAGTGAGAAATTGTACTTCGTATTTGGTGTATGTATTGGATATGTATGTTCATTTTTTTGGTCGTTGTGTACGAGTACTTGGGTATGGGATTCAATTGATGACATCTGTAAATATCATCACTAGGAAGGAGGTTATTGCATAGGATGAATGAATGACTGTATTGTTCCTTTCCATGCACTATTTTTGTAGGAATATAAAGTCATTGGAAGAATCGGAGTAGCCGTAAGGCTGTGTCAAGTCAATGGACATCTGCAGTCCCAGAAAGTTGGTCACTGAGGCACAGAATATCGAATGGGGAAGAAACTCCATAGAGTGAGATGAGACCTAATATTACTATTTTTGCGATCTGGAATCAATGCAAAACACGGATGCATACCATCTATGGCTATGGAAGAGAGCCTCAGCGGTATGTGGTGCTTTGGGGATTCGGGAGCCTTGAGGCGTGATGGCTTACTATATTCGATAGTGTATTTGTCCGAGTGAGCCCTCGAAGGCTTGATTATATCAGGAGTCTTGCATCGTAATTGCTTACATCTCATTCTATTTAGGTATTCGTTAGGATATTCGTTATATCTTTTCAGAGTTCATAATAATGATCTAATTCTTTCTCTTCTAGCTAATGGATTAGATAATTAGACCTCTGATCTTTCCAATGTCTAGTTTCAAACTAAGAAGCCAAACGTGGGGATAAATCATTCTAAACTATCCAATAACCCATCGAATCCAATTAGAATTCTCGAGTCTCCACAACCTCTAAACACCTCACGTAAGTTTCACTCAAACGGACCCTCGAAAAACACTAGGTATGATACCGGAAATCAACATCACCATGGATCCATTTGGTCTAATATTGGCTCACTCCATGTACCGGATCCACAAAAGACTCCTTGTCGTACCGTCAACCGTTATCTCTTCACTGCCACTGCCGATATTGTAAATTTGATCACATCACAAATAAACCCGCCCGGCCTCGCCGAAGCACAATGTGCACCACAAATGATACATATATATATTACGCGATCGGCGGAAAGGTATGTGGTTCTTCGTACCCAGAGTTCCCTCCAGGAAAGAAACCCGCGATTCACCTCGGAAACCACGTAGACTATCGGAGCAGGTGGAGCTCTCACGGAAAACACAGGCATGAATGAGGAATGCCCGAAAAACGAGTTCCCAACATGTCCGGTAGTTGGTTCTCCGTTTTCTCTAACGCAGTTGAGCTCGTTGCGATTCCTCTCGGGACGGCCTCAGGTTTGGGGACTCGCCGATCGGAGGAGGATGCGAGAGTACTGAGAATGGCTGCTGGCATCTTGGTCGCCTGTGATGCGGCCATCTTCTCCATTTCACTGCATATGTCATTCCTTTCACAGCAGCAAGGAAGAAAATTTTCACTATCAACACGAGGTTTCTTCCTCAAGCACTTGCTTCGATTGTCTTAATAGAACTTGGCTTGGC
The DNA here is from genome assembly GCA_038090695.1 of Sclerotinia spermophila. Classification (NCBI taxonomy): domain Eukaryota; kingdom Fungi; phylum Ascomycota; class Leotiomycetes; order Helotiales; family Sclerotiniaceae; genus Sclerotinia; species Sclerotinia spermophila. The sequence continues at coordinate 39,740 of JBBMOJ010000014.1, forward strand.
TCATTAGTTGCACTTTCGAGTCAATTTCGCGCGGTTTTCCACCAGCAAAGCTCTACACGATACTTCAGCTTGAAAATTACATACAATTTTCGCCCAAGCCAACCCCGTCATCAATATTTCCTGGGCATTACAGGACCCCACCGAGCCCACCCTAAAAGCTTGACCATCTGTGGGGGTAAGCAGTAAGTACTAAGCACCCCTTTGTCACGACCAGCCAAGCAAATTGCCCATGCTCGTGCTCGTGCGCGGCGGCTCAAAAGATTAGCAAATCCAAGGTGTCATGACTGATCGACTCCACTTCCAGCCTCACGGTTCGTGTGGAAGGATTTCAAATGCAGAATTTTTTATGGGAATCCCAGCCTTGCGTGCAAGCCTTCATCATCGCTCTAGTGACGTTTGGGGTGCGAAGTATTCGAAGCTTGGGTTTGATACCCATGGAAGCGAATTGCATTCTAGATTAAGAGCCAAGAAGTTTCTAGAGCCTGATCTTTCGAGGATATTTGACTCGGGTTGCGTCCCGGAGGATCGCTTTTACCGGGTTGGAACCCTTTGATATTTCATGGTGGACTCGTTTGCTAGGCAGCAGATTCGAAATCCGTGGTAGAATATATATTCTGGAACATTAGTATGCTTCAGAAAATTTCTCCTCGGGCGCGGAAGTGGATGTTTTTCGAATGGTGATCATGGGTTTTGACACGCGCGAGATTGCTATATGCGAGCGTCTTGTTGGCACAGGGCTCTATGGCTGGCCACGTTGACTCGCATGTTGATTCTCCGGAATGCAGATGCTACGAGTTTAGTTTACGTAGATATTTTGGCCAAAGCAGCTCCACAATATCCCGTTATCCAAACGACAGCACTACCTCAAGCGTATCAATCAGAATCCGGTTTCTAGTGCATCGAATGTCTGGCTGTTTACCTGCGAACATGCGGGCAGAAAGATGGGTGCTTGTAAGGAGAATTTTGATCTGCGACATTGACACGCAAAGATCATTCACATTCATTACCACATGCATTTCTCATTTCCAAGGATGTATGATGCTAGAAAAAAATAACATGAAGTCATGCTGCCTTTACTTCGATAGAAAGCGCGGAATTAATGATATTGTATTGCCCAGTCAATTCAAATTTTATTGCCTTGGCTTTTGTATTGAGCCTGCAAAATGCATCTCCATCTCCATCTGCGCTGGCGATGGCAATGGCAATTAACGAGATCTCAAGAGTCTATTCAAGTAGAGAATCGCATACAAATAATGCAATACTACATGCAAAGTCATTAATGTATCTGCTGCCATTGCGAGTTTTAATCCAATTCCGCACTTCCCAATAATAATAAATATCTCCAACAAATCTCACATCCATCCCATAACATCTCCATCCCCCATCCCTCCAACTCCACGCACGTGCCCAATAACTCACCACCTCAAACCATCCCTCCTCGCTACCTATATAAAACCAAATAATGTCACCAACCTTCAAGCACCCCCACGTCTCGTATGGCGCAGCGGTAGAGTTCATAATTCTCGAAGAATGTTGTCCGCCTCTCTATTCGCATTGGCAGGGCTTCGGACAGTGACATCGTCTATTACTTGAGCGCAAGCCAGGATATGTATAAATCGATGGTTCATTGGGATTTCAGGCGTCGCGCCTGGAATTTTGCCATTTTTGGTGGTTGTGGATTTGGAGGGAGGGATTTTGGGATGGTTTTTTGTGGGGCGTTGTTGTGATGTACTTACTTACTACTGGTTGGTGGTGAGGTTGGGTAGTGAATCTTTCAGAATTCTTTTTCTTTCACAGATATAGTAAAGCAAGTAAGTAAGATTTTTGTGCTGTTTATATTCATGACTTGTTTCCTATTAGTGAGGTATCCATCCTCTATCTCCTAATTTCCTTAAACACCGCCAATAAATCGCTATCAATCACGCAAAAAAAAACCTCAACCATCAACTCCAATCCCGCATAAACACCTATCTTCCACCCCCTTGAAAGAACCTCCCACGCACAATCAAACCCTCCCCAAATGATCCGCACACCTATTCCCCCTACTCCTCTCCAACTGACACGCCACCCCCGTACTAACCGTGTAATCCGCGCCGGTCAGGGGATCCACAATCGTATGGGTTCCCAACGCGCCCCTCACTGCCTTCGTATACACTCTAAACAGATCCGCGGCAAAGGCCTCCTCCTCCTCCACATACTTCTCGAGATGAAACAGCGCGCGTCCATAGCACGTGCTCGATTTCGTAATCGAACACGCATACGGCTTGACGCACGCCGCGACGGCTAGCTTGCGCGCCTCGTGGGCTGCGGGCAGCGAAATCGCTATCTGCATGTGGCTGCGATCGGGGAATTCGCCGCGCAAGGAACACCATCGGAGGAGACTTCTGAAGCGGATGATGGGGGTGGAGAGGCCGGTGATGGAAAGTTGGTGACAGGATTTGAAGAAGAGGAGGTAGAGGGTGAGTTTTTCATGGGATTCGCTAATGCTGCTGGGTAAGGTGAAGGTATCTGTTGAGAGAAATTGAACAACGAGCTCGAATTCCGCGATGGATGTTTCTGGGAGTCGTAGTTCTTGAGGAGCGACGTCTTTGAAACTGCCATTGAAAGCGCGGTGGAAGAATGGTGATCGTGTACAGAGGAGACTTTTGGGTAAAACCAGAGTTTGTTCAGAGCCACTCAAGGAGTTGACGACGATCTTGACGGTGGGACCGGTGGGAAGATTGAGTTTGCTGGGGCAGGAATGTTAGTTTGACTTTAAGTATATGGGGAATGCATGTAGTAGATGCGTATTCATGATACTTACCTCAAGAATTGATCGGCTGGAATATTTCTGGAAGCTTGTTCTTCTGGATTGGTTGATCTTCTGCTGCAATTTTCCCACGGTAGATTTTCATTCTCGTCGCCATATTCATCATTGGAGGTTTGATATTCATCGTCATCATCCTCGAAATGAAAGACCTCGTCGTCCATGATACCCATATATTCTTGATTGTAGATGCTGGGAAAATTCTGATATCTGTGTCTTTTAGAGTAGTTGAATGGAAGTTGATTCAATATGTTGAAAATTGGTTGAAATAGTTTCGAAACAGGTGACCAACAAGGTATATTGATCTTATTATTCTAAGATGGAAGAAAAATATCAGAGAGCAAGATTTTTGTTCTCAAGGTTGTTCACGCTAATCCTATACGGCAGGATTGAAGAATAATATGCCCAACAAGGTTCTTTTCATTTATACTTTGGTGTCGTACCAAAATTCGGCTTAATGCGTCTAATATACCATCACATGCTTTATAACCCAGATTTCCCACGTCTCAATACTCAATATTCGGTTCTTCCATTGTTTGGTCGTATGTCAGGGAGCTCAAAGTGTGTTCAAGTGATAGCACGAGCCCTTATGTTATATATTCCACGGTATATCCACTACTGTCATTCATTCGGCTCAATCTATTGTTCGTTTAATAATCGAATTTATTGCCATCAAGAAGATCACATGATTCAGCGAATATGCTAGGTGTACGTTTGTCTGCCACTTTTTGGTATATACGTACAAGATCTGCAGCAAAGCTATCGAGTGCATCGAGATCAGTCTGTCAATCCTAATCGTGGGCAAACCCAGAGCATCCGTTTCCAGAAAGAAGGTAGTCTTGAGTACATGAGCGAGCAAACAACATTCGAAGTATACATCCGGTTGGAAACCTGAGAGCCTTGCAGATATGTTCTGCGCGAGGGTAAAGATGGTTCATCGCAAGCAGCTGTTTGATATTAGCCACGATCATATCCGAGATATTAAGGCTAAAGTTCTCTGCCAACTTTGTCAACTCGATAAGATTTGTCTATTAAATTCAGAGGTTAATATTGCTTCGTCTCACATGGAGGCTTCATGTGTGAATCTTGCCAATAAGGTGATTCATTCGACTTGATTCAAATAGTGGAGGCTCGTGACGACTCACAGATTGCTGTGATCAAGAACGAAGATTAGCTATATCCGGGGGAAAAAGGTACCACTATAAAGATAACGAAATCAAAGGCTAAGATTGAGCACTCGATTCTGAGAAAGTCTCGTGAAATTTGGTCCAGTTTTTCAATTGTGATGGCCGCCTGAAAGCGTGGCGAAGCCTGGAAAAGTAATGCTTTAGGTATGAGATAGGTTTTGATTTACGGGTATACACAGGCGGTGACTAGAAAATCAGGGCCATGGAAAAAAACGAGTCTATTGGTAAACTCGTTGGCGAGCAGTTAAGCAGCGACGTTATGAGTGATCTCAGTGCGTTCATAGGGTGGTGCATTAATTGTATCACTCTGGGCCTGACGTGAAGCTAGGAGGATATCAGTCTTTGCAATACTGAGGTGGCTTCAAAGTTCATCATTAAAACTTAGTGGGGTAGACTTACCATTAAAGGATTGAGGCTGGGAGGCTTGAGCTGCTTGGGAGTAGTGTTGACAACTCTCGATCTGAATGATTCACAGCCGGGAATGACTGTGAGAGAGCCGGATGAGTTAGACCTCACCAGTGTGCCAATGGTAGGCGTAGTGGGAACTGCTCTGGCGGGAGATGCGCGCGTTGGAGTGTTCAATGCAGGTAGAGCTAATGTGCTAGAGGACTTCAACTAGTAACTGAGATAATAGCATCGGAGGGGCTAAAATTCGAGGCATTATTCTCTTGGGTTTGGTCCATTCTAGCCAGAGTGGAATCGACTTCGCCGGAAGAAACTAAACATTTTGGAAGCATATTTCTTGGCACCTGTACTTAAATCGTTCAATTTATTTGAGCGCTTCCAAATAGGATTAAGTTGGACACTTTAAAGCAAGAAGATAAGTCGAACCTGATCGTTCAGGCTAGTCGTTCGCATTCACCTGGTACCTTGTTACACACCGCAGCTGTATTTAAAAGACCACTTGGAATGGAAGAAGTTGAACTGACGATTTTCCAGAAGAAACCTTAAGCTTTAGCTTAAACTCTGAGAGAGTTCGTGAAAGTTCTTGAATCTACCTGGTCCTTTCTTTAAATATAATGCCCTTGGTGCGGCTGGGCAAAAGAGGAAGCGACCACCTCGATTCACTGATTGCGAAACCTATACACCTGAGCTTAGTTGTAAGATAATGTTTATTCTAAAGCCTCCAAAAGATCCAAGATCTCACTCGGAATATGATCTATAGTGGAAAACCTACAGCACTTCTGGGGTTTGAATAGATTAAACAGATTAGGAAGTATCAAATGTGTTTGTTGATTTGATGCTAGATAAGGGGAAGAGATACCTAGCGGTTTTGATCTATTCTCATGTTCGTCCTTCCGTCTCGTTTTAGTAGTTGAAAAAGAGATACGCATAGTGTATCTTTTCTGCGAATCAATATTCAATCTTTTTCCAGGATGAAGAGGTTTCTCCCAAACAGTGTTCATACGAAGTCAACAGAAAAGGCGAAACATATAAATCAGTGGTCAATTTGATAAAATTTTGATATACGAAGTATACTGTGATGTCATCTTCTCGTGAATCCGAGAACATCTGTAAGCCAGTTGCCTGCCCGCTCATTCTTTGTGAAGTCCATGGAAACGTTTGACGGTCTGTGTTTATTGCCATTCAAAGTGGCCACGCCAGTAGCCATCACGACCTCAGTATTATTCGGTTGCGCCTCTCAACCAGCTCTGATAGATCGAAATCTCCTAGCAGTTTTGATGAATACATTTTCGCTTGTCTCACTGCTGTCTAAACCAGCCAGGAGAGAATCCAAAGCCATATTGTCTATTACCATATATAAGTGGAGATTAGCTCAAGTCTTTCGAACTTCTGTATTTGGCTAGAAAGGGCCATCAGGTGTTGAAAATCTGTGCAATGGGATACAGCAGTGCGATAGTTGACAGATAATGCCGAATGGAAATCCTATGCAGTCACAAGGTGGAGGTGTAAGGGAGTTATCAAACTGAACTTCAACGGAATTGAGGCATGATTAGATACATCCTACATGTGTTATTTCTTGAAATTGCTTGCAACAGCAGGTGATTGAAGAAGGAACGTCTCAATGATCCCTAGGCTCGTGTTGTGGAAGTGGGCTGCCAGCACCTGTGCTGCAATGCTGAAATGTGACAGAAAGAAGGAAGGAACATTTCGATAGAGTACGTCTCATGAATGTAAGATAATAGAGTGTTGTGCCCCAGTTTCTTCGAACTGTGACTGGGGTCATGGATGTAAAAATAAGGTCGAATCTTTGATTGCTCAGCATTCTCAACTAACGCCTCCTTCCAATGATTTACCTTCTTGATTATCGACTGTAGCCGAGCTAGCTGAATTGATGTTTCACCATTTAGACATTCTGGCTGGGCACTTGAAATTTGAAGGAATTTGTCCATGTGAGAAGTTCAGCGAAGAAAATCACCTTATTAACATGAATGACGAGACTGTAAAAGCGCGGTTGATGATGGAATCTAGCCAATTGCAGGGCAGAGGAGAGTAGATTACACCTTGAAGTTAAGAGAAAGAAAGGTATCAAAGTCCATTGTTCTTCCATGCTTCGTGGCGGAGGGTTGTAATATACTTGGGAATATCTTTAAAGATCCAGCTGATCACTCTTCGATCCCGATTTAACGAAGCCGAGATTATAAGATATAGTCTCGGCTAGTCGGGAACATAAAGATCCTACGGTTTGAGAGAAGATTAATGATGCTGAATAATTGTATTGTATTTCGATAGAATTACAATAGCGACAATCATGACCTACAAAATTGAGTGAGTGCTATGTCATCTGTATCCTTCTCATACACAAACCATTTTGAGACGACAGATTTTACACCTGCAAAGCCATGATCACCTGGCCAAGATGGCGAATGGGCTCAAATAACCGCAACACACACAGCGCAGCTCACCACTGTAGCCTGGCCCCCTATTTAGCATTATTATTTCCCTCGAAGTCGGATTTGAGGTTAGGTTCGATGAAAATTGTACCATGATATATCTATCCATGGTGGATAAGTTTAGGACCAGTAGCATTGTATCAACGAAAGGAAATATTGAAATTATATCCCTCTACAAGAGAGTTCTCCGACATGTTGACGCATACTTTGGAGCATCGCTTCTCAGTCCTCTTTAAATCCTCGACCATCATGAGGACTACTTCAAGGCGTCAAGTGAAGCTTTGTAAGAAATCGACAGCTTGAAGTGTGCTTGCTAGCAAAGAAGTTCGATCATGATGACTTCAATATGCTGAAAAGTCTCAATATTTCAAACGCATCCAATGTATTCTATGAAACCAATGGATTGCTCGGCCTGAACTCCATTATAACAACTGTGAACCATTATTCGCCGATTGCGACCAAATGCTGCGGAGTACAGTCAAGTAGCATGAGTACCAGAACTTTACACTTACCTTAATTTGAATGTTCGAACGTAGTCGTTGCACGCTATGATCCCTTGCACTATGTAAAATGAGGAAAGAAAGAAGAAAGATTTTAGCACAACTCCCAATTCAGCTAAATCACTATCCCCTGGAAAACCAGGTGATTCCCGAACATAAGATATTATCACAAAAGACTCATTACATAACGCCCACTCACAGCTCGGCTTCAAGGCCCAATGCCCCTGCATCATGGGAAAACAATGCGTATTCAAAAAGTAACTAAGTCATGATGCAGAATGAATGGAACCTCTCAGACTCTATTCTCAAAATGCTATTAAAGCTCACATAAAGCTCCCCAAGACCCATCAGCCACCACCCAAAAGAATAACCCCATAACCAAGTACCTCATTACTCAATTAGTGACCGTCTTGGTCTTTGGCACAGATTTAACCTTGTACATGATGCCAGTATCAAATCTTGATTCTGTCAACGGGCACCACATCGTCGACCTAGAATACCCATCGCTGTCCAGTTTCCCCAACGAAAGACTACTCAGCGACTCCCCCACCAATCTTAGAAGATCCAATTCAAGACCTTTAATATCTTTAAAAAGATTATGAAACTCCTTTGCCTGCGTCGCATTTGTATCGCAGCACAACAAGTGCTTTACGTACGGTTTGAACACGAAGCTTACTAGGAGCTCCCGAGCACGTCTATCGATGGGATTTGCAAATGCATCTTTCAGTATATCCTTGAACACAGGATTTACAAGAGGAGCCTTTTTGCCATCGTCTTCTTCGTCGTATTCCTTTTCCGATGCGGCGGTAAGTTCAGCTGTGAGGCCTTTTTCCACATTCGAGTAAGAACCCTCAAGTTCCAATGCCTTTGCAATCTTGAAAAATTGAATGTACAATTGGATTGCTTCAAATGGTTTGGGATTTGCGATGCTGATGACGACGTTGCCAGTATGCATCCACTGGAGTGTCATATCAAAAGTCTCGGCATCCCACTCATCTAACTCCAGTACCTCATGATTGTGGTTTTGGCCATTTATATTGAAGAGCTCTTCGTCAGTCTGATGTTTAAAGAGCCTAAGTTTCTCCTCGCAGATCTTCGAATAAAAAGATAGAAGGCTGCGAGGCACCACCCGTTTTTTCTTGCCAGTCCCTCCTCTGGAAGGCGCCAAATTGACGCGGACCATGTCTCCACCATGGAAAAGCGCGCTTTGTCTACAAATAGTGAGCAGGTTGATGCCAGGATATGGAGTGTATGCTACTTACTTATAGAATTCACAAGCTGGGACTTCAAATGGTGCCTTGCAAACAGGACTGGAGTCTGTTTCGGGGACCATGGCGGAGGAGATTTTAGTCATGATGTTTCGAGACAGACGGCGAGGATAGCAGTTAGTTGAGCCTGATGTTTGGAGTCAATGCCAGCCAATAATGACCTGAGCCTGAATCTTTCAAGCGGAAGATAGGTGAACACAATAAGTAGCATACAAGCTGATATCTGTAATTTTTTCGTGCCAGAACGAGTTGGTTCGAAGGTTGGGTCTTGTTGTTATGTATGGCTTTGGGGGAAGAAAAATAATGGACTCGCGGCTGTGTGGGACAAACCTTTCGATAATAAAATGCGGTCATTAGCAATATTCTATATTTGAGAAAACTTAATGATTCAATAGTTGGGACGAAGCCAAAGGACGTGGAACGAGAGCTATTAGAATACAACAGCCCAGGGAAAGAGCAAGCATCACACACAGGCCTAGTTGAGTGCTCCTTCCTTGCATTTTCTCATGGACCATGGTATATCATTACTTCTGTCACTACCCTCAGCGATACGCGTAGGAAATTTTTGGCACTAACATTGTCAATTAAACATGCATTTGAAGTGGTCCACACGGTATAGGGTTTGTCTTGAAATTCAGATAAATTTGTAAGACGGGCAATACCATTCTAGGACTCTACCGAAAGAGGCTCGCGCCTGATATCTAGATTATTTGTAGTTGATAACTTCATATTATAGTAAGGCTCTGGCATAAAGGATGAAAAGATTCGACTAATCAAATCGGTATGGGCGAGAGTTTCGTCGTATCATGATGCTGGGTTGAGCGTCTGGAATAACGTAGCTCAAGCCAGCGAGTGCTCGATGAGCTTCTTGTAACCTTTCACAGCTTCTTCAAGGTCAGAGATCTTCAAATGCTCGCGATCAGAATGAGCGACCAAGATATCTCCCGGCCCATAGAGATACCTCTTGTGGTCCCCTTCTAAGTTTGGAACATCAGTACCGTAGTTGACTGTGATGGTATCGAAGCCTTCCACATCACTATCGCAATGTACTGGTCCATAACCCTGAGTAAATTCAACCTCCAAATCCTGCCCCGTCTTCTCTATTACATCCAAAACTAATTTTCTTAATTCCTCTGGCGTACCAGCAGCAATTCTAATAGAAATTTTCGCCATTGCATCTTCCGCAATGACATTTGCCGCAACACCTCCATCAACCCTTCCAATGTTGAGGGTGGTGTTTCCATACTTCTCGCTCCACGGTAAATCCATTCTCCCTAACTCGTACAGAGCAGGTATCAGCATCGCATTGGCATTTCTCCCCAATGAAGGGTATCCCGAATGTCCAGCTTTTCCCTTGGCAGTAATGTGTATGCTCATTATCCCCTTATGCCCAGCCGCCAGTTTCAATTCTGTAGGTTCGCCAAAAATGACGGTTTCCCAAGCGAGACCCAAATTGTTTGCCTCCCTCATACCGGCACCTAATGTTTCCTCGCCTACCACATATAAAAGTGCAACATCGCCTTCGTGAATCTTGCCCGCCGAAATGAGGTCTTGGTACGCAGTAATTTGCGCCGCAACACTCGCCTTCGCATCCACACTTCCTCTTCCCCATATTTCATCACCTCTTCGTTCGTATGGCCAGAAAGGCGGCACAGTATCGATATGCGAAGTTACCAATGTCCTTGTTTGTCTCTTATTCCCAATATATGCTAGCACATTCTGACGCTTCTTCCCCAATGACGACGATGATGATTCGACCAAATCGACATCTTGTATTTCCACGGTAAGATTTTGCTTCTTCAGATAAGAAACCAGGAATGCGCCAGCATCATGTTCATTTCCCGTAATGGATCCAATCTCGACAAGGGATTTGTGAAGCTTGAGGAGGCTCAATAAGCCGGACGATGATTCATCGGTAATTGGGGTCTGCGAATCAAACAGTTGAGCCGCGTTCGCCAGCAGAAGAAGTGCTGAAAGTGTGAGAAGCCTCATATTGAATGTGGTTGTATGTAATGAGGTTGAAAGAGCTATGGAAGAGAGCTCAAAGCTTCAGCGAATGACGTTATGCGACCAAAAGCTCGGGTGTTTTGCCGATAAAAAGCCGCGTGATGCAGTTTCAGGGGGTCTGCTAAATAAATAATCATTTCCAAGATAAGCTTGAAGATAGCTACACGTCAACAGCGAGTATGATACATCCAAGCCAATCCCTTCGAGTTGATACATTTTTCAAGAATAAAAACTCAGGTGGTATCATTAAAGTCGTACTACAGAAACACCCAGCCAATAATTACAACGCCGTGGTTATGCCGCTATCTAAACACCTTCAAAAGCATCTATTAGACTTTTAGGCGGACCTTCATTCATCGCCATTTTTTCTCCAAATTCGGGGCTATCTTCCCTTGCTGTGAAACTGTATCCATGCACCCAATATGTCCTAGAAGGAACTAATGCAGCTTTTCTTAGCTCTTCTATGTTCTTTTTGGCATCCACACTGATACACAATGCGGAGTCGAGTTCTTTAATCCCAGGTTCTTTCAGCACTGCTAGAGCAGCAAGACCTAGATACGAGTGATAGATATCTGGTGGATCTCCTGGCGTTTTCCCAAAACCACCAATCATATGCTGGGTTTTCTCAAATAGAAATCGTCGAGATCCTTCTTTGTTGATAACGCCGGAGTGCCCAAGCATGCTTAAAGACGCTCCAACCCAAAAACAGTAACAAGTATCAACCCGCTTATTGCATCGCCCATTGAAGCCAACGAATGTAGAATCGAGGTGCGGTACAAAATGATGGTCCGATGCCGCTTCTTTATCATCATCTTCATTTCCTTCCTCTTCGTCATTATACGATGTCTGCCTCAATGCCAGCCATCTAATAGTTTCCGGCAAGTTCGTAAGACCAGGTAAAGTGGGGGTTGGATTTGTTGGTTCCGTAGGTTGTGAAGAGAGGTGTTTTGGCAGTCGATCGAGAAGGGATAAGGACGCAATAGCACAATAGGTATACCCAGCATGCGCCTCATGCTGCGCACTTTCTGAGATCCCTCCATCATATGTCTGCCCAGCTCTTAAATGCCCCACCAATCTCTCCACGCCAATATCATCCTCTCCCCTCTCCTCATGCGCATCTCCAGTCAACATCCATCGAATCGCTGTAGCCACATAGCAATACCTCATATCTCTCCCACCTTGTATTTTCCCATCTTCCGTAACAAATTCCCCAAAACTTCCATCTTCCCTCTGCAATCTTTTCAGCCATCGCAAACACGCTTTCCTTTTCACATCTTTCAAGCCGCCCACAAAACCTAAACTCAAAATCGCAAAATACGTCGCAGGTAAATTCGCAGGATCAATATCTCGTCTCCCATTCCCTACATCTGCATAATAAACATCGGGAAATTTATGATTAGTAGAACCACAAAATCCCCCAAACGGATGTTGACACTTCAGTATCCAAGCTCGTATAGCTTTGCGTTGCGAATCTGGAAATGTAGATGCACCAACATTAAGTAAATCGAGAGCGGAAAGGATAAAGAAGCCAAGAGTCATGCGCGAGGAATCCGTACTCGTATATACAGTAGGTAGTAGAGAGTTCAAACATCTTTGCCAATACTTGATATGTTTTGCGACCTCCAATTTAGGTTCTGCCATGTCAACAATTTTGCTTGAGGGCAAACAAGCACAAGTTGTCCATTTTGATCTGATACTTTGTAGGGTCACAGCTCAAAACATGGATGTAGCTCGGAATACTCACATCATCCCTGTATCGGAATCGGAGAAATCGTAATGCCTATTCCAATTAAAGTTTTTAGGGTAGCATCTTGGTAGAATATGATCTTTTGACCAAAAATTTATCGAGCTCATCCAAACTCACTCTTTTCGTATTATTCTCCCCTTTAAACCGACCTTAGACAGCAACATATTTTCAAAATGGGGATCATTTCAGGAGCAACGATCATTACCTCTCTCTCCCTCTTCCATATTACTCTCGCATTCTTTTTCATTACAAATCCTGTTACGATTGCTGAGCAGTCGCTGGTCTTCATTTTGGGTGAATCGATGGGATTGGTGAGATTTCCCAAGTTTCCGATATTTGCGATGCCAAGAAGTATATTTAAGATGTACTAATCTATACAATAGCCTCGCGAGCGCTCCTTCGACCGCCAATCCGCACCAATATCATTTCTCGGAGTAGTATTCCTCTTCCTTGGCATCACCGACTTAGTAGCTATATCCATGCCAGAAGAAATAACTCAATACCACTGGGGAACCCAAGGTTCGTCCATCTCCTTCCCTGATACATGCGCAAAACCAAAACTAAGACGCTGTTCATAGCCCCCGTCCGATTTGCCTTCTCTGCCGCTATAGCCTTGTATTCCTGGCTTTTCTCTTCCGCCTCCCCTATGCTCACATCCCGCAACTCTTATAACGCTGGTGGCTGGGGCGAGGGCCTTAAGAATCGCATTGTTTTTGCATGGGCGTTTATTGAAATGATGGCTTGGTTCTGGGTTTTTGTTACTTTGAGAGAGGAGAGACAGCAGATTGCCATTAGGAAGGCGCAAAAGAAAGCTGCCCAGGAAGATATGATGTGATGGACCTGATATGCTTATCTTGGGATGGGTTATTTCTTATGCTTATACTTAGGTGGGTTAAACATAATATAGCATGGATATGAACATCTGTTTTAGGAAACCTTTGAGAAGCATTTGACTATTATGTGCGTAAAGAGAGGGTTGTGGGAGATGAGTAGTTATAGCGCCTCTCTATATCCTCTCTACGTGATATCTCTGCACATTTGAGCCTCTGGCATCTATCTGCATCCTCGCCTAGTTTCCCAAGACTTCTTCCCCTATACCTTCAACAAGCCCAGTCCAGTAACCGAATCTCTCCACCCCTCCACCATACACCCAGCCCACTCTTCCATGAAATTCTCTCCCGCTAGAATTGTCAACTGCTCCCCTGAGTCTCCTACCTCCATACTTTCCAACACCCGATCAATCCACCCAATTTCATCCAACCCATTCTTAATCTCCTTCGATTTCTCAATCACTGCTTCCATTACCGATTTTGCGCTTTCTGCCAAAGCTTTGCTCTGATCTATTTGAAACTTATGAGCCTTAACATCTTTCTGCGCAAGGAATTTCGTAGCACTAATGATGATAGATGCAAGATCATAAGCTGTGTAGAGTGTATGCATAGTATTCCATAGAGCTGGGGCTGCGTTTTGATTCTTGGTAAAAGACAGGTGTTCTTCTAGTTTTGAGCATAGAGATTTATTGGAGGTTTCGAGCGAACTTTGGAAATCTGCAGCTGATGAGGCGGTGGGGTCGCAGGCTTTGGTTATGATGGAAGCGAGATTGCTGTATGCTTCGAGTGCTGAGGCTTCAGATCGTGTTAAAATTGATTCACTTGGGCAGGTTTTGATCAAGTCTACTTGTTTTTGGAGGTCGGTAGATATTCGAAGAAGGTTCTCTCTGAAGAAGGTAAAATTGATTGGAGAGGGCGAGGAATCGGAGTTTATCATGGATATAAACATCTCGACAAGCAAGTCCACACGGCTTCGGTTACTCTAGATGGGATTAGTAGGCTTCAGGCGGAACTATAATGCAAACTCACAGATGGGCCAGGTGCAAACCGGGTAGATTTTTCAAGTCCTGTTCCCAAGGTAGACTCATAATCAGGAAATGAGGAATAGTCATTGGAATCCGAAAATTTATCCAACATCTCTGGGTTTTTCGCTAGTCATATGTTAGATATGTCTCGATTAAATCAGATTAATGAGGTAAACTGACGAAGAATACTAAAAACATCCGAAGGCGCGTTTTGCTTCAACAGCCGCGATATCTTTGTGGTCTCAACAGCAGACGATACTGCTGACAATGTATTGGTAATAATGTCAGAAAATTCTTGGAATTGGAATATTGTATCGTAGCTTCCATGCTCAAATGCTTTCCAGGTATTAGTTGACACTTGGTGGCGACAATTTGCGTACATTTTTCTTTGTTTCTTGAGGTGGTCTACGGGCTTGAGATTCTCAGAAGATCCATCTGGGGCAGAAGGGAATGAATGTGGATGCAGTGAGGAGATCCTATCCAATATACTGTATCCTAGAGTATCAAGCTGTATCTGCTTCAAACTTAGATGGAGGTATGCTTTCATAGCTTGTTGGCCGCAGCCAAGAGAAGAATATATTCTGACTAGAAGGAGTGAGAAATCGGAGTTCGATTTAGACTGTGACCAGCCATATTCGAGAAATACCGCTGCTTGCAAAGCATAAGCAATTTTTCTGCTCTGAAGAGATTCATCAACATCACTGGAGTCTGAAAGAGCGAGTTTCATCAAGCACATTGCTGCTAATGTGCAGAAGTCATCGGCAGGGTGTCTGTCTGTAGGGAGAAGAGATTTAGAAATTCTGCCATTGTCATTCATTGCGGATGTGTAAGCGGCAATGGAACTTTTGGCGAGTTGCTCGAGGCAGACGTCACAGTATATTCCGCAAGCATTGGAGCAGTATGTGCAAGTAAATGGCCGTTCGCTAGTTTTGTGTAAAGGGCTCGACCGGCGCTCGTGTTCGGAGATACTACTCATGACAAGATAAGTCAATTTGTGTAGATTAACACATCTCGTCATGTCATTTGCATTCTCAAACTGTATCAGAAGTTAGGAAACCATAGGTAAATTGAAGTTCCAGTGTATAGCTTACTTCGTTCTTAGAAACCGACAGGGTCTCGAATTGAGAATCCAAATCACCTTTCTTCGCTTGCTTACTAAACTGAATTCCAATTCTAAGAATTTCAAGTAATTTGCTCCGTTCTTCAGTTTGTAATAGCTCTACGTAAGGTCTGAGATCGCTGAATGCTGTGGTAGCATCGCCAGATTCTTGCAAATATTTGACGATTGCAGTCACCCGAGGGTACTTTTCCACACTTGGTCCCGATGGCTCAGTAGCAAATGGGGTAGAAGAACTCTTAAAGGTAAACTCGAGCCATGCTAAAGATGCATTTCTTCTCCATGTTTTGTCAATTCCAGAGGTGGGGTCCAGATGAGCTGCAATTTCTGTTGACACACTATCAAGGGCACTGCTTTTGTAAGTTCTTGTTCTATATTTTGGTGTTACAGTACTTACGAGGGCGTTTGCAAAGAAAAAGCAGAGTTTAGGTACGCCTGCCATACGGCCCAGTCGGCCATTCTAGCCTCGAAGATCTGCTCGCGCTCATCTTTTGTGCGTGAACGCTTAAGAAGACCGCCAGTTGTCTCAAGAAGTTGTTGCCAGTGCTCAGATGTTTCCATAAGCTGTAGTTTCTTTCTCCACAATTCCCAATCACCTTTGGCAACTGTTGACTCGGGACCAAGAGAAGGCTCATTTAAATACTTCAACTGATCCTCCAATTTACCATGCGCAACAGTGATTCGTTGTAAAAGTAACAACTCCTGTGGTGTATGTATTGCACGAGTCGGAAGAGGCTTTGACTTCTAAAATCACCGGATTGGTTAATATCAGTAATGCTGGGCGAGACATGAATACATACATCTGCTTGTATTGTAGCTGTAGCAAGCTTACTGATCTGTCCGTAAGCCAAGCGGCCCCATAGAGTTCTTTTTTCGATAGGAAGATCGCTCGAAATCTGGTAACAAGTAAGCAACATGATTAAGAAGATGTTTCTCACCCAGTACAATCACTCACAGATCTAAGGAACAAAGAGGATATATTCCAGAAAACGTATTGATGTTTACCTGGGAAAGTCTTTTCAAGACTACTTGCAATCTACCAAGCATTTGTTAGCATCCTGTGGTGGTATCGATGAGAGCTTAAAATACCTGTTGAGCATGTTCCCAGTCGCGCTCCGACAGACAGGCCTTGAACGATTTCAAGCCGGCATCTTCTTGTTTGGGATATGCTTTGACACTTTGCCATCGCAACTCACCAATCGTCCTTGCCCAAATCGATCCAGCCTCTGGAACAGCATTGACCAAAGCATCATCATAGAGATCAATATCCTCCTGATCCGTGATGACGACTTTCTTAGCGACTAAATCTTCGAGATTGGAGAGCACGGCATCCCTCTCCGATTGAGTAGAGGAACGTGATCTAATGTAAATTTTGAATGCCTGGATACTTGCTTAGCTATATTTGTGAGATGGAAGAATTACTCAGTCACGTGAAAGAGAGATATTGAGTGATTTCTCACCATTCATACATACCTCTAAATGAGGTGTCCGCTTTTTGGCCAACCTCTTGTCAACTAATTTCAGCGCTTGCTTAAAATTACCCGCTTCGACGGCATTCCAAATAGGGACATCTTGACGATCATTGAGTAACTTATCAGCCATAATTCAGATGTTACTAGGTAGAGACCGAGAAAGATATGTGCCGAAGGAGATCGATAGGTAGCAAATGAAATATCCCTTCAAGGTGGCGGATTGGATATATGCAGATGTTGTGGCTTGTTATCAGGATGCCGGACTGGAAACAATCAGAATCTTCAACAAGTCAATCAATATCGGTGGATATAATTTTATTTTTTTATGAAGGTGCATTTCACTAGCGAGGTAGGAAAGAACACCAAATTTGGTAGCTCTTTCTCCTATGCCATCCTATAAATTATACTAACAAACGACAAAGCATGATGAAAAGTCTATAAAACCTAAGAGTAGTAAATAGTAAGAAGGTATGCAGGTTGTTTCATTATATGTTTCGTAGTATTGAATGAATATTTCAGATGCTGCACTACATATCTAGGTAGCGATCGGTGCAAGTTTTGAAACCCTATATAGGTATCAGTGGGAGGTAAGCTTATGCCATATACATCATGTAGTAAGTATGCTTTATATTAACAAATTCACTTCAATCAATGCAGAGTTCATTGTAGACACAAATGAAATGAGCAATGATTTTGAATTTCGTTGGCCAGAATGCTACACTTAGTTGTCGGATAAGGATCTTGCTAATGACCTTTATCTCTATTACCTTCCTCGCAAACTGACATATCATATATTATCATACACAACCCGTTTCCTCATGAAAACCACCCCGCTTTCCTTTTGGCTTCTTTTCGTTGCGCGATCTGGAAGAATATCAGTACATGATTAGCTGACCGTGATAGAAGGGATTTATATATACCCATTGCTTCTTGCAGTCTCGATATGCTCTACATGTAAATCATCAGTCCACAATCCTGATATCTGAAGGGTTCAAAAGCTGTAATAAACCCCCAAAAGCTAGTTTATAGATCGCTCCTATTGTTTATTGTTCAATACTCATTGTTCATTGGATATTGGGTATCAAAGGATCCACATAAAGCTGAATTACTATCCGGTACTTGCATCTTCTTCATCCTAAATTCTGGGGATAAGCTTACTGGAAATAGTCTGTACACATATCTCTATCACCCCCGTTTCGAGCCAAACATTTCAGACTTCTTGAAGCTGCTTCTTGACAAGGGTCAAAGTATTCTCCGGGACGTTTACTTTGTAGAAAACATCAGCATCTGGAATATTCGCCACAGGGTTGAGATGAATGAGATGGCTGGTTGATACCTTTCAAATTTCTGACTTGTCTCTTTATCCCATGGATTGTCTGTAGGTTTACTTGACGACATAGTGTAATTAAGACCTGCAGTTGGTGCGGAATGAATATGATATGGAGATGTTGGTATTGGTGGTTGTCAATCACTTCCTTGATAAATTTACTGGCCGTAACCCGTTTGGCTTCATCTTATCTCGTACATCGTACACTCGTACTCGAGAGAGTCAAAGCTTCCTGAGGTTTCATCACTACTTGCCCTTCTAGAAATTCCTTCCAATGCCCGATGCCCGATGCCCGATTCCCGATGCCGATGCCGATAATGATACCGAGACTAAACCCCGATCAGTCAGCCGAAAATCACATGCAAAATATCATTTGTGCTTCTTGTTTCTTACTTTTCGCTGCTTATCAGAGAGCAAGGATCACTTATCAACCGAGCCAAGCACACATATCGGCACTTAGCGAGGTAAACCAAAATGACATTGCTCAGTTGGTCTTCCTCGAAGTCTTCTCTCCTTCGTGTCCCCTCCTGATAAAAATCACCACCATCGTCCTCTCTGCCAGTTCCTCCCGACTATTATCCAGGTACTTTTATAATCTTCTTATATCATCATTCCACATTCAAACAGACCCCTATATACCTATACCTACATGACCTTTACATACCTATGCTATAGCATTTTTCGATGACGAAGCCCACAATGCAACAACTGAAAGGAAAGATCGCTATGAACTCATTACCTCTCACGTCACTGAAAGTGGACATAAACTTTATCAATCGTCAACCCAACGCGTCAGATTGACAGTCCCATTCATAGACTCCATCTACTGGGCATTTAGACTCATGATGAATGGCCTATATTATCGGGGATTCCCTTCAAAGAACCATTTCCACACAAACTATCCTGTTGTTGCCAATATTGTTATCAGGACCGTGCCAGTTTCTTGTTAAGGGAAAATGTCGATCACAAGACATTATCTCTTCTGGAAAGTCGAACGGTCTTGGGCGATTACCAACGATAGGTTGTTGATTGAAATGAGATCTCACACTACTGTATTAGTAGTAGTAGTATAGATATGAACCCTATTTTGATTAAGAAGCTCATTATAGTCGTGTCTAGCATTCGTTACTATGGAACTTTACTTTTCCGATGGACAGACGATACAGGTAGATATGATTTTTCCCATTGCGAATTTTTCCATTGCGACTCTCCATTACGACATTCAATTACGACCATCATTGTGTCTCATTTTCTCTGTTTTATTATTGTCCCTTGTCTTTTGCCGGCTTTTCCAAGAAAACATGACTGATAGAATCTCCATGTCCGTTAACGGCTCAATGCATCAAGCGAAGCATGCCAAATATAGCCGATGGTGCTAATAAGTGTTTTGTGTTCCATTTTGGGTCATCATTTCCAGCTGTTCTGATCAACCCGTGATGCATTAGCCCTCCACACCTATCAAAACCCCTCCACTTTTGATTCTACGTGTCTCCATAATTGGTTGCCGCCTTTGAACTTTGGTAATTTGTACTCCAACTATACATTATCAAATGCTAAATCATAGATTTGATGACGCTCGAGCATGGATCTGGTATACAATTCCCTTGTTTCTGTGGCTGGTTATAATGCTGAGGGAGACCACCGATTGGGTGCCTTGGTCAGGACAGGATTTGATTACTACGTTATCTTGTGCCCGTTTATTATTCGTGTTCCCACTATCCGTTTGCAGAAACAGTTTCCATGCAAATGTATCTTAGCTACAGTTCCCTGCATCCATGTCCGCTTGATGCAGCGCTATTTTTGAGTAGTCTTAGCAGAAGATATCAATTCTGCTGTTTGGGCTAGGCCTGGGCACGTCGATCGATCAGTCCGGGTATTAACCAACGATAAGGGGGAAGCTGGAGTGACGATTACACCCAAGATATCGTGAACTTTTTCCACATTCACCCCCCAAAAGTCATCTGAGAAGGAGAAATGCACTGCCAAAGAAGGTGCGGAGGAGCACAGTAAGGGCGGCCAGGATCGAAGCATCGAGGACGTGCAATTTAACGGAGGATCGATAGTAGTGTAAGATGATGGTTGGTTGATAATCGTTACACTGATGGATTACCATACACAAGACGTGGATTGGGCTTCAATTTTGAGGCTTTGAAAGTTGCTATAGATATAAAAGAACTGACCTTCTCGAGTCGGCTTTGCAAAAACAATCATAATATACCATCATAACATTCTTCCTTTGTGCTATCCTACTTTTATCAGCCCAGTCAACAAGTTATTGAATATCTGCACCTCGTTTAAATTTATTTGGTTAGTATATCCACACTCCGTAACGTCGTTCCAGTGTGCCGGTTACGAGGCATGAGTGCCATTTCTTGTACCGGCTCTCTCTCCTCATCGTTCAAGACCGTTGTCTCAAACTCAGCCGGGCAAGCGATGCGTTTCGTTCAACCTCGAATACCATGGAAATGTTGAGTCTCGAGCTTTAGACGTGGTAATCGAGCTAGCAATGCACTGAGTTCTGACAAATTCACCATGGTCGTTTCCACTTAATGTATTTCGAGGCTGGCCTCCAATTAAGGACATACATTCCCTTAAGCACATCAAGTTCATATGCTGTCTTAGTATATCTTGTCTGACAGTCTATTTAGTATTAAATATTAAGCAGCGAACCTTTAATCATCTTCTATACCACCGCATTTTTCACATCAAAGGGATTCCATAATACCACACGATAATAGTACATCAGTGCTTCAACAAAGACTCGAACAACCACACTCATCATCAAGCCTTTCCAACTCTCCGCCAATACATAAATAGGCAACTGCAGCAAAGATGGCCACGGTCGACGTGAGCTACCAGCCAGGAACCCCTGAGCCCAACCTGTTCCCTAAGATAGCAAACTATACTTCTTCTAAAGCAACTCAAGACAGCCTCAAACGATCCTTCGCCAAGTATCTAGCCTCCGAGCAGAGTGCACCAGCTGTCGGAAACCTATTCAAGCCTGCAAATCATCTTCAATATGAAGAGCCTAGCTATATCCATACCATGGAAGAGATCGGACACTCTGCCACCTCTGGTGTTTCCCCCGTCGCTGTCTCTGAGCCCTTTCGTCTCTTTAGCGAGGAAGCTGTCAATGTTATGAGGGAAGAGATTTTCGACAAAGAAGTCCTGGAGAAATATAGCTATACCTCAGATATCGCACCTAAACAGCTCCGTGGTTACGCTCCCGAGTAAGCTCCAAAATCACCTCATGATATCATTGATCACCCGACTAACATACCTTTCTCCGCAGTCACGGCAAATTTGTCTACGAGGCATGGAAACATCCTGAAACTCTTGCAATCATCTCTAAAATCGCGGGTGTGGATCTTGTTCCTGTTATGGACTATGAAATTGGCCATGTCAACTTATCTGTCCCAGGGAAGAAACGTGACCATGATAGCAGCGTTTTGATAAGCGAGGACGATGAAAAGCCCATTGTCGGCTGGCACAGAGACAGTTATCCATTCGTTTGTGTTCTCATGATGAGTGACACAACAGGAATGGTAGGTGGCGAGACTGCTTTGAGAACCGGATTTGGTGATATTAAGAAAGTCCGCGGCCCATCAAAGGTAAGGCTAATCAGTTACATCCTTCGAAGTATATTTATTAACATTGTCTAGGGATGTGCTGTGGTTTTACAAGGTCGCTACATTGATCACCAAGCATTGCAAGCTTTTGGTGGACAAGAGAGAGTAACCATGGTCACCTCCTTCCGCCCACGGTCCCCACGTGTCCGTGACGACACCGTCCTCACTACCGTCCGACCCATCTCCAATCTTTCCGATCTATATGGACAAATGGCTGAATATCAATTGGAGAATGCCGAAGCCCGTATCCGAATCATGCTCAAAGAACTTCGCGATTCCATGAAAGCTGGTGCTACCAACGCCAAAGCCATCAAATCCTTCCTCGACTTTGAGATCAGCCAATTCACTCATCTCAACGAAGAAATCGTCGAGGAATCACTTGTCAAAGTAGGAGAGTTGGAGGAAATCTGTGCTGAAGCTGCGAATCCCAACAAAAAGATCAGAGCTGAGTAAATAATGGGCATTGGTGAGGGCTGGGCTATTAACGATTCTGAAACGAATTTCTTTTGTTTTTATTCCCACTTTAGCGTCAATCTTTTGAATGGAGGAATTTCTTCTGGATTCTGGAACACAGACGTGCCGGATGCAGATCAGATAGTTTTTTTAATTTTAATCTGGGGCATGCTCCATAGTCTTTGGCTTCGAATCTTAAGCCTCGTTACTTTCTTGTTAGTACAATACAATGGCATTTATGAATCCTTATGGCTTGCTTCTGAATTGATCGGTAGTAGTGTTTGTTTGAAAAATCTGTACTGCATATACCGAGTAAACTTTGGATAAATTAATGGTAGGAGATTTGAAGGAATAGATATGTATTGGATGATCGGACGGCTGTTCGTTGGTTGAATGGGTGCCACGTAATATTACTCCATGGGTAGGAGAACCAATGCGACTTTGAGATGCAGTTTGTGGGGGGCTCTTTTCGATATAGAGAGATAAATTGGGGGATCGCTATTTTGATTGTCATATACATAGAGGCGTTTACAGAAAAGTGCTTGAAGTGAGGGAAATTCCTGTATTGCTGTGGATCCCGGACATGGAGGGTTACTTCGTAATCTGGTAAAATATATTGGACATCTAGGGTTTTAAGAGCTCACGATTGCCTGGAAATACTCAATCTTATAATGTTCGGGTCTTCAGGAAACCTTAATGAGCCTCGATAAACTAGTTTGGGGAGAAGTCTTATTAGTGGCTTCAATATGACCGAAGTTGTCTATCTAGACTTTCAGAATGAATTATGAAGCTGATTAATAATTTCTAAACGACCAGTAAAATAGGAAAATCTAACTGGCATCTATTACTAAAATGAAACATCATGTTTCATTTCATTCGCAATATAAGAAGGTACAGCTAACGTATCTAAAATTCACTTTATTAATATAAGATCTTACCAATGATACACACAATATACTGTACCACAGACGAAGAGCCCTAATAATAAAGTAATCTTGGCAATGTGGGTTCAGTAGCTCCTTGCGCTAGTACACGTGATCAACTACCCCATCTTACTAACAAGGCTTGAGCTAGGTTTAGTTTAATCTTTGTGGGACGGACATGATCCATTTTGTGCGAACATCAACTCTCACAACTCGGCATTGACATTTCCATTACAACCCACAGCCTCATCTAGAAGGCACCTTTGAGCGCTCTAAAAAATACGAGGCGCGCTTCTTTGAAGAATTTAACAGACACATTAAACCTGATTCACCGCTGCCTTGATTGCTCATCTCATACAACGGCGATCCTATATCTCTTCCCTAAAATACCGTCGATACCGAAAATTACCATGAATTCTTCACCCTCCTCTGTCATGTCCAGAGCTACACCGAGTCATGTATCTCATGTGCGCGAAAATACCTCTAGAAGTCGGGAGGCTACACCAATTGCTACGAAAGTCGAAACTCTTATAAAAATCGAAGATGAAGAACCGGTCCAACATAATGCACAGGTTCGTTTGGAAATAATTCTCTTTGTAGCACACGCTAATATCTTGCCCAGCCTTCTACGAACAATTTCAGAGACAACTTGATCTCCATGAGAAAATGCTTAATTTGCTCTATCTGCGATCAACTACTTTACGAACCATGGATTTTACAATGTGGCCATACATACTGTTATTCTGTGGGTACAGGTCGAGAACATAGATAATTGTCAAGGACTGATGTGAAAATAGTGTCTGTGTCAATGGTTTGTCCCAAATAAGAGAAAGAAGACATGCCCAGAATGTCGCGCACCAGTGAAACAAATACCAGCTCCAGCCTTCCTGGTAAGAAATTCCTGAAATGACATATACAAGATTGATAGGTACTAATCAGCACTAGATTAAAAACATGGTTGAGATATATATCCAAGGAGGTCAACTAATGCCAGACGATGAGACAGTAGAACAACATAAGGTCAAGAATGCCGAAGAAACTGAGATGGTAGAAAAAGATAAGAATAGCCCGGAAGGGTTGTTCAAAGGCTCATTTCCACTAAGGCATGGGGAATTATGGCATGATGAAGCGGATGGGGTTTTGCGATGTCCTTCATGCGGGCATGAGCATGAAGGCGGTCCAACCTGTGATGTTTGTGGTGCCGAGTTTGATGATATTTACGGCTTCAGCGATGTAGATGAAAACGAATATCTTTCGGATCTCGACGTTGGCTATGGTGAAGATTCAGAGGTGGAGCCTGGAGAATTGAGGCGGGAGCTTGAAGCTGAGTTACAAAGTGGGGTGGACGATATTCCAAACGTCGCCCAAATCCGCCATAATCCCCTCCACTATGCTTTCGGTGGTCCAATTCATCAACACATTCTTCATCATTATCACGCTCATCATCGCGGTCACCGTGTGGATGATGGGAACGACGACTCAGAAGATCCTACTAATTCCGATACCAGCAATCAGGACAATAGTGATGATGAAGATGCTGGTTCACTGGAAGATTTCATTGCAGAGGACGAAGAAGATAACGAGCCCGTCGGTCCAATACGTAGGGCAAATCAGAGAGTAGTCATAATATCAGATGATGACGATAATGAAGAAGAAGAAGATTCTGATGATGAAGGTGGTGCGATTACGAATCGCCGACGACCGCGATCTGGCTGGCTTGGCTCCTTCGAAACACCTTCTAGATCTATCTCAGTGGAGGAGAGTGGTGGCACACCCTCTAGATCCATCTTAATTTCAGATGACGACAATGGAAGCAGTACGAATGGTTCGGAGTTCGGTGACGATGTTAACTTTGAAGCACGGAGATTAAGGGCCTCGGGTGGTTGGAGTCCATTGGATGAAGGAGAGGATGACGATACAAACAGACTGGCCCATGGTGATTATAGTGGTTATGCTACGACTGACGATGAGAGAGCCTCGGACGAGAGTGATTCGGATACAATTGGTAACCCAAATTCGGATGCTGAAGAAGAAGATCGGCCTCGGGTCTGGCTTCCTTCGCTTCGGCAGCAAATAGATTGTGAATATGAGGAGATGGACCAATATTCTGATGGCTTCTCTTCAAGCGTGGATGGAGATGCCACACCAATCGATTACGCTGGAACTAGTGATGATCCATCTAACAATCACGGTAGCGAGACCGGGAATTACGACTATGACACTGATGGGGATGTACTACCTAATATGGATCGAGATGGTGACACTGAAATGAGTTCGTCTCCTGGTGTATCACGGTCTAGTCGAGATGTCAGTGTGGAGAGTAATTTGGGTGGTTATCTCGGCGTTGCCAATGAAGTTGCCAAGGATGAAGACGATGGTGATGAAGATGATTCAGACAGCTCGATACGTCCACCCCCACGTCGACAGCCGAGAAATAACGCCGGTTTTCAACAGTATAATTCAAGAATAAGCATGTTGTTTGCGGAACATCAAAATACTGTTAGGAACGCGCAAAACCCCGATGGCATAAACTATTGGGAAGATGAAATTAATAGAAGTGTCCGAGAGGAACCACCCTCTGGAAATCGTCGCAGGGCTCAATATCACCATCAAGTTCCACCGGGAGGCAGTCATCATCGCACCATGCAACCTCTTGGTGTCGATAGAGTAAGAACTTCTAGAGGCTCTTCGCCACCACGCGTTCTACCTAATTATAGTAGAACTAGTCGCTTGCAGAGACAGTAGTTAACATAACTGTAGATAGAACGGGCGTAATAACGAGGCGTTGGGTGAAACTCTTCTTTTTGGGATCTCAACATTAGCGCTTGGCAGGACTGGAACGGGCAGGGAATGATTGTCAAAGGCGTTGGGGTTAATAAATACCAGGAAAGGAAATACAAGAGAATACGAGTTATACAAGCGTGGCGTTACTTGATGTGAATATCAAGTTAGGGCCAAAGGGTATTTGATCGCTAATACAAGCTGTCGATCGATAGCGATTTTGTTGTCTATGCATACCTACATAGATTACTTATTAAGCGGCAATTAATATAAGAATGTTCAGAATCCGTGATCAAGCATGTACTTGGTACATGATATTAGTCAATGTTTTGGAATCATTTATTACTTTTTGTACAATGTATATATACATCCATCCATCCATCCATATATATACGAGAAAAAATAAAAGATCTTCTCCTTACTATCCCCTTCCCTGATCCACCTGTCACTATCTTCTCTTCCCTTTCCTTTCCTTCCCTTAACTACCTGGGTACTCTTTGAATTTTTATTTTCCATCTCCTCCCGCTTCCTATCTCGTCTCATCCCATCTCCCGCCCCCCCCCGTTATTTTTCCATCCCGGTACAATTTTACCATCTCTCTTCGTCTCCTGTCCATTCCATTCCGCTATACACACAAACATTGGTATCAAAAACTTCCATATACCCGAATTGAAAAAACAAACAGAAAAAACAGAAGAAAGAGAAAGGTGAAGAAGGATAAAAGAAAGAAAAAATAAGGACAGGAAAAAGAAAGATAAATGAAAAGGCTATGATGCATGTGTAGACAAGTGGACGTGTAAAGGTAAAATAAAAACAAGAATCAAACAGTATGCCGATAATAAAATATGTGTATGCGAAGAAGAGAAGAGAAGCGAAGAAAAAGAAGCAAAAAATGGAAAATCAGCTAAAACAGATAAAAGGGAACGCTTCTATGTAATATATCAACCCAATCCATCCATTCCATCCCATGCGTCCATCCATATCCGCTATGCTCCTCGCCATCGATGATTACCGGTGTGCGATGTGCGATTCGCAAGGGAAATTAACTTGAAAAACAATTTGTGCAAGAGAATATGTACGCTATGTACATGCGCACTATATCGCAACACATCGCACCAAATCACGCAACAACCCATCTATGCCCCTAAAGATCCCATAAACCCCTTAACTTAACCAAAAGTATTCTCACTCCAAGCATGATCTATACAGCTCCATTAGTAGACGTCTTCTCTCTATCTGACTCCTCAATCGTATCACCCATTCTCAACATATCTCCTGGGGTAAAAACCATTTCTTCCGTTTCACCCGGTCCAGTTACGGGAGTAAAGACATCGACTTCTTCAATTTCTTCTTCATCTTCTTCTTGAATTATTTCGCCGCTTCTTCTGCCTGCTATACTGGTGCTCCTGCTGTGTGAGCCTGTTCTTGTGTGTCCATGACCGTTTCCGCTGCCCGATGCGACGGGCGAGCTAGTATTAAGAGAGGGTCCTTTGAATAAGTTCTTTTTCCGTTTTGCGAACACGAGGGGAGCGCCAAATGCACTATTGTTACCACCCCATGAGACTCCTTCATTAAAACTTGAAAGTGGAGTTTGTCGAACGACGCGGATGTTGGAAGGGAATGAGCTAAGGGTAGGGGTTGCAGGAAGGACTTTCACTGAGTGATGAGGGCTGCGAGATGGTAATGATATCTTTGAGCCTGACCCATTGGATGAAGTTGATGAAGCTTTCGAATGAGTATGTTGATGCATTATGCTACGGACAGAAGAAACGGAAGATGATGTCGATTTTCGTCCTCTCAAGCCACTACTTGGTCGACGCTGGAAAGTCGAGCGAGGAGTTACGGGAGATGGAGATAATGAATGTCGTTTGTTATTTGACGGTCCTTGAATTCGTGAAACGGGAGGGCCGCCTAGTTGTGGCATCGGAGCTCGTGCCATCGTAGGAGACTTTGAGGTAACTGGTCGCGGACTAGGGTCCTTCGGACTACTCGAGCCGTCAGCAGCCTTTTCGCGGAGATCTGGTGTTGAGCGACTAGCTTTTGTCTTCTTCCCAGGCGACCTTGCACGTCTAGCGGAGTCTAGAAGCCAATGTTTCCAATGTGCCAGTTGGTTGATGAAAGCATGTTGATGCTTGCGACGCTGCTGGGGAGGTTTGGCAATGCCATTAGTACTAGGATGTAAGAAATCATGATTAGAAGTAACAAGTTGCAAGGTGCTTCCTCGTGACCGAGCACTACGCAAAGTGCCTTCTTTTGGAGGAGGGATAGGGCGCCGGTGTCGAGATGAGCTTGCCGAGCGAATTGAATCCTTTTCAAGTGGTGGAGGAGGGGTGTGAACATCAGGCGAAGAGAACTGTCCGTGTTCGGGCAATCCAGGTAAATCGGTCAGGATAAGGTCCGGATAATGGGCGCTTCGCCTCTCCTTCCTTCCTCTGCTCCTAGGTGGATCGTTTATCTTTAGGGGTTTCCCTTCTTCATCGACTCCAGTTAAAACTGGCGTCAGTTTCTCCAAACGGCTACTCGCAGCACTCAGTCTTCGTGAGGATCGGTTCTCTGCCTCTCGTTCCTTGCGTTTCCGTTCTTTCCGAGCCTGCTTTCTTTCTTCCTTTTCGAGTAGAAGGGCCCACCAACCGGCCAAAGCATCGCATCTCTGAGCTAGTACATTTTCAATAACCTGGTCAATATCTACACCAGCACTTCGCATCCGCTCCAAGGTCTCTTTTTCTAACGCAGTGGTGAAAGGTGCCGCTCTCGGTAGTTTTAAAATGACTTGCTGTTGTGGCGCATGCTCGGCAAGAAATGGATGGGTAAGAATATCGGACAAGGCAGGTCGTATTAAAGGTCTCTTTGACAATAGAATACTCAGCAAAGTTCGGGCGTCAGTTGTGAGATGATCCGGCCATTTTGGTTCCGCGGTCAAGATCTTAGTCCTTGTGATGTTATCGTCATCGTCGTCGAATGGTAGCTCGCCGCATAGCAGAGCGTATAGAATAACGCCTAAACTCCAAACATCAACCTTTTCTCCAGCATACTTTTCTCCCTTCAGCATTTCTGGAGCACTGTAACATATCGTTCCACAGAAAGTCTGCAGATAACTTGCCTTTCCTTCATACTCCCGAGTAAACCCAAAATCTACAAGTTTAACATTCTCGTGTTTGTCTAAAAGGATATTTTCCAATTTTAAATCTCGGTGAACGCAGGACGAATTGTGAACGTATGAAACAGCGCCAACCAATTGAGTAAAGATCTTTTCTACCTTTTCCACTGGTAGTGGACCATTCTCAAGTAGATAATTGTATAATTCGTCGCCTGCACCATTATTGTTAGCCTACCCTCCTTCTGCCTGTGCATACAACTTACCAGGACAATACTCCAGCACAAGCCATACCAGGTTTTCTGTGACAATTACTTCGTAAAGTCGAGCAATGTGAGGATGTAAGAATTGCCGGTGGTGATGTATTTCGCGAGCCAGATTCGAATCATCCTTGTTGGCAGACTTGAGTACAACCTAGGACAAACGGGTAGATTAGCTGATATTCTGCGAATCTCATACTATCCTTGGCACGTACTTTAGAGCTATGTAAGAGTTTGTGCGAAGCCAAATAGACCTTCCCAAAAGACCCTTTCCCAATTAACCTCCCCAAAGTATAATTGCCTACTGAACGGAGTTCTTTCGACGAGAACTCTCTGCACAAGGTTCATTGTTAGCATTGTTCAATTCGATTTACTCAAGCAAATACGTACTCCAATAACTCATGATATGAATTGGCAAGCTGTGACTCGAATGTATTAGCCCCTCATATTCATCTCCGGGAAGCCATCCTCCTTGCGCCCTCCCAACACCTCATCAATGCCTACCTTAGCTTTCCGGCCCTGCGATTCAGCCTTAAGCCTTGCTGCCTGCATACCAGTCACCTTTCGCCACTCCGTCTGCTGTGTATACAAGAGGTCCTGAGCCGGGACATCCAAATACTAATACTACCAGTCACGTCGGCGCGTCGTATTGGCGAATCGAACTTTGGCTTAATTGTTGATAAATAAAGGTCCTGAGGATTGACGAGCCTTGGGGTGAGAAGCAGCCTTATTCAGAAAGTTTAATCATTGACTACTGCGTAATAAGTCGATATTGGTGCACGATGGATAAGGTATGGCAAAGAATCATGCTTTAGAGACAAAATATATGACAAGGAGATGCTTCAACAGGGGCATGTTTTTTTCTGGTCCGGGCAGCGAGTGGGCTTTTCGGAAGCGGTACGTCGTATGTTGTTAACTTTCAAAAATGGACTAATTCAAGATCTCCTTTCTTGGAATATATCTCAGGAAAGTCTGATGCTCAAAAATGCTTCTTCTTTATGCAGCACAAGACAAATCAAATCAAATATTCAAAGTGGGTGTTAACTTATAGTATTTGATACTTTTCCATAGTTATCTAGCCATATCGCCTATTGAAGGGAGTATCACAAAGTACATATGTATGTACATATATCCTTGGTTTTCCTCTTTCATTGTTTTACCCTCTTCTCTTCCTATGATATACCAGGTATTCTCTATTAAACATTTGTGAGAAAATTAACAAGAATTCACTATCGTTGGATATCTAATTCTCCTCCACTTCTAACATATATGATGGAGGTCTTGATATCAAGTATCCCATTGCCTACCGAGTCATCTCTGTCCCAAGGGGTATCTGTCTCTGTGTCTGTATCTGTATCTGTATCTGTATCTGTCTCTTACTTCACATTACGAAAGTATGATGTTTTGATGTAATACTCTTGAATCCCTGTATGGGATCCTGCATAGAATAATGATCCATAAGGACAAATGTGATCCACAAAAACATGGCAGAGCGTGCAGTTTTTACCGTTTTGCCGCAGAGTTTGGAATTGCCATCTATATTTAAACTCCTTCAGCTAAGAATGATTAATCAGATTGATTACGAAAGTATGTTGCTTCAAGAATATTCAGAATCTTCATGGATATTCTAAACCTAATTAGTGCTTTAAAATGACACTCGAGTGACCCATTCCTATGGTTCAATGTAACAATATGAGATAGAAAACGATATATCAGTGGTACAATTAACTGACTGCATGGACTGTGTGTGTGCAGTACCTGGAATACTTTGTAAAATAAAGTCGTTAACCGTGGGTATGGGGATTAAGGTCACCGGCGCTAAACATAGAGACTTTAATGTTTAGAAGGATACAACATGAGATCAGAATTCCCTCACGTTATATTCCTTTAAACACTTTCAACATTTTTGTGGGCATAAGACATCAGAAAATTTCCAAAGATGATTGTTGCTACCTGTCCTCCTCTAGGGTAATGTCATCAACAGTTCCTATACTAGATCTCATATTTTCACATGTGCGCTTATGTGAAATTATTATAGGCCAAAGGTCTTCCGATGAAGTTCTGAGATTTGTTGGATTCTAAAGATCCTCTCTTGATCTACATGACCTCAAATGGGAACATATATTGCATTCATGAATTCCAGAATGATACGTTCCCCAGTATATTCCCTTCCCCGAACACCACCACAACGCCTAGTAAATGCAATTCCGTGTCGTAAGTCTAGCCGATAAATTCTAGCTTTTAAAATCTCTCCTTCATTCTGCTGGCAACAGTTCTTAAATTGCCGTAAACCTTTCCAGGTGGGCTACCCAAAATCAGACTAACGATCGCCTCTCTCGCAATGTGAATGTTCTTGAAGCCTCCCAAAATGTGGATTTTGCTATCTGCAAGAACCACTCTTGTCCGACTTGCATTCTCAATTGCAAATTTGGTCTTTCCATC
This sequence comes from Sclerotinia spermophila, assembly GCA_038090695.1. Taxonomy (NCBI): domain Eukaryota; kingdom Fungi; phylum Ascomycota; class Leotiomycetes; order Helotiales; family Sclerotiniaceae; genus Sclerotinia; species Sclerotinia spermophila. The sequence continues at coordinate 71,463 of JBBMOJ010000014.1, forward strand.
CTTGCCTGCGATACGGCCGATGGCTCTACCCAAATGCTCGCCTTGTAGTGTCTTTACATCCTTAATCTCAAAAGTCTGGATGTAGAGGTCGTCAAGTCGTAGTAATGCGATAGCGTCATCAACATCGAAACCTAACGAAAAGGCCTTGACAAAATCTTCACCCTTTTGTAAAGATCCGGCATCGGTAGTATGTTTGGATGTACGGAGTTCAACCGCTTTATTTTTGATGTTCATGCGGACTTGGAGTTTAAGATGCTCGACGAGAGGAGGGTAGATCTTGGGCCAGGCGGCTTTGAGAGGTGTCATTCGGTGTGGAGGAATGGGAACTTTTCGAGTTTCTACTCGGGTTGCTGGGTCCTGTTGTCTTTGTTAGAATCGCATGCGCTTTTTCAAAGATAGCATATATTGAGAGCCGTACAATATTCTTGGCTGGTGCAAATCGAGGTCGTCCTTCTTCGTCAATGTGCATCTCGCTATTGTCGGTGGCTGGAGGTAAGATAGTATCCAAATCTGCAGAAGTAACCTCTGGTGCATCTAACAAGAATTCATCATCTTGATCTGGGATGACGTTAGCTACTATTCCCGCAATGCGCATAGTGACAGCGTCATGAGATTAATTACCTTGATCGGGTAGTGGCACATTAGTAGCTTCAGCGAGCTCCTCCGGCCTCCTCAACAAAGCTGTTGGTGCAGGCATTTTTCTCTTCGCGAACTGTGTATCGTGAAGTTGAACAATGTATTCGTGGAAGTATTCGTTATGTAGTTGAAAATATAATATTCCTTTTCTTTTTGAATGTCGGTTGTTAATGTTCGTAGCCGATCAGTCAAATTGGAAAAAATATTTAGTGGGGAGATGGACGCGATAGAGAATTTACTGATAAGACCACTAGCGTCTTCATTAGTGCCAAAAATTCCAAAAGGCGCATCCGGAAAAGCTCATCGTCATTCTTTCTCTCGCGTGCCTTCATTTTTCGTTCCTATTCCAAGATTCGAGTGTTGAAGAAGGATTATACGACTTCAACAGTCTTGTTTCAATCTTTCAGGATGAGCTGGAGGTTATGTCGATAAATCTAAAACCTAGGTTATGGTCCCAATTCTGGGATCAAGCAAGTTCATTCGCTGCAACGAGAACATGCAAAGAATCTATACGACCTTTCATATCTGATTCGATTGTACTGAATACTACTCGTCGTGCGTTTTCGCAATCCAAAATCAGAACCTTCTATAGCTCTTCTCCAAAGGCTCAAGTCCGGAGGAGGTTTGCTTATGGCGGGGTCTTCTTCCTCGATTTGAGCTCAGGTACCACCTCCGCAGCACCCTCGATAGCATCATGTACAACCACGGTCGAGAAGACTTTATTCTCAACATTATCATCGCCACGTCGGCCCTTGGCAACATATCTTCAGCAAGAATGGAGACGTGAGATCCATTCAAGTAGTCGGCGAAGGGAAAGAGGTTATGCGAGAAGAAATAAAAGCTCTGCATCAAATTTACAAATCGCTCGGAAGACACCCCAAGAAACCCACAAACCCTCGCAAACTACCCCTCCATCAAAAGAAACGGTCACCGATGCTAACATTCCACACTCTGCTTCGAGCAAGTACCATCTTCCTCACATGCCAAAGATGCCCCATCGGCCGACGAGAGAGGAACTACTCGCTGCAGCGACAGGATTTTGGTCCCGACTCAAGGTCCGATTCAAGTGGTTTACAATTAGAGGTGGACGACCCTGGAATGTAGACGATTGGAGTGCTTTTGTTTCATGGTTTGTCTTGGGAAATATTGCCTGGATTTTCATTGGAACTACAACTTTCTTTTCTCTTGTTATCCTATCTATCAACACTGTCGTCGCTCAAGGTAAGAGCCATAAAGAATTTGAGAAATTTACGGTAACTGACTTTTGAAATAGAAACATTAGCAAGATGGGTGGGTGATTACCTTACACATTCGGCAGGCATCAAGGTCGTTTTCGAATCTGCTATCGTGCCGCGATGGAAAGATGGGGTAATTACATTCCGGAATGTGTTTGTCTCAAGGAGACCCGGTCAAGGGAAGACCAAATTCAGCAAGGGCTCATCTTTGAGTGCTGCAGCCGCGGCAGCCTCTCAACGGCAGGTGGATACAGAGGGGAAAAAAGAGGAAGAGGAGGATACAAACTACACCCAGTTTGACGTCACTCTTGATACAGTTAATGTCACTTTATCATTTGTTAAATGGTGGAATGGCAAAGGACTTCTTCGGGATGTAAAGGTCAAGGGTGTTCGAGGCGTAATAGATAGAACTTCGGTTCGTTGGGGCGATGAATATGTCGATCCTAAATCGTTTCGGCACGAGCACAAACCCGGCGATTTTGAGATAGACTCTTTCAAGCTGGAGGATCTCTTGGTTACCGTGCATCAACCCAAAGGCTTCCGGCCCTTCTCTGTCAGCATTTTCTCATGCGATTTGCCTCAGCTACGGAAACAATGGCTATTCTACGATTTCCTTTCGGCGAGCAATATGTCAGGTGCTTTTGATGGATCTCTTTTCACAATTCATCCTCGACAGATTCACGGCTTTGCTGGCACGCATGCTCTTGACTCTTCTGGAAATGGCGGGTCGAACCCTTGGAAGAAGCAAAGTCGTCTCCGCATAGACGGTCTCAAGATTGACCATTTAAATCGAGGAGTGGAAGGGCCGTTTGGTTGGATTCATGAAGGCAATGTTGACATTGTTGCTGATGTCATGCTTCCAACTGAAACTGATGACAGCATCGCCAAGGTGATGTCCGACTTCTACGACCGCATGGAAGAAGCTGTGACATCTAATCGTTATTTTCATATCCTCGAAAACAATCCACGGACAGAGGAGCCAGACACACCCGCTGAGCGCGACGCTTTGGCAGAGAAACTCTCCCACGACGACAACAAACGCTACATTGTCATGGATCTTCGCATCCACCTCAATGACGTGAAAGCAGCCGTGCCACTCTTCACTCGTGACTTATCTTACGTTAATCAGGCCCTAATTCGACCCATCGTCGCCTATATTAACGCGAAGAAAACCTTTATTCCTATAAATTGTCGAATCGTGAAACGAGCTAGTGATTTTGATGGTAGCTGGACCATTTTCGACAGTGGATTAATGGACGACATGTCAGCAGAGACTTATGAGGCATTTGCGAAAGATGTGGTAGATAGTCAGGCCCGCCTGCGTCGGTTGAAGAAAGTGGGATTTTGGTCGATTTCCATGGCAATTCAGGCAATATTTATGGGTATGGCTGGAAATGTTGCTTGAATTCTCAATTGATTAAACTTGTGAGGGGGCTGGTTCGAGGCATGCATGCAAGATTATGAGAATCACCTCTTACTGGGAGGCACAATTATCTTTTTGTATAAAATGGTGTGGAAATGGATGGGCAATGCATAGCTTGGTTTTGCTGGTTTGCTACAATTGGCATGGCGTTTAGATATCCCCCTCAAAAAACGGATGAGCAGGTGGGAGCCAGGAGTTTGGGATTTGATGCGTGCTCGTACATTTCTACACGCGCATCTCTATATAATGATGAGATGCAAATGGAATTAGATACATTTATTGAAGTCAGTCATTGCTCCCGTCTTGATTCGCGTGGTGAATGATTCAAACATCCATTTTTTAAAGCTTGGCTTGTTCGCCTGATTACAATTGTTTATAATAAGCCTACCATCAACGCCTAGATGGCAAAGTATCTTGAGGTTATTGTAAATGAGGCCTAGATCTATCCAATGAAATCCTCAGGCTCAAAATGCAAATCCTCTTCCGCTACTTCGCTTGTGACCCTCGTAGCTTTGTCTCTCAAATCACTGCTACTTTTAAAGTATTATGGTTACAATTATTTCTCCTGGTTGTATAATGATGCTAGTAGCAACCGCTCTGTGAGGTTCAGACAAGTGAGTCTACCAACCCCCTGCACGGAAGCGAAGAGGGGGGCTAGCGCGTACGGAATAATATTTAAACGACAATGATACAAAGCTATAAGCGGATTGATAATTTATAAGCATTTACTTCAAAGCGGTATATCTCCAAAGTCATCAGTCAAAATGTGATTGATGCAATATCTCAATCCCAGTATCCAATAGATTCAGCTTGAGTATGACGCAATTTAAACCCCTCATCACAGCATAAAGCTCACAAAACACATGGCAGGGTTGGTATTTTGAACAATCAGTCGTATTCCCCCGCGTTTTTATCTAGCAACCCACTCTCTGGATCATACCATTTGAGCATCACGGTGCATTTTGATTCACGTAGGAGATGGCCGACACTGTTGCATTGTACTCCAATCTTCGATTTGAAACCACATGGCCGGAATACGACTGCTATATCTCGTCATGCATCATCTGTATCTCGCCATACGTGCCGTTCTTCCCGATAGTAGAGACCTGTATTATCACAGTATGTGTGAAGTCGAAATTGAGACAGACTTCGCATATCCACAAGACGGATACATAGACTGAAAGAACCCCTTCTGTAGAAACATCATGATTTCTAGCTCTCTTTGTCTAAGAACTTCGACATTGATTCTTCATCCCGTTCATCCAGATTCGAAGAACAATACAAAATCCTCAAACAATACACCATGGCTCCCTCTGCAACAGAAGCCCAGTCAGTACCAGTCATCAGCTCTACCAAAGGCAACGAAAACATCAAGACAGATACCACCAGTCAAGAAAAATGGTTGAAGAGCACTGGAGTTCTAGATCAATTTGAGTCTGTTGATGTTACTCCTGTTATCGGCCGCGAATATCCAAATGTCGATTTGGTAGAATGGCTTCAAGCTCCCAATGCCGATGAGCTCTTGCGTGAGCTTGCACTTACTAGTAAGGCCGGCCCGATGAAACACAACGCCATCACAAGTCTATGGATGCTAATAATGGTTTAGTATCTCAACGTGGCGTGGTATTCTTCCGCAAACAAGATAATCTCACAGCCGATTTACAAAAAGAACTCGTCCAACGCATTGGTCTCCTTTCAGGAAAACCATCCACTTCAGGTCTTCACATCCATCCGCTGCTCAACCCAGAGAGAGAAGGATATCGTGTGACAGACCCAGAAATCAGTACCATTGATTCGGTACTCAACAAGAAACTTTACCACAACACAAAATTTGATCGAGCAAATGGTCTCCAAAATACTTCCAAATGGCATGCAGACATTTCTTTCGAACCAAAACCTGCTGATTATTCTAGTTTAAAGCTAGAAGTGCTCCCAAAAACAGGAGGCGACACATTGTGGGCAAGTGGTTATGAAATCTATGATCGGATTTCAGAACCCTATCAGAAATTCCTCGAAGGTCTAACTGTAACTTTCCAACAACCTGGTTTCATTGAAGCTGCTGAAAAAGGCGGATTCGAATTATACGATAAACCAAGAGGAGCCCCAGAAAACGTGGGAAAGGAGTTGAAAGCCGTGCATCCAGTAGTGAGAACTAACCCAGTTACTGGATGGAAATCTATTTTCCCAGTGGGAGGTCATGTTAGCCATATCAATGATGTTACTCGATTGGAAAGTGAAGCATTGTTAGGTTGGTTTAGGCGATTGCTGCTGGACAATCATGATTTGCAGGTGCGATTTAAGTGGAAGAACCAGAACGATCTTGGTAAGTTCTTGGAGCATCCAAAGGTTATTTGTGCTAATATTGATGAACATAGCTATCTGGGATAATCGTTCGGTTTTCCATACGGCCACAGATGATCTTGAAGGACAGGGTGAAAGATATGGTGTCAGAGCTGTTAGTGTTGGAGAAAAGCCATTCTTCGACCCCGAGAGCAAGTCGAGAAGAGAAGCTCTAGGCATTTGATGTGAGTAGCTACAGGCTGATATAATGAAGAACATGAATGAAATGATTGGTGTAAACTCTTATAAAATTGGACAAAATGCTGGCTGTTTGTTGCCTGTGTCTGAATACAGTCATGGATACCGGTGAATGGAGTCACTTGCCGTCTGCTCGCGAACATCCATAGTGACATATGAAGATAGAACCTCATGGTTTCCAACACTCATCATTCATGGTATCCATGAATGTTACACGATTCAACTTATCTAGATTGTACTTCTTTTCCTTAGAGCGTGTTCAATTTGTGAACCGAAAGTCGTGGAGTGGAGGCATTGACCACAACATTTTCACTCACGTGATTGGAATCAAGACCTTTCTCCACGTCTAGAACTTCATTCCGACTACACATATTGTATGGACATACAAATAGATGCAAAGACGGTGGAATCATCGACTGAGGGCGGCAAAAGCCAAGCCACTGGTAGCATGTTGTTTGTGCCTTTCACACATATCACGGCAGAGATTTTATTCAGTCATACAAGTTTTTCTTTAAGAGATTTTCTGAAAAATTGAATCGATCGCGAAATAATTACGACAGTCCGGGGATAGATGACAACATATGTTCTTGCAGGCATTGCATGACATATTACACACAACCACCATCCCGTTGTATCAATTTTCCAACTTTCTAGTTCCTCATGCAGACAGAACATCGTATGTACCCAAAATACTGATAAGAGTTTCGTGCTTGTGGCCAATACTTGAGCCTTGAGCTACTTGCGTCGATAAAAGGGTAAACCAATGGGACGAGCTTTTATGGCGACAAGTGCGCTAGAGATTCTCTCATCGAATTATTGATTATGGAGTTTTCCTCTCAAGGACTTCTATAGCTATTTTGGAGCATGGTCCGGAATATGCTCGCTTGGGGGTGGTGCCCAAGAATATCATGATGTCTACGCAGTATCTATTTGACAGTAAAAAGATTCAATGTATTAGCATAATTTATGCACCATCTCAAAGCACGCCATGGGCTTATCTGGTATCAAGACCTGGAAATTTTGTTGGTTTAGCTAATTTCGTTCCTCGGGGAAAGTATTGCGAGTTAGAGGTAGGTCTCGATCCGAGATTATGGATAGTGTTGCTGCATCGTCTTTGCCACGAGAAATATGGCTGCGAATTTACTCCGAGATACCTCTATTGTGTGATTTCCTGTGGATCTCTCTCAATAGGTGCCCACACTCGGTAGTCCCGCATATCTGCAACGTTCTTCTGCCTTTCGCACCAATCACAACATGGCTGATATTGCAGCATGAGCATTTTTTTTTTTGAACCATCGCATTACTTAAGTATCTAGATTTCTACTTTTCAATACCGATCAGATGAGAGAATAGACTCACGTAAGTTCAAAAGATGTCTAAAGTTGGAACAGACAAGACGGAGCCTAATAGTGGTGCCGCGCGACAACCAGAAGACACTCTTCAGTACGAGGAAGTAACAACCTTTGGTGACCCGCTTCCAGTAAAAACTGCAACTTTCGTTTCTACTACCTCGGACTCAGATGAAGATGGATCTGCTTTTGCCAAAAATCCGTTTCTAGACCCCGATGTGAAGGAGCACTGGACTGCGATTTACGAACAATCGCAATACGAATGCCGTCATGCCTTTGACCCGAATTTGACTTGGACTGAGGAGGAAGAGCGGCGACTAGTCCGAAGGCTAGATTGGCGAGTTTGTTTCTGGGCTGTAAGTTTGAGATCTCGATAACCTTAGGGTTACTGCTGATGACAATCCAGTGCATCATGTTCTTCGGTCTACAAGTCGACCGTGGAAACTTATCACAAGCTGTTGCGGATAATTTATTGGATGACTTGAATTTGACTACAAATGGTATGTTGGCCATAGCTTTCCTATTGAAGAGAAAATACTTGGCGACTAACATGACATAGATTATAATTTCGGCAACATCATCTTTTTGTTCTCGTTCTTACTAGCAGAGTTACCTTCACAATTGGTTTCCAAAAAGATTGGACCCGATAGATGGATTCCAATGCAGATTACTCTCTGGTCGGTAGTTGCTATGTCTCAATGTGCGATCCAAGGAAAATCAGGATTCTATGCTACACGAAGTATGCTGGGTCTTCTTGAGGTAGGTTTCGTCTTCGACTAGGAGCTTGACACGTCGAAACTCACCAATCAATAGGGCGGGTTCATCCCAGATATCGTATTGTGGTTGTCGTACTTTTATACATCTAAAGAACTTCCCGTGCGGCTCAGCTTCTTCTGGACTACCCTTTCTGGTACCACTATTTTAACATCGATTCTTGCTTTTGCTTTACTTCACCTAAGGGGTGTATCAGGATGGTCAGGATGGCGTTGGCTGTTTCTAATCGAGGGCTTGATTACTTTCCTGGTTGGCCTCGCTTCTTTCTTCATGATGCCAGCATCTGCAGTCCAAACGAAAACATGGTTTCGACCAAAAGGCTGGTTTACTGATCGTGAGATGGCAATCGTCGTTAATCGAGTTCTTCGAGATGACCCTTCAAAGGGCGATATGCACAATCGACAAGCCATTACACCAAAGAGACTCTGGAATGCAGCAAAGGATTACGACCTCTGGCCACTTTATGCTATTGGTTTGATCGCGTATATTCCTCAATCACCACCTTTTTCCTACATTACTCTTACCCTGAAGAACTTGGGATTCAGCACGTTCAACACCAATTTATTGACAATTCCTTATTCAGCCTTCCACATTATCGCGCTACTTCTTATCACCCAACTATCCGAGCGCGTCAACGAAAGAGCTCTGGTCTCCATGATACAACCACTGTGGACCCTCCCATGTATCATCGCGCTTCGCTTCTGGCCAGGTTCAGGAGTCCAGGCTTGGAACACATACGCACTAGTCACAGTGCTTCTCTCATATCCCTACTGCCACGCCATTCTCGTAGCATGGACTTCCAAGAATTCTAATAATGTTGGCACCCGCTCTGTCTCCTCTGCACTGTACAATATGGCGGTGCAAATGGGCAATATTTGCGCAAACTTCATTTATAGAACTGATGATAAACCGTTATACCATCGGGGTAATACGCAGTTAATCATTATCAACATCGCGGCCGTTGCGGTATTCATACTTACGAAAGTTTATTATGTAATGAGGAATAAACAGAGGGATAGGATATGGAATGCCATGACGGCTGAGGAACAGCAGGATTATAAGAGAAATACGAAGTTGACTGGGAGTTCAAGATTGGATTTTAGGTTTGCACATTAGATTTGCACATTAGACTTGAAGTATTCTTGTTCTCTTTTTCGGTAATGGATAATTATATTCTTCCGCTATCTACTGCTTCTATACTGAAATCTAAGCCCTGCGAATGATTATAGTTTACTAGCAATATCTGGTTCCATTGCAGTACTAGTGGTGAATCTTTGATGCGTGCATGATCATTATCGGGTTTCTACTCTTTCCCCCCTCTCGTGTTCTAGGGTAGAGAATAGAAGACACTGACCAGCGCTTACTTGGAAGGATAGAACAGTAGTGCTTGATTTTTTTGGGATAGGATTGATTATGAAATATATAAATTATAAGCAAGGAATTGGAAAGAGAAATTAAATGTGGTATTGGACTGGGATAGAAATATGATATCAAAAATCCATTATCTAGGTTTATAGTTAAATCTCATACCACTCTTTTATATATATATATATATCTTCCTTATAGAATTACCCTCTCCAGTTTTCCTTGGCATAATCTTAGACTAGAAAGGTGTCGTCTAGATGCAGCTATCAGAAGCAAAAAGGAGAAATATGTTTTAAACTAAGAGAGGAGCGGGATAGGAGAGGTTCCGTACCCACAGAATCTAGGATTGTTTAATCAATATCCACCTATCGTAATGTAATAATGAAGATACTAAAAGCGATAAAATGACATAAATTCCACTATCCTACTCACCATCAACAATCATTATGTAAGAATGGTATATACGCAGAAAAAACAACAACAGGACAGACCCCCGTAAGCTTCGATGCAAACGCAAAAAGGAATGCAACGCTCCATACATAATTACGTGTCAAAAGAAAAGAGATTTCTGTACAGAACCAACGCTCGCTCCTTCGAATTATACATCAATCATAACTCATCAATCATCAATCATCATTCATAACCCAGCAACACTCATTAGATCCTCCACGCCATCATAAGGGTCATCATCTGCATCCTCAACAAGTCCTTTCATTGCTTCTCCCGCATTTCTCTTCTCTTCGTCGTCTGTATTGTCGTATCCCCCTGCATCGTTCACTGCATACTGTAACTCTTCGAATCCCATCGGGATGCCCTTCCATAAAGCCAGCTGTCTGGCGGTTCTGACGGCATGTCCGATGGCATGGCCATTTAGCTTGTATTTGGCAAGCGTAGATATATTTGCGCGCAGTTCAGAGATGTTTATTGTAGAGGGATTGAATAGCGATTCCAGTGATTCGAGCTGCTGGATATGAAATTCCCATATCTTAGTCCGTTGGGTCAAGGTGAGAGGAGCATAGCGGAGGGAAAGTTGAATGCGGGATTTGAGCGCCTCGTCCACAGCGACAATGGGAGAACTCGTCAGAATGACAATCCCGTTGTACGATTCGAGTGCCCGTAAAAATACAGAAACTAATGCGTTGCGACGAAAATCTCCCAAAGTTCGCTTCTCGAGAAATATCTCGGCTTCTTCGAGGAGTATGACGCATTTCCAGACTCTTCCGAGATAAAAGATCTGTTGGAGGGATTTTTGTAGAGCTTCGGATGTGGTCCCTATCTCGCTACACGGGGCTATGTAGAGTGGTCTTTCAACTACTTCTGCTACACTTTCCGCTGTCATGGTTTTGCCGGTTCCAGAAGAGCTATTGATACATTGTTAGCCTAGAATTCAAAGGTCTGGGGAATAGATCGTCTACCCATGTAATAATATCACTGAACCAGTTCCCTTCCTGCCAACGAGGCTCGAACTTTGCTCGTCTTTGATTTGGTTTGCGACTAAAGCTGTAATGAGGACTTTCATATCGTTGTCCCCAGCCAATGCTTCAAACGCATCTTTATTACATTTGACCGCATACATGCGACTAACTTCGAGATCGACTAGCGTATTAAATTAGCAAAAGGGACAGTGCTCAGTGGGTCTTGTGTTACAAACCCCATTTCTTTTCCTGTATGTTGAATCCAATAATCGAATTAGGCAAAAGCAATGTGAAGACTCCTTCTGGTGGGACATCAGATGCCATGACCAAGGTACCTAAATCATCACGATTGGGTGTTTTGACGCCAGCAGATGTTGGGTGCAATTTCTTGTACGTCTCAATATCAATCATATACCTGGACTGCCCCTGTGTATGAATCTAATGTTAGCCAACCCGCCACTGTAGATTTGATCCTCGGACTTGCTCACAATATTCTCAACAGACTCATCTTCTTCACTGTAATATATGTAACACGCTTTACGGAATTTCCAGAACATTTCTCCTTGTTTCCTAAGCGATGTGCCAATGGTGGGATCGGCGTAGCGCATTGGATAAGTGCCGAGAGCGGTGATTTTTACAACTTCTTCCGGCGTTTTGAAGTCATCAATTGTGATCAACTCAACATTCTCTTGGAAGAGGCCATCAAATGACCAGGAAGATACGAGCAAAGAGGTTGCCAACGTATCTGACTCTCCACTACTATTCGGGTTCCCTGCCGCTGGTAGATGAAGCCATGATTTAGTCAAGTAAGCTTTGGTCTTTCCTACATCACGTTTTTCGGTGCGCAGTATGACGGTATCAGGGCTCTAGTAACAACGTTAGTCGAATCCCAAATGTATCAGGACCGTGAGATTCAAGAATTTACTCACGTAAAGATAGCACAGGTATTTGCGCGTGATTTTTCCCTGACTCAGAAGTGCATCAACTATAGCATATTCGGGCCCAAAGCTTTCGTTGACGTATTCCACAAAAGAATTTACACGAGTCAAGAGCTCAGGTTTTAGCTGACGTCTTCGCTCTTCCAAAGGAGCTCTTTGATGGTAAAACCATGGATATGGTGCCTTGAACTCAGTACCAACATTGAATGAAGGGTAGTATGGATTCTCTTGAATATTCTGCCTGGTAAGTCTTTTGAGACCAGCAGATAGCTCGCTGCCGATCAAGCACACTGACTCGCCGTCAAGAAACTCTGCAAGTTGATTCTCGTCATTCGAACCAGCTTGTTCCAAGTCTCCAGATTTCAGTTTTGCTAAGTTGATCTTTGATTTGCAACAGGCATAGTCTTTGTATACGATAAACGACAAGTTCGAATATTGCTGAGTATGTAGAGCAATATCTCTTACAATCATGCTGCCATGAATATGTCCACTAGCGGGGCCGTCTTTCACAAGCCAAGGAGTATCCAAAAACATATGGGTCTTGTCATTTTGATGACATCTGACTCGATAAATCGTATGATAAGGTAAGGCCAATTTGTCCTGATCGGCATTGTGATTATTTGGCAAAAGCTTGCTCCTAGTCATTTCCAACATTTTGAAAAGATCTTCGTCATGACTATCAGATGGCGCATTGAATAGTTGACAAAGCTGCGATCTCCAATCGACGAAATTATTATGGCCATGAAGAGTGGGCGACGACATCGATCCATGTATTTCTGGTGGTTGGTTAGTAGGCATTGGTAAAGATGAAAATTGGTCTACTCACGTGGTCTACGGTTGTCCATACCTTGCTCAAACTGATGTTCAGAACTATATCCTCCTGCATGACTACGAGTGGAATTTCCATGAGATTCTGGCGTGAAATTCGATGCGTTTGGGATTGTGGTTGCTAAAAGAAATTAGTATCGCTAATGACAAGAGGCTAAACAAACAAACTCATGAACATACGCGGACTGAATTCTCCCTGGGAATTTTGATCATAGCCATAATTCGGGTGTCCTAGATCATGCTCGTGACGGGGACCATATGTTTCATGTCCTTGCCCCCCGTGATGGCCTTGTTGGACTGGTACAATTTGCCCGGCTAGCGCATGGCCAAAAGTTTTAGGACTACTGTGGGTATTGTTCGGTGGCGCATATGACATTTGGCGGCGGCTGTTACTTGATAGACTGTCGGGAGTTGGGTAATTCTTTTGCGGAATCCTATTGTTATGACTCCAGAGTTCTGGGCCATTCGGGTGTGAGGAGTCATGCCCCTGTTCTATACCTTGTTGACTAGCATCTTGCCGCGACTGAGAGGAATAGGATACAGGATGAAGTCTGGATGGTTGAGATCCAGACTCCGCTAACTGTAGAGCCGTTGATTCTTGAAGGTTCTGAACAATATTGGCGTTATTCCGAGCAGGCTTGGGTGCCGCCCATTGCGTAGGCGCAGCCTGCGGCGATTGGGACTTTTGGTGTGAAGGAGATACGATCTGATTGTGTCTGTATCTGTCTGAGAGCTGACCTATGGATGCATGAGCTTATCTTCAGATATGAGCCTTAACTATTCAAATATCTGTACTCACTGTTCACAGATGGCTGTGTTCCGGAATTGGTCGTATTGTTCTCGAATGCCGATCTCTCGGCAGCCTGCTTGTTAGCCGGTCCCCGATTCCTATCTGCATACTGTCTGAGATTTGTTGTGTAATTAGGTCGAGTATTATTCGCTTGATAAGGCATATGTGAATTAGAAAAGATTGGACCAGGACGAAACTCAGAGATTGGGGCAGTCGGAATAGGTGGCGGCGGAGAAGGAGTTATCTGCGTACTATCGAGCTGTCGTATTGATGGAGAGGGGGACCGAGGAGGGTCTTCAGTAGGTGGAGAATCTGAACGATTTCTGGGACGAGAATGATGCCAGGAGTCAGGCCCATCTGTTATTTGGCGTGTTTGTGGCAAAGATTGCGGCTGGTTACGGTGCAATTGAGCAGCGTAATTTGTATGCTCGATTATAGGACTTCCAGAATTCCCAGGAGGCTTTTGAATGATCAGTTTATGAGCTCACTAGATCACAAAAGAGAGAACAGAGAATGCCTCCATTCAATTAGACTCACTAAATAAAGATTGTAGTTGTATTTTTCTGCTAGAGACGCAAGTAGCTTTTGTTCATCATCTTCACTTTCTCTACTTAGATTTTGTGGCCCGAATTGTGCAACGTTATCGATGACATGCTCATCTGCCTCGTCTGCCACAGTTGCTTGTGCTCGGCGATTGCGAATATATTCTTGAGCCTCGCGCTGTCTATCCATTGCTTTTCCCGATGAACTCGAATCTCGTTGGGAAATGTCGTTCTGCGTTGCAGGTCCTCGATCCATTTCCGAATAATGCTCTGAATCTCTCGCCTTATCAGAGGAAGCCACATCTATGTTCTCCATGTATGGGTAATTCTACAGCCTTGTTGCTTGGTATCAGAAGAAGTATCCACATAAAAGGGCCAATCTTTTTGTATAACTGTTCTGCAGGAATTTCCTATGGGCTGGGAATTAAGAGCACGAATTAGATATTTGTTGATAGATGAACACCTGCAGCTGTATTGGTATCACTATGAAGACGCAGCTGGTAATACAAAAAAAAGGGACGTTCTCTCACAATGGGAAAGAAATAAACTTCAGAACGAAAAGAAAGGAAGAAAAAAACGAGGCTGTCAATTGAATGTGACGCATTTCCAGACGCATGCTTGCAGATTGCTGCCCTATGCATTGACTTGGTCGGGTCGGGCCCCACACATTACCGAATAAGGTATATGCCAACGCACTGAACAGAAAGAAATCCCATCGTGTATTTCATACAGCCTACAGGCTATTTGAGAAAGCGCATCAGTACCGGATTTGAGGTACGCAGCATGTGTAAAAGGCGGTCAAGAGAGATCAGAGTTTGCGGTAGCAGGACTGCTAACCCCAGCGAGGTCTGAAAGCTGGGTGGGTATGTGGTGTTAAGATCCATCTCATGGTGAACACTTCAGATATATAAAACATAACAATAGTAAAGTAATGAAGGAGTACAAACTTGACCTATGAATTTGCAGAACATTCATGTATTCGATATACAAGATCTGTTACTATAGGCTTCACAAGCTACCATAAAAACAGGGCATTAACATCGTAAAGCGTATGCTGACAACAAGTGCAACGCGACATTCCTTCAGGTCTATATCGTGGGCCGCTTGGCATTGATTGATCCAAGGAAGGCTTAGATCTATATGGCTACATAGATTGTAGAAAGCCGTGTTCTGATACGTAGTATTAACATAACAATAAATCTGTACACAAAAACGATTCGGGATAGATGATATTGTCTACTCGATGGGGCATTGATGAACATACGGAGTAAAAACTTCCGTTGTGGGGGATGTGGCTAGGGAACATTGCCAAAAGTGGCTGTGCCTTTTTAAGCGACGTTCAAGGCCACTTTAGCACGAGTTTAGTTTATAGCACGGATAGTTACTTTGTCGTTCAGACAAAGTCAATGATCATTTGAGAAAGGTTCAGGGTCTGTAGAGTTGCCTCAAATGTTGGTTCTGCTTCTGTTGGCCCTCCTGCTCATGATAGTGGAAATAGCACCGAGCTTACTGGTGAAGCTGTTGCTATGGCGGGAAATGAGGACTAGTTCATCAAGTAGCGACTTTTCAACGTCAACTTTTATCTAGACTTTCATATAGAGTATAACTTAAAAGCATTTACAGAACCTAAAAGCCCTTGATCACTTTAATCTATCTATAACTTAGCTTTTTCAGTGTTTTATCAATCCATTTAAAGGCTATATACCGGATTGAAGGCATTAGAAGGCATTCGGATCAGAACAACCTCAATCCCTAGCATTGACTAACAAATCAGAAAAGGTTCAATAAATGTGCAATTATGAAAACGATATAAGTTAGTATAACTATACGGTAGAAGAATCTAATTGTATAATCAGTAGCACAATTCTACTTGACTTCATTCTGCGAATCCATAAGCTCTGATATCTTTTGTGGGGATATTGACATTGATTAAATTAACTCGATGTTTACGGAGCTATACTATCTTTAACCTAGTCTCACATAGCGTGTTTTTGGTTCACGTGATAATGCACCGCAAACTTTCTTTCCATGCCACGTCAATTCTATTGTCAACTTTACATCATTCATCTCCATCGCACACTAAAACTCTACGAGTACAGTTTTTCTATCACTATCTCCATATCACCTAGCTCTATCGCATAATATCTACCACGACTGTACGAGCACAGTCTTTCCATCGCAATCCCTATATCATCTATCCCAATCGCACAACACCTATTACAACTATACAAGTACTATCTCTCTATCGCTATCTCTCTATTATCCCCTCTACTAGGCCGGCTAGGTATCACCTCTTGTAGGATGATCAAATGTCGCCTGTAGTAGGTGGACCTTGAGTCTCCTCTACTAGGCCGACTAGGTATCACCTCTTGTAGGATGATCAAATGTCGCCTGTAGTCGGTGGACCTTGAGTCTCCTCTACTAGGCTGACTAGGTATCACCTCTTGTAGGATGGTCAAATGTCACCTGTAGTAAGGAGACTACCAAGTATCTTCTCCTTACAACGAGTCTGGTTCTAGATGAATATATTGTTGAGGGTAGTATTTCAAGGCTTTTTATTTTGCTCCTATTGGTATTATCTTATTACCTAGCATGGCGCTAACAAGTGTCTTTCCAGTACAATAACAGGGCGCTATGGCTTCTCCGACTTTAAGCTGTGAAAATATACCTGTAGTTATTAAATGGGGTGATACTGAACAATGTAACTATATTGGCACACGAATTCAAAATTTCCGAATGAATATACAACTCGGCACAGAAGCTAGACCCATGTTACTCTTTTGGTTTAGTGTAACAGTTGGAGTAACAGCGAATCCCGAATCCTCCACAATACGTACAAAGTCGCTCTACCTCGTTATCCAAGCTAGTTTACTTGCTCATAACCAGAATAATACATGTCTTTCCTTGGAGACTCCGAACTCTGATTGTTCTCTGGACACTAGTGCTGCTATACGAGCGGCTGGCATATGTTCCGACGATGCTCTTGTTTCCCGCATATGCTTTCAGCTCCACGATCATGGCACTGTGTTTATGCCTCCCATTGAGAAGCATGCCTTCACCCCTGCGTCGGACAAGGTCTTACAGCTATTGATTAGCATGGAGTCCCTTTCACAGGCTAAGCAATTCTGGGTATATACATCGCTCGAAAAATCGATTCTTACGAATCTTTGGGAAAGGATCGATCGAATATGTAGAGGAACTTTTACAGGCGACTTTACAACTCAGAGCGTATATAAACGTGGTATGGTATGCGACAAATGGACGAATTTCAATCACTTTGTGAGACAGGAGAACTCTGCGAAACGTCAAAACAGTCTTCAGGGCGTAAGGTATAACTCGGACCCTCCACCGCAATACACTAGAGGTTGTCAGGCTACTGGAATAAAACGCAAAGGTGATTCAGCAATTGGCCTAGTAGTGAGCGATAATGCTGACATTCTAACAATAAAGATAGCGATCGCCTACATAAATCAAGTGAAGTCTCTGGCAAAAATCTAGCTTCCTGTGATCTCAACCAAGAGTTTATAGAGACCGAAACCGATGAAGAATTTCATATAGAGCAGAAGCGTAAACACAGCAAAATATCTTCCGACACTGCGCCATCAGGTATACTTAAGAATTTAACTAGTCCTAGCGTTTCTATTTCTAGTAAGCGATTCCTTTTGTACCTCTTTTTTTCTCAAGCTTTCTCAAGCGCTACTAACTATTCCCCGAGAAAAATCATGTGCAGATCATCAAAGTCCCAAAGTTCGGTTCATTGAACCTTCTAGCGAGGACCTCAGCGACCTTGAACAGCAATTTGCTGACTTCATATATTGGGTGTTAAATATTGATCCACACTTGGAGAAGAGATGTGAACAGGTCTTCTCAGATCTTGGCGGAACAGTGTCTTGTGGAGATACAACCAAATTTAACCAAATAAAGTCGGAGTGTATGGCGAACATTTACTGTTTATATGTCAAAAGAGGATCTAAATGGGTTGAAAGAGGATCTAATGGGGTTTGAGGAATTGGAGATAAGTCCTCCCCCTTTGCAGGCAGGATAGTGCTACGAAGTCAGGAATATATGACCATGGGGGCCTTCGGCTCAGATATTGGATGCGCCAATCACAGTAGAGTCCCATGTACAGATGTCACATGATCTCAAGGAGGGGACGGTTCTTGGACGCTCCCAGGGGTCCTGGAGCGATAGGATCCTGAGCGTTCCTCAGGCTCCTAAGTATGAAGGTCTCTATAAACAGAAAGCGTTTCATTAGTTTATAGAGCTTTGTATTTACACACAACCCTATGTCCTCTATCACCCCGGGTCACTAGAGTGGGCGGCGAGGTAACAGATAGTGGCACACAAATACATCGGGTGGTGGATTTCGGAGATGAACATTCTCAACATGATCCCACAAATGGACATCTAGTGAATACATGTAGTTCGTCATTTCTGTACAGTTAACAGTTGACAGCCTCAATAGTATGTCCTCAAAGATGTACGGACTGGCAGTGATTATTTGAACTGAACAGGAAGGCATTTTTATCATGTGTAACTAAGTATACTTTAGTCACACAGACTATGTCTAGTCACATGGAATTGCTGCATAGGCCATATATCACATGTACAAGAATATATCCTCAAGAATCCATTTCTTGGTCTTCAAATAGTGCATTACCTATAAACGTTTGTTTACATGTACTACAGCCTATACGTTTCATAATCCTCCAATTGCACCCCCTTTAAAGAGACTTGCCTTTGAACCCAGGGGCACTTCCTTACTTCCATATAGCACATCGTAATTGTCTACCCTGTCCTCTCATTTTCTAACCCATTTCGAGATAGCTCATTGTTCGACTTACATTGCGTAGTTAGGGGCAGTGGACGGCCGTGACGCTGTCTAAGACGACTTTTGGGATCATTCTTAGCAGCTAGTGCTAAAGATGCCAGCCAACCTTGTCGATTAGATCCGAAAATTCAAGGAATTATATGATATATATAATTCTTGGCTCGTTACAAAACGGACACACACGTGGAGATGTCCTGAATCAATCCCAATTGGCATGGGCAGGATAAGGGCAGAGATTTTAGGCAGATATATGAAGCTCAGCCTCGGAAGTGGAGATGGCTACTAGAAAGTGCCCCATGGGCCCCGAGACTCAAAGCCATTGCTCGGGAATACGAGGAACGATTGAGAGCACATCAATGAAAACGACCGGCGTTTCGGAATAAACCAGGGATCGTTAACCCAGTTGGCGAGAGATGAGGGCCGGGTGACGACGGAGTAGCTTCCGATGCTTAAGCTTATGAACCCGACATAGCTTGTTAGTTTGGGGCGAAGGACGAAAGCTCTCATGAGAAGGAAGCAGAGAAGTGGGAGACTGATGAGGAAGCTGGCGAAGAAAGTCTGAATGAAGTTAGCGATGTCGATAAAAATAAAATATCTCCTGATTTCGATGGCATCGAAAGTGATAAGGAGTTGCCTACTCTAGAAATGCAGAAGGCACGCCAAGTGTACGAAGGTCTTCAAAGCAAGAAGTGGCAGATGTATTGAAAATTGATTCTGTTTACGTTGACAGTAGTGATGAGTCGGAAGAAATTGTCACCTTTTGTAAAGGTAGGATGACACGTAGCGCTTCGGCCCCCAAAAGAGGGTAGCTGCCATGTATGAGAGTGATAGCGACGAAGAACCCGTTGTACTCTCCGAATAGGACAGAAATACGAATGAATGTTTCAAAAAAAAAAACCAGCATCTTTCACCACCAATAACCCGAGAGGCGAGCTTTGATCACAAATCGAGAGATGCCACTCACCCGTCTTCAGATGCAACGAAAAGTAGAAGGTTGGTTTCAATAATTCGGAGTCAGATATTCCATTGCTGCTTGCCTGTGTGAGGACGCCGAAGAATGAGACCTCGAAGAAGTAGAATACTCAAGCTGAAGAATGTCCTGATAGCACAGAGACGGACGCTGTACCCATACTTGTGCGTGGGAAACTCCAAGGAAACGAGCCAGACATGTAGAGAGCACATATTCCGAGGCCATCCTGAGAAGTCCAATCAAAGAAACCGGTAGAAAGATACAAGCTAAGGGAGGAGGGGCTAAAGCATGATTAACGGGCATATGGAGTGATATGTCATTTTGACTTTGAGAATTGGGATAGTGCATCCTGTAGTACACAGTTCATACTGTATGTAATACAGTAAAACTCTTTTCCTTCCTCTGGGCAAAGAAGTGAAATCCGAAATCACCACACTTGTAGGTTACGTGAGGTTACCCGGTAGCGTTTGTAAGTCATCGAAACTCTTTTGTTGCACGTCTAAACAGTTCGCCCCAAGCAACATTCATCTGTCCTAGTTTGGAAGACAAAGTTGGAACAGACATGGAACCGGGAATAAAATCAACTTTAATCTTGTTCCCGGACACCCCGGATCGCTGATAACAGTTTCTGCCTAAAGCGGTGAAATCCCCTCTGATCAATACGACAACCAAAGATAAAACGAACAAATACAATGACCAATTGAGGACACAAACGGGCGAAAGAATATAGTATGTCTCGAAATCTCTCACCATACATATGCTCGAGAGACAATGTCGCTCATTTTTCCCCATGCGCTTCGAATTGTAGCAGCTGAACCTTTCCTGTATCTTCGCAGTTCTCGACTTCACATTCGATTCTCAAGCAGTACGACTTCTGAAGGTCGTAGCTATAAGGATGCGGTAGCGCTTCTGGATACCTTACAATCCAATCGGACGATTGTGTCCTCTGTATCGAATACCTCGAAGGATATGAACTTGTATGCTATACCAGAAATGCTCGAATGGACGCGCAAGGCGGGGTACGAGACTACAGATTTCTCAAGACGTGGACTAAAATGTATACACGTAGCTGGAACAAAAGGGAAGGGCAGCGTATGCGCTATGATAGATAATATTCTGCGACAGTATCGCAGCGAAGAAAGCGATTTTGGAGTCGTGCCAGGGAATACCCTAAGACATGGTTTGGGGAAGATTGGGCTATATACCTCACCACATCTAATGTCGGTACGTGAACGAATACGAATAGACGGCCTCCCCATATCCGAACCCCTATTTGCACGGTATTTCTTCGAGCTCTGGGACCGGTTTTCTGACGCCGCTTCCGCCCCTCCCACCCCGCATCCGAACCCTACGTCCCCTGAGACCAAGCCGGGGTATTTTCGATATCTCACCATCATGGCACTACATACTTTTATGGAGGAAGGAGTGGAAACTGTCATTATGGAATGCGGTATTGGGGGAGAATATGATAGCACTAATATACTGCCTGCTGAAGCAGCTACTGCTACCGCGATCACGAAACTCGGCATCGATCACGTTGGAATGCTGGGAAACACAGTTGATAAGATAGCTTGGCACAAAGCTGGCATTATGAAACGAGGTATTCCGTCTTTTACAGTCCCTCAGCTTCAGGAAGCGCAATCTGTTCTAGAAAGCCGCGCCAAGGAGAAAGATGCTAAATTAGAGGTCGTGAATCGATGTGCGAGATTTGATGATGGAACCATTTTATTAGGCGCAGAAGGAGAGTTTCAGAAGGATAATGCGTCTCTGGCAATGGCTGTTTCGGCATCGCATTTACGAGATCTATGTATCCAAGACGTGCCTACTCCTTCTGAATTACTATCCCTTCAACAACCAATTCCAGATAAATTTTTAGAGGGGCTGAAGACAATTAAATGGGCCGGTAGGTGTGAAGTTGTAGTCACTGGCAATATCACATGGTTCATCGATGGTGCTCACACAGTCGATAGCATCAAGGAGACTGGCCTTTGGTACGCTTCGAAACTCATTCAAGCTAGCAAGGAGGGAGCTCTCCCCAAGAAAACCATGTTGATTTTTAATCAGCAAGACCGCGATTCTGACCCTCTTATTCGGACATTACTTTCGAATGTCAACATTTATTTCAGAGCGTTCACATTTGCTGCTTTTTGTACCAACACCCCTTTCAAGAGCGAGGCAAGTGACAAAGGGACCAATGATCTCACCCAGCAGAAATTGGCGTCCAAATTATATTCAAGCTTGGATCGTAATCCAATGTGTATGGAATATGCAAGTATTGAAGAAGCTGTAGAGCTTGCGTATCGGGCATCCGAAGATGAAGAAGGATTTTTCGTCCTGGTGACTGGAAGTTTGCATCTCGTCGGTGGCCTTCTAAAGGTTCTTGAACATCAGAGTAAGAAACAGCGAGAAATCTAGAGGCACTCACAATATTGAATATAATAGTACTGGTGTTTGTTTTGATACCCATTCTTGACATAGACAATACAAGAACTGCACGTTTAGTATGAAGGGATATTGTTAGTGTCTCATCAAGGTGCTGGGTATACTGTTTGATACAGATCTAGCGTCGGACTCACAATGAGAATGCAAGCTATACGTAGTTCTAGAGACGGTATACCCCAGTAATTAAAATATTTCTACATTATCGTATTGGTTGAACAATATCTTACGCATCGTACACAATCGTGAATCGCATTATCCCTTACCCCACACTCCCCATTTTCGAATTCTAACGTTGAGATACAAGCCGGTTCTTCGCTTCAACAAACTCCATGTTAAAACCTTGACTTTTCTACAGTGCATCCACCGATTCCAAGCTTCCTAGTGCTCTACCAACCAAATGCACACTCCCTGCAATTAGAGCTTGGGCATGTATTTCACCTGTAGCCAAACTTCGCACGTATTCAAATGCATCTTCCACACTTGGAAGAACGTGCACACTGGTTTCGAGATTTGAATCTAGGGAGCGCCATTTTTCAGCAAAGGCTTTTTGCATCGTGAGTTCGGATATCGATTTGGGGTCATAGGAAAGGTTGACGAAATCTAATGTGGTTAGTATGTGCTGAGTAGTGCTGGCGAAAAATGATTACCTTTCTTGGATACGTTTTCTTTTTGGATGGATGTTGTGCAGAATATGGCGTGGTCAAATTTGACGGATCCTTGGATTGCGCTATGAAGTCCCTCGAGTAATCCAATTGCTTCACGATGACCTTGTTGATTGAAAATCAGAACTCGCGGGCCGTTCCTAGAGCGAGTTAGTTTCATGATCTCAGCATTAGAGGATGAAACTTACTTCTTTGCCACTTCATCGCCAAACCATTTTGCTGCGACTATGATACTATCAGCAGTATGTGCACCATCCAAATACCAGGTGACATTTCCATCGACCTTTGTTTCGCATCTTCCACGCCAGACTACTTGCTCTAAAGCGTCTACGAATTCTTGGGGTAGAGAATCCGAGGATGTGCTGAATCTGGGGTTCACTTTCTTTAGAACCGTCTCAGCTAGACAAATGGCAAGACTTGCATTCCCCCTCTGAAAATCTGCCGCCGGTTTTATTTTTACCATCGCCAATCTTGGATCTAAATCGACTACTTTGAGAGACTTCACCCCCCTTTCAACAGCCCTTTTCTCTACTACTTCCATCGCTTCTGGCTTTTGCTTCACTGTAAATGATGGCACTCCCGCCTTCTGAATCCCAGCTTTATGCCATGCAATTTTGTCAATTGTTTCTCCTAGTGTAAACACATGATCAATACCTAGCGATGATATACCCGTCACCGCTGGCCGATCCACAATATTTGTCGAATCATATTCGCCCCCAACCCCAACTTCATAAATCGCAGCATCGACGCCTTCTTGGAGGAAAACGTGATAAGACATCAAATTCAGGTATCTGAAATAGACAGGCTTCTCAAACGGTTCGCTCGAAGATGCCGCAGCAGCCTCCAGACGATCCCATATCTCGAAGAAGTATTTCGCAAACATGGGAGCCGATATAGGTGCCGAATTGATTCGAATTCTTTCCCGGACAGCGATGAGATGAGGTGATGTGAAAAGCCCAACCTTTCTGGGGAGATCATGTGACTTTCTATGACGGTTCAATATGGAGTCAACGTAGGCGCACGTAGACCCTTTTCCTTTGGTACCGGCAACATGGACGATATTCAATCGTTCGAGATCATCTTGCTGGACGTGAGTCAGCGGCAGCAAAACAGAAAGAGAGATTGAAGAATACGGTATATCCAATTCGAGTCAGATGCTGCCTCATTTCCCGATTAGCTCCTTCATCGAGTTTGATCCCAGTATCCCATCTTTTCTTGAGAACTTCGTATGGTGTTTGAAGTGTATTCAAGGCATTAATAGCATCCTAATTGATGGTGAGAAAATAAATCATGTGTGTAGCAATGTTTTGACAAAACGAACATCGTAGGTCCTTTCTTGCATTGTGGCAATAAATTTTCGTGAATCTGGAGCCCCTTTATTGAAGCGGGGACTGATAGGAATACTTCTCAGGGATCGGAGAGATGATCTAGGGAAAGAAAACCACATTACATGTCATGTATAAAAATCTATGTTGAGAATTTAAAGATACAAATTTTGAGGAATGAGTATGTTTTGCTTTGTCATCCAATGGTGATCATTGATTTATTAAAGCAGCGCACAATATTCAATAATCTCCCCCATTCTTCCATCGCCATTATTTGTAGAATTCTTATCTAACCGCCGCATTTCACGACAAACCATAAGTTTATTGTGAACACTGACCAGAGATGATGATTTCATATGGAGTAAAATACTATCGTAGTATTCTTGGCTGCCGCTCCTCCTTGCCGCAGTGGCTACCACATTAGGAAACAAGCGCTCTGCTAGAGCGATCTTCAGGCAATTTTAAGCTTATGCGGTGGATTGACGGGATTCGACGCGAAAGTGGGGTGAGGATAGACCAGGCTAGTGGTGTGCTTGCAGGGGATGTAGGTATACATAGACCTGTATCTACGATGCGTCTTATTACCGCCACTTCTCCCCGAGATACCTTAGACTCATTGTGTGTGAGATATGGCGCGAAGTATATCTCAGAGTGATAATATATCACAGATCAATGGCGATGGGCTTCAAAGAATTTCCATTGAGGATGTTGTACTTGAGAAGGGTATGCTAGAGGAGGCGGCAATTGAACCGGTCGTTGTGAAGGTCGAAACTCGATTTTCGGAAAAGGAAGTGACAATGCGACAAGTAGTGCCTATGGTAATCGTGTTAACAGGGGCAACGTTCCTTGTTGTAGGTACAAACTTTGTGGATTTCGGAAGGAAGCGCTAATATCTCATCAGACAATCGCTGCTCAGTCAGTCATCATTATTTTACCTGAAATCTCTCGAGATCTTGATATTCCTCAAGCTCGGCAGCAATGGGTGATATCCTCTTATGCGTTAACTTCTGGCTCGTTTTTGCTTTTATGGGGCAAGCTGGGGGATGTATATGGCAGGAAGCTGTTATTTGTCCTAGGGGCACTATTCACAGCTGCAACTTGTATTGGAACGGCCTTTTCTCCTGTTGAGATTTGTTTGTATGTGATGCGGGCTTTGCACGGACTTGCATCTGCTGTTACTATCCCTACAGCAATAGGTATCATTGGACATACAATTCCACCTGGTCGAGTGAAAAACTATAGCTTCGCATTCTACTCTGGCGGAGCACCAATGGGTCAAGTTCTTGGAAATCTCATGGTGTGTATTCTCTAATTATTTCCGAATCCATTGGCAAGTCTAATTCATTGGTCAGGGTGGGATCATCTCTCAATGGGCGAGTTGGAAAGTTGTCTTCTTTGTGATAGCTGGTGCTTCACTTACTATTGCCGTAAGCGCAATTTTTGTGGTTCCAAAGGAGCCGCCTAAAGGTAATGAGGAAGATACAGTGCGCGCCTCAGGAGTAGATTGGATTGGTGCTTTTCTATTCACTGCAGGTTTACTGTTACTACTCGTAGGCTTGTCACAGGGAGGCTCATCTGGGTGGCAGGCGGCTTCGGTCATTGCCATCATAGTTATTTCTGGCTGTTTACTAATAGGATTCGCTCTATGGGAACACTATCGCGAGACTAAAACCGCAAAGGAACCACTAATGAGAATATCAACATTTCGCCATAAGCAATTCTCCATTGCTATGGTCATAATCACCTTATTTTCGGCTGGCTTTACGAACTTTTGCCTCTACACAACTTACTAGTATGTCCTCAATTCAATTGCGTGATATTAGACGCTAATTTGGACTCAGCTACCAAGACTTCAACCTCCTTGATCCTTTACAAACTGCACTTCGGTATATACCACTGGGAGTGGTTGGTAGTAAGTACTCCATGTCTGTTTCCACAATAAATTGTTCTGGGTTTTGATAACTTTACAGTTCTTACCACTTTCGGATCCGGATACTTACTTGCTTGAATTAATGGCGATTGCATTCTCAGTTTTGGCCTTGCCTCGGCCATGATTGCCAATCTTCTGTTCGCCGTACCAATACCTCCCAGTACTTCATACTTTGCCTTTGGACTACCAGCAATGTCACTTGCAGCATTCGGTGCAGATACAGTTTACCCATGCCTTGGTTTATTCACAACCCAGTCACTTCCTCGAAAGGATCAATCAATCGCAGGAGCCATGTTCCAGACTATGGCAGCCATTGGAAGAGCTATGCCATTGCCCATCACATCGGCAATCCAGCAATCTGTACAGTCAAAAGAGCTGAGGAAAGGGACTGCTCAGACGCTAGCATTCTTGGCGGGACTGAGGGCTGTGGAATGGTTCTGTGTAGGTTGTATGGCGGCATCATTGGTTATGACCATCATTGGGCTCAGAAATATTGGAAAGATTGGAATGTTAAAGAAGCTAGGAGCTGCTAGGGACACGAAAGAGGAAGTGTGAAGTTCTTACAACAATAGCTTATATATCTTGGTATAAAATTTAGATGATGAGTTGATATCGATCGAACTGTCAAATTTGTCAGAATTTCGCGTAATTTCGAGTCCTCACTGCTTGCTAATACCGACTGAGGCAATACGTCATCAGAAGTCTTGAAGTGAATGCTTCGCAATTCCGGAGTCGAACCTAGACAAATGAAATAGATGATGCAATACTGCTGGAATGATAGAAATATGCTTTCGGTACATTTACGTGGCCGTGCCGTCAGCTCGCCAAGATACAGCTGTACTAGCAAGCGAGATGTTAGCCTCGAGCTCGAGCTCTATTATGGTTCTAGCTTTACACAAGACTTGTATCAGCAAGGATTATCGTAGTATGAGTTGAAGTGCTCAATATTCAACGCTACTTGATACTAGGGTTATGATTTTTACTAAAATCTAATGGCCTTTTTACACAAAAAAAAGACCTCTAGCGAGAAGCTGTAAGTAAATAAGAGATCTATTTCATTGATTTAGAAGGCTTAGTCGAAGTTAGTACTAGCAATCGCTAAGAACAATTGTTGTAGGAATACTGCGAGTGCTTATATTTAGTTTGATAGTAGGAACATCATAGATTTACATACCTGCTACAAATAATTATACTATTTCTAGTAGACTTCATCATTTTTAGAATTCTGATTAAGAATTCGCGAGAAAAGAGTATAATAAGAAGAATAAATATAAGGAATCTCTTATATAATATTAGGTTTATACTCAAGAGGCTTTTCTTCAAGTAAACCTTCTAAGTGATAGTTGAAATCCTTCAGCATTTTCATTCCAGAAAAATTAGTCTTCTAGAAATTCTGAAAGGGAATAATATACTAGTCCTATTAACTACTTAGTCTTAGTAATAGAAATCCTTTGTTTGATTTTCTTTTAAAAAAGACAGAGTAAGTAAATGAAGTATTACAATTCAATAAGTAAATATAATACATGTATATTATAATTGATAATATTTAATTAAAAGTGTTTTGTATATTGAAGTTAGTAGTTGTTGTATATAACTCATACTAGTTATCGGTTAGACTAGAGTATTTTTTCCGGCTTACTAAGATAAGATTTCCGATACGAATTCGATTATTAATTTAATTGTATGATTGTATAATAGTTGAAGTTATTATATCTACAAAGCGTTGTAGTAGTCGATCAACTCAATAAAAACTCTAGAATATATTTAAAGTCACTTATATTTTTATGCTCTTTGTTTGTACGTCCTTTGATTCTTTTTATTTATTTTTAAAGCGATTGTTTACAGGTTTCAGATAATTGTTTTCACCACAAAGACGACAAGCAAAGGCTTTGTCCAACGTTCGCCCCTGCCCTTCTTTCAACGATACCACCACCTGAGCCCGACACGAAAACTCCATGGAGATTGAAGCCGATCCCCAGTTGGGAGAACCTTGCCGGTCTCTTTGTGCTTGAGTTCTCACCCCCGACAAAAGAATTGACGAGTGAATCTTGTGCGTCGTACAACTCCTTACAATCCGCCAGACAAGAAAACTGACATTTACACTGTCATCGACTATCAAACTTGGAAGTACAACACAAGAAGCGTCGCATGATAGGAAGGCACACAGTGGGAGCGACGGGATCCACAAATGAGATTTGGGGGATCTGGGGTGAACCCATAGAAGATCCGTCAAGGTCCCCGACAATTGAGGACGATGGCAACCTGAGACCTGAGACGTCCTTCTACCCACGCCAGACAGAGCAAACAAGCCTTATACTAGGTCTTGAGCTTGTATGATCCTATGAATCTTCCAATGTGAAGCTCAAGACAGCTTTGGCGGTTGATTTGAACTCAACCAAATGTCGACACCACCTTCAATCCTATCAAACTACCTATGGCTTCCCCGAATTCTTAGTTTAAGGTCCAATTGTACAAAGACGACTTCTAATGGTTGAAATGGAGATGAACGTACGGTATTGATAGCTGCGACAAGGGATACCGAAGCTGTGCTTAAATGAGTGCTGTTCTCGGATTCCAAAGTCAAATGGAGAATCTCTGACTAAGCTCTCAGGATCGAGGTTGTAATCATTGTAATCATACAAGGGGATAGTATAGTGCATAAGGAAGATGGGCCCATTTTGTAAGTTCTCTGGAAAATTTGGTCGTCGTAGAACTGGGCGGGGTACTAGGTACAGTGACATTGTTCCCTGTTGGACAATTCATCCTCTTTAGCTAGCCGGTCCGTGCCAAGAAAGTTGTATCAGTTAGATAATTCAACTTATTATTATGTGCCCGACTATCTGTGCTTCGAAATGAAAGACGTCATCGAGATCCACGTTACTTGGGAGTGGATGTTCGAGATTTTCTTTGTGGTGGTTGCATAGAAATGGTAGCTGACACTCCATTGAAGTGGTGGGCAGTCTGCCAAGGACTTTTAGTTGGCGGCTCAGATGTCCGGATTCTACCCTGGGAATACCATGCGTTGGCATATCCCTTGGGACTTGAGACACTCTCGAGGAAGCCTGGCTGAACTTCTTCCTTGGCAGGCTGTCTCCCGTCAACACTGATTCGATTACCAGTACCTTGGCTTGGATTGACAGTTTCGTCCTTGTCGCAAACTTCTGGGATGATGATTGCATTTTCGGGCTTATCGCCAGACCGAAAGCTTGACTAAGCTCTTTCCCGAGTCTCTCCATTTAAGACAGGTTCGGTTTGAAGGCTGCCTTCGGGATGCGCGATGGTGTCCACAAAGCCAACCTCTCTTCCTTGGCCTGCATTACCATGATTAAAGGTCCCACAGCAGATGCAGCGAGTACATGCATATCACGTTCGCGCCATTTTTTGGTTTCTTCTATGATCATACTATCGATGATGCTGTTAAAGTCGATTCCGATGCCGAAATTTAACTCGAGATTTTCTTCGACATCACTATCTTCGACGTCGAGCTCATTGTGCTGGTTCTCAGGCGGGTCATTCTGTTCAAGCTCAGGCTGTCCTTCTGACTCGAGATGTTCTTCAGTGTGGCATTGTCTCTTCAATGGTCTGGCGTCAATCACACCTTGTTCAAGCAGAGCTTCGTTTCTCTTCTTTGACAGGACAGTAGGCATCAGTTGTGGCGTATCCGAATATCCGAACCTGTTCTCAAGAACCTGATAGCCTACATGGCTGACTCTCTTATTTTGTTCCTCATGAGTGCCAACATCAGATCTCTCATTTTGTCTTTGTTTTACAGGTTCGCCGGTGAGCCCGCCCAATTGAACCAGAGGACTTGGTTGGAAGGCCGTGTGCGTGTGTCTCGAGTGGGCATCGCCGCTGCGTCGTTGCATGTATGCCTGCGGAGGTCCGTTTCTCTGCGTCATAGTCTGGAGATTGGGAGTCTCATACTCCGAGTGATTTTTTCTCTGATCCGGTCCGCCAAGTTCAGCGTTATGAAATACTGAGTATTTGCTAGGTTGTCTATCCCCATTGCGATAGCTTTGGTCAAGGCTCAGCCGCGACTCAGCATTATCAACATTGACATGAATCAGGTCCGATCTATTTTTGTTGATACCATCCCCAGCCTGCGTCTGGGATTGAGGAAGTCTTGTGATGTGGGTAGGATACTCAAATGAGCCAGCCATCGAGTCATATTCAGTCTGAGGATAAGACTCGTTTTCCATTTCATTGACAATCAGATCGTCGTCTTCTCCAGAAGCCTCGTTAGCATCTACATCAACAGCTCCGTGGTAATTGCTACCATTATCCATGATTCGAATGTACCCATTGGCCGGATTTAACGCTGACCCTGGGTGTTGACTCGAATTTCCTTCGATAGCTTCGCCCGTCTCGAGACTGATCAAGCCAATTGCTAACTTTTGTAAATAAGCCACCTTGTTGCCTGGCTTGTTATACTCTGCCCACATCTTGTTGGCGTATTTGTTCGAGCATTTTCTGGCACGTCTCTGGGCCTCCCAATCTTGGAGTATCTGCCCGCCAGCTTCTCTCGCCTTCTTGGCTTCATTTCTGGCTTTTTCTTCAGAATAATTTTTGATGTTCTCTGGATTTGTCCCATTCAACATAGCCAGAAGCATCCTATCGCCTGTCCATAGACGTCCATTTCTCGCCACAAGCACGGC
This sequence comes from Sclerotinia spermophila, assembly GCA_038090695.1. Lineage (NCBI taxonomy): Eukaryota > Fungi > Ascomycota > Leotiomycetes > Helotiales > Sclerotiniaceae > Sclerotinia > Sclerotinia spermophila. The sequence goes on from JBBMOJ010000014.1 coordinate 102,111, forward strand.
ATCAATTCTATCTATGGCGCTTTGAGTGCGACGTGTGGCTCGTGGCTTTCCCGCCGCTCTCTTTCTGAGCTCCTGCATATGTCTTCATGTACGATTAGCTATTGCAATCCTCTTTTGGAGCATCGCAAGAAGCGAGGCATGTCTTACCGTCCTACAATCTGCGCGTCAACGCCATCGATCATTATACGCCTATTTTTTGGCGATGGTCCCTTCGTCCAATCCGTCGTGCCAAGTTCATTATTACATTGCTGTGCAATCTGTTGGCTCGTCAAAGGAAGTTCTCCATTTGCATTGTTCTCCTCGAAATATTTGTTGAGCCAGTCCACGTGTTTCTGAGGCTTGGGCATCTTGACTATAACTTGAAGCACTTAGTAGCTGTTCAAAATTGGAATGTAGTGAAGAGATGTTCTTGCATACCGGTTTAGATGATCGGCAGAGATGGAGTTGATTTTTAGTGATAAATCTTTATACTTCGTCCAAAGTCAGATCTAATTATCCCCGCATTAGTTTGTTGGAGGAAGAAAAGTTACTTACCTTCTGATGTTTTTCTTGCGCGATTGTTAAATTTTTTCCCCTGAAAGTATTTTGGTGGCGTTGAGGAGCGTCTGCGTAAGTAATGCTTCGTGGAACGTGTCTGTGGCGCCGACAAGTTTATTGCTCGCAAAACAATCTATTTCCCCTGGTGAATTTATTTGTCTAATCCTGGAAACGACTTTCTTCTACCTTGAATTTGCGCTAAAAAGCTCTTATGCAAGGTCGCGATGAATAATAAGCCAAGATACAGGTATCTAAAGTTTGAAGTTGTGTAGTGTTACTTTCAATAGTTGGCGGGGAAATAGAGGAGCGTATTGCAGAGGAGATATTAGATATGATGAAACCTCGAATACCCGTGTCGCCTAAACAACGCGTCTTTTTTTAGTTAATTATATGCCAAGGCAAATCCAGATGGCCCCACCTGTTAAGATCAGGGTCGCGATTTCATAATTTTCACCACTCAAAAAATAGCAACAAGGCTGTGCATCACAGCTATTGGAGCAACTCCAAGTTTGGGAGTCTGGATTGGAGCATTAAAATGGATATTCGAGTGTTTTCAAGTATAGCCAATACGAAAGAATAGATTGCTTATTCTTTCGTATTGGCCTAATCTACGTTTAGCTGCTATGAGACAGGACTGGTTGTTATCTTCGCATCGATAGTATTTCCTTCGCAGATCATTTTACGACGATCAGGACGGTTTCCTAGGTGATCTACGCCATTGTCTCCATTTTATCTGCCTCGCTACCCGCACATAATTGGGATAGTCTTTGGGGAAGTCGGAAGTTATTCCAACTTTGGTGGTGTTATTATTAGGACCAGGCACATGTAATACCAATACATATATAATATATACAATCGAAAGTCAAGACTGAGCAGATATCACATTTGGTGGAACCTTCCATGTTTAAAACAAAGTATTTATATTATTTGTGACTACTGTAAAATTGGCAGGTATATCGCAAACAGATCATGGTAAATCCTACAAGATCCGTGTCATTCTTCATGCCGTAGTACACCAATTCGAACCTCCATGTTTTATATATCCAATCTTATAGAATCGCGGTATTTCCATCTTTTGCCAGTGATTACATTTCCCAGTTCAACTTTCTGAGACTAATTGGTGCCATTGGGATTTCGTGGATTCCAATCCTCGAAAAATGACTCGTTGCCCAGGAAAGCGGTGTAATCAAATTCCTCGTTCGTGAGGAATGCCTGCTCGAACGCACTGATGTCTGCCTCAGGGAGCAAACTGTCAAAGTTGTCCACGTCTTGTGAACTCGCGATAACACTTGACAGTGGAGGCATTTGAGCTGACGGCTCAAGCTCCGGAGCTCCTCCCTGTGGGGAGACAGAATTCTGTACTTGCTGGACGTCCTGGGCTGTCGAACCCACTTCCCAGTTGCCGTCTAAGCCTCCATATGTATTGTAGATTGCAGGACTTAGAGCTCTTGCATGGCGAGTCGCATCATACTGTGGTGTTGCAGGATCTGTAATGTTGGTCTTAGCATGCTGCTGTGTATGTGCTGCCCCTTGTGCCATGTTGCTTGCAGTCTCTGGCATAGACAAATCGAAGGAGGCAAGTGGATGTGCAGAAGTATCTTTGATACTATTGTCAAGACCATCTTGTGCAAATCCGAAGAGAAGAGGGCCGAGTTGCGGAGCTGTGTTCGAACTTGGGACATCAGGGGCTCGGAAATAAGGAGACTGCAAGGTCGAAATGTCAGTGATTATTTAACAGAAAAAGTTGACAAATGGAAATGAAAGCCCGAGAAGTGTACAAAGAAAAGGAAGGATGCAGGAAATGAAATGAATGTAAGGGTCTCAAATGAAAGGACTGGTTAAACTCACTGCTGCTCCTGCTTCATCCGTCTTTCTCTCATAGAGACTACCATAACTGGCATTTCTCTGTGGGGGTGCACGAGGAGACCACCTCACACCACTGTTGTCAAAGGACATATTCATATTGTCCTCAATTTTACCCCAGGAACCCCTTCGATCTTGATACTCTTGGGATGAGCCAGAAATCAGTCTTCGATGAACCTTTGGAACCGGTCTCAAAGGCCTGAGTCTCTTAGCTGGCCCTCTAGTGTCCTTGATCTCATCCTCAGCTCCAGCAAACTTTCTTTTTCCCAATGGAGCAGTCGGATGAGGATTAGAGCTTTGACGAGACTGCTTTCTCAAATGTGCCACATCTGTGACCTCATTCGCTTTGTCGTCGCCAGAGGTTGACTTTCTCTTTCGAGCAAGATCATTAGACTGGGGAAATTTTCCATCAAGAGATTGCTCGGTCGGCATTTCTGGGACATGCTGATATGAAGGCATGTATTGTTCAGCATGATCTTGAGGAACGGGAGCATAAAGACGCTCATATTCATCCTGCCATCGATCCTGAGGTTGTCCGTAGCCCTGAATAGCAGATTGATCGCCTGGAATGCCGGACTGGTAATTTACCGCCATGTCATAGCTGTATTGATCTGGCACAGCGTGGTTGACTCCATGAATGAATGCAGGTACCGCATTGTGATTCATGGTGTTTGGACTATTTGCTCTTGACTGAGCAAATTTAAGGGGAGCTTGTTGGACTCCGGTCACAGGGTAGCTTTGCCCTGCTGCATAGCTACTAATCCCTGAATCCATGGGTTGAGCTGGCGGCATGGAGTACATCAGATTTTGGCCCTGAGTATACATGGACACTTGCTGAGACCCATACTGTCCTTGCTGAGTTGCCTGGCTATGCAGTGGTGCCTGCATATTCGAGTAACCATGTTGCCCATGCTGGCTCATCTGATCATGCAGCTGGGGCTGCATATTCGGAAAACTACCGTCACCATGTTGATGGCCAGGTTGATGACTACTCCCGGAACCAGTATTCGCACCAAATGCCATGGCTTCTAGACCAGGATTTCCGCCCGTGTTATTCGTAGGAGCATTTACAGGCGCATTGGGTAAATTGTTCACCGCTGGGCCTATAGTAGCACCAGTTACAAAGTCGATCTCGCCGTTCAATAGCTTCTGAACATATCCAACGGGATCAGCAAAATATGCTTTCCACATTCTGGTCGCATGTCTGTTGCTTCCAGTATTTGGAGCTACTGGAGCTCCGCCCGCTTTCTTTAGCATCTTCGCCTTTTGTTCATACCAGTTCTTGACTTGTCTGTAGCTTAAACCGGTAAGGGACATTAATCGCATCCTCTCTCCTGGAGGTGGATAATGGTCCAGTGCGTAGGATGCTTCGAGGATTTGTAGCTGCCACAGGACGATGCGAGTTGCTCGAGGTTCGTTACGAGCGCGTTTCCGACATTCACTGATATGTCTGCGTGTATGTTAGCTTCATAAGTAAGTGTGAGAAGAAGAGTTAATTCGTACCTTCCGACAATCTGTGAGTCAACTCCATCAACACCTTGAGTTGTTGGTGGGATGTGGGCTGCATTGCATCGGATTGCAGTCTGTCGGGTTGTCTCGGTCAAGACATTGGGGTCGGCGAGCCCGTTGAAGTAGTTGTCGAGAAATGCGATGTGTTGTGCGTCTTTAGGCATCTTGTCTATCTCTCTTTTAATCGTAAGTTAGCCTAGATTCTAAGGATTAATACAACCAGAATATTGGGCATTTGTTTTACCGGCTTGAAGGAAATGCTTTGCTGTTATTAGTTATATGGGATATACTTGCTTAGTATCTCGTTGCATCAGAAGGTTATTCTCTCATTCGTGGAGCAGATTATGTGATCTATCAAGAAATTATGAAAATATTATGAGATGTTCTAACCTTTGAAAGTCGTTTAGACTTCTGTTGTGAAATTATTCTTTACAAGAAGTTGCGACTTATTTCGCCGTTGAACAGGGTTTGGTATTCACCAAAATGTATTCTTGATATCGAAGATAGGTCTGTCGGAGTTGTGCGTGGACCTAGCGGGTATTCGGCGAGAAGAACAATTGTCGCTGGTGCCGTAGACAGGTATTGATTTGAGAGACAAACTATGTCGAAGGTAAAGAAGTGTGTTTTAAGTCAATTAACTAGAAGTAGTCAGAAGAAAGAGTTGCTTTCTTGTTGGAAAGTACTCTGGATATCCAAAAAGTATGTGATAATGTTTTCTGGAAGGTCGCGCGTTGAGAAGCTTTTATCTCAGGAGAGTCTTGAGGTTCTTGATGCTACAATCACTAGCGCGGTGTATTGTTGCTAGCGCGACCGTTGGAACATCGAGGTCGGAGAGCAAATGTGGCAGATATGTTTGTTACGGTCATTTTTGACCCGTACGTCTCGAGGATTACGGTGCTGTTGACAGTACAAGTCTGTTTATTTATATATGGCACATGATTCTAAAACCTGTAATTTGGCCAATAACCAAGGAGTAGTTCGATCAAATCTCTCCATTTAGCTATTACTATTGTTGCCTCTTCTCGACTTGCGAAGTAGCAATGTAGTTCGCATCGCGGCTTCTATGATTCTCCCATCAACGCGACCTGCCTTGCCTGCCTGAGCGTAGACATTCCTCTGCTTCTATGTGTGGCTTCCTTCTAATCTTATTCTGTTACTGAGCGGTTTGTACGAGACACTGAGATGTTGCTACAACTTTCTGCCATTGAGCATAGCTAAGATCTAACCCTTCATAGAACACGCGAGCTCTTGGTGCAGATTGACATTCTATTGACAGACACTCAGTCCATTGACAACCTCGGTCAAGCAGCTGCTAAGAGCATACAAAGACAGCATCTCTGGATCAATGGGAATATACACAAAACGAAAGAGATACGAATCGATAGAAGACGATGGAGAGATAGAGAGCATGTGGATAAACACAGATCAGATGGCAGAGAAAGAAGAGTCCTGCTAGAAGCAGACAAAGATTTGGTGAACTCGAAGTCTATTTGAACAGTTAGTATGAAGAATTGTTTACGGATGAACCTAAACTTATCAAATCCACATACTCGTTTTTATGTACTGGGTTTATCCCATAGCTCATCTGAAGTTGACAGGTTCTTTTTTCGTTCCCAGGGCGATCCTCTCGATGTACATCCCGTAGCTGCGAAGCCCTTAGAGGCGCCAGCAGTGGAGGCAACACAAAGAACGTAATGAAAAACATCGAAAGAACACATAAAAGGGCAGGACAGAAAGTAGAACTACGGGTGAAGGCATGACAAGACGGTAATGCCTCCGTACGCATGGCGGGCAACAGAACCACAATTGATGACCCTACTATCATGTTATTGTACCGTCGCGATATGATACTCCACTTCATCTAGCTTCCCATTCGACATTGGCAGAGATCGAACGGACTCTCGGCCGTCTGCCGCTGTGAGCACGCACGAAATCTTTGCATCTCGAGCATTCGTCTCCATTTCGATAATCCTATGATTTAGCTGGCATATCCGGGAACCACCCCTTCCTCTTCCTCTATTTAACGGCAGTCGTATTTGTTATACGCTTCGCTTCAGAACACTATAGTTTCTGCATCAGTGCTTAGCGAACCATTTCGTACATTCTCTATTGTACAGCCAGATGGAAGACGACTGAATTGCTAAGCATGAAATCATGAAGCCTTCCGAAACATATTATCAAGCTACGACCGCACATATCATAGTATGAGAAGGGGGAAGCAGTATACTAAAGACGATCTACAATCTATCATACGAGAGTGGCAGATGAGAAAGAACGAAGATCTAAAAGCGAAGCGCTAGCATTTGAACTTTCCAAAATGATGGGAAAGAATGCACATAAGAGAAACACTGTATAGTACAACCGTAAAGATGGGTTTTATCGCAGTTCCGTCATATACGAGGTACATATAATGACCACTTGTTAATGTGTTCAAATAGTTGGTTCACAGATGTGGATTGATACACAAACATGCTGTATAAAGATCTGCAACACCAAATACGCTATAGATTAGGGGCTGAAGATGGATAATGGATTGGATTATATATATATACGCTGAAGTGGTGTCATCAACACAGCATCTAGTCTAATGTTAGTTGTGCTGGAAAGTAGCGCGCAGGTTTGCGAAGAACTTGAAAGTAGCACGTTAGCATGAAGATGCGCAATTTGCGCGAAAACGAAAGCGGAGGGTGCAATGGGATATCGTACAGGCAATAAAAGGCACAAGTCGTTGTTGAACAGCTATTATGACGTATGTTTGTTGATGTTTGCAAGGGAAAGAATCATGTTGTTGGTTATATACATGTTACACTAAATTTTCGCATACACTGGAATTAGTGACTTTTCGAATGTGTTAATATTTGACGATTTGAAAGGCTCCAAGTATACATAATAATATAGGTATGCCGCGACTAATTTGTTCACTATGTCCTATCATGATTTCAAAACGTAGAACTCAATTGGCTTGTTCTTATTGGAGCGCTAGTAAAGGGGTAGCGAAACAGCACGGGCCTTCATTGACTTTGAGATGTCTAGCTCCTCTTAGGTTCACTAGTAACAGTCATGGAGTTGTAGTTGGTATCGTGGTTGGTGGCGATATTTGATAACTGCTAGAAAATTGTCGCTATCTAGTTGGAATTGAGAAGAAAGCCAATATGGGACGAAAATGTACTATCAATGAGACACAAGTCTGACCATTCTATCATGTCTATGACGATGCAACCTTGAATTAAATAAAACCTAAGGTGATACCATTATATGCAATTGAACCAAGTTAGAATTTTCTATAGCATCTCGAAATTGTTTATATTTCCATTTACGACTAGTGTATGACAGATTTGTTGACCTCTCATTTGGATGCCGATTCATAAGTTGTCGTCGGACTATGTTCAATTAAAATATCGTCCTCTTTGAAAATCGTTGCTCTCCCATAATCATTATGTGCAATTTCTTCCAGGCTCAATCCTTGAGTTTCGCGCAAGAAAAAGAATGATACAACCGCAATTATCCCATCGAACAGACCCCAGAGTAGGAATGTACCCCTATTTTTGTGTTAATTTTCCTACAAAATATGACCTCTAGGGTGTATGTGTGTTTTACTTACCAGCCGAGATTCTCAATCATATATGGAGTTGTCAAAGAAAATACAAAGTTGAAAAGCCATTGGGATGATACTCCAATTGCAATACCTGGTTCTCTGATTCTCGTCGGAAAGATTCTGAATCAGAAGTTAGCAACATGCAAGGGCATAATTGCACGGGTAGAAAGTTCTTACTCCGATACATATGGCCATGGTAGGGGTCCCCAAGAGAGATTATAAGCAATGACAAACATGTAAATGAGAGCCACTGTCGCAATACCGCTACTCGTAACACCTGCAGTCTTTTTAGCTGGAAGTTCCTTGACTACAACTGCAGTTGTAATTTGGCAAGCACTCATGAATACCGCTCCGCCAATCAAAGCTACTCGTCGACCGATTCTATTGGAAAGGAAGAGCACAAAGACTCCACACGCTACAATTTTAATTGCGCCAAATATGGCAGTTAGTAGTAAATCCTTGTTTCCACCTCCGACGAGGAGTTTGAAATATTGCGGCCCATAATAGGCAAAGGCTGTTGCACCTGTAGCTTGTTGAGCTGTGAATATTGCGAATGCTGTGAAAGTACGATTGAAGTTATCCCTTTCAGCAAGTTCTATCAAACATTAGTTTCGATTCCCATTTCTTAGAAGGCGACAAAATATACCCTTCACATGAAATCCTTCCGTAGCTCGCCGTTCCATTTCAACGCCTACACGGATTTCTTCCATCTCTTCAATTGTAGCTTGCGATTCATCTGCTCGGATCCACTTCAAACTTTCCCAAGCCTCGTCGTGTCTTCCTTTCTTGGTAAGCCAACGAGTACTTTCCTTCAAAGTAAACATTCCCAATCCAAGAAGACCAGCTGGGATAATCTGGAGACCGATGGGAATTTGCCATTGCCTGGAAACAGAAGGGACCACTTCAGCCATGGCATAATCAACCCAATATGACGTAAAAATTCCTACATCAATGTCAAACTCCATCCGGTTATTGTTCATCACTCCGCTCAAACTAACCAAAAGTATAAAACCATTGGAAAAAGCTTCCAATCTGTCCTCGCAGCTCCTTTGGTGCCATCTCCGCATTGAACATCGGAATAACTACACTTGCAGCTCCAAGACCTACGCCAGCGATCACTCTCCCGGCATAAAATACTGCCATACTATGAGAATTGACAGTCTCCATTATGGCACCAATAATGAAGATGAACGAAGCGATTTGCAACGACAGTTTGCGCCCGATACGATCCGCAATGGGCCATATAAAGAAACATGCTACAAAAGCACCCGCTTGCTGCAGGCCAACAGCAAGAGAACTCACGCGGGTTGCATGAGCGGTCGAATATTTAAAATCATGGACGAAAGATTTGAGAGTCAAGACTCCACCTATTCAGTGTTAAAACTTAGTACTTATACTATTTTTCCCACTTCATCGCGATGTACTTGCCAACACTATATGACTGTTAGTAAATCAAATGATCGAGCAAACACACAGACAAGCAGGTGAGTAAGAGATGAAGGGACACACACATGCCACTATCATAACCAAAGAGAAATCCTCCCATGCAAACTACGCTTGCCAGCCAATATGCTCTTATTTTGCCGAGTGTGGAGTTCTTCATGACGGCTAAAAAACTTGGTCAAGAATTACACAAGAGCTAAATTTCCACTTTCCAATGCTAGATCTTCGGGACTTTCGTCTAGAGATGTATATATTTCAGTAGATTTCAGTCATCCCCATCGCGCTGCTTATCGCATGTGTATCTCATGCGGTCATCACAAGGATTGATCACGCCTTGACAGGCATGTCCAATTCGATGATGAGGTTACATAGTATGGGGAAGCACTCCATTTCACTGGACCGCGCAATCCATTTCGTGCGGGGTACATTGGTGTTGTCTCTTATGTATATGATTGGATGAGAATAGATTGTGTTCCACTTTTGTGGTTAGGGAATGTGGAATTATACCTCCGAAGAGTCCAACATCATCTAAGATGAAACGTAGTGCACATGCGTTAGTGATCAATATATCTGTGAATATATGTAGCATTCTGCTCCAATCATGGAGCAATTGACGAAGTACTTAATCCACTCTCTTACAAATACTTGTGGAGTGTAACGCGACGAGACTGCCGCTAATGTTCTGACACTTTATCAAGAGAGCGAGCATCAACTGATCTTTGTAAGTGCGATTGTGTGAGTTTATTCGAGGTAGGACTTCCTTACTTGGAAAGTAGACGGACTTCTTGTCAAAATTGTGTCATATTCTCTCCATCCTCTCTTGTCTTTTGCCCTTCTCTGGAATCGAGATACAAAAATTATACCAGACTTGAGCCTCACTCCATCCTCGATCCAAAATGTCCTCCCCAAATCGTCCCAATTTTCTCATAATCGTCGCCGATGACTTAGTATTCTCAGACCTCTCGGTTTTTAGAGGGAAAATCAACACTCCAGCATCGACAAAATAGCACAGGCCGAAATCCGCTTTACGGATTTCCATGCCGCAGCCGCATGTTCGTCATCACAAGCAATGATAATGACAGGTACCGATCATCATATTTCAGGTCTCGGAAATTCAATCTAGTGGACCAATATTTCCGGGCAAAATGATCCGAGTGGGAAAATTTCGACAGCGCCGCAGAGAGGTATGTCAGGTTATGAAGGGTACTTGGGTTAGAGAAGGTTGCTACGTTACCATAAATTTGGAAAGATGATGGATATTGACTTTGGTATACTTACATTCCTTTATCCTTCCCCCTGATAATCACAATCATGGTATTGCGTTACCTACCAACAAGCTAAACCACCCAGATAGCTAGGAAATGGCACCTCGGACTAACACCCGAAGGTTACCCGAAGCCCGCGGATTCGAGCGAAGTTTTGCTCATCTCCCCGCCTGCAGAAATCATTACGGCTATGAACCCCAACTCCATGCTCCTGATCAAATCCCCGAGTTTTTACCCAAGCCCAAGGGGACCGAAAAATGGCAATTGTACAATCTCTCGGCTGATCCCGGAGAAATACGTTATTTAGCTGATGCCCAGCCGGAGAAGTTGAAAGAGTTGATGGAAAATTGAAATGAATATGTATTGGAAACGGAAGTCGTACCACTTGCGTCTGAGCTGAGGAACTGGTTAAAGGCGACTGAGGAACAGATGCCGGAAAATGTGGAGGTGGAGTATGAGTATTGGAAAGAGGGTGCGAAGGATGAGCTGGCAAAGTTTATGAGGGACGTACCAAGATTTGAGAGGATTGTTAGGGATTTTGAGGAGGGGTTTGTGGTGGTTTAGAGTAGGGGAAGCTGGAGGTATATGAATGCTACTGTTCTTGGAGTCTGAAGCCAAATGGTAGTATCGAAGTATAGTTCTAAAGGCTGATATGGACCCCCATGAAGACCTACTATCTACTTGTTATTCCACAACAACTTGTTACCCAGCCAATAAGAAATACGTGTTTGTATACTGTAAGTAACGTCAAAAGTAAATGATTAGAGCTAGTGCTCTGAGCAAAAGGAAGATGAAGAGTAGATTCAAACCAGTCATTACTCACACCAAGAGTTTTATCATCCATAACAATCTCGCTCTAAGCGATCTCTCATTTTATCTTGCATACATATATCGATTCTTTTCTTGACCCAATGCTAAAGTTCTTCAGCAATAATGCAACATCGAGCTGCATCTCTCTAATTTCCTCGGATAGTATACAAATCCGCTTCCTCTCTTCTTCCACGCCAGAAGACAGAATCCTGACCACATATCCTCCGAGTTGTGTGTATAAAACAGCAGAGATGAATATTCCTATCCATTTAGCGAGCGAGGACCCCAAAATTCCGATATATTGCGTATATAAAACGATGACAGATGAGGATACAGGACCCAAGGAGATGAGGAAAATAGGAAAGGGGAAGAAGAAATCTGATGCATGAATTTATACATCCAGACAACTTTTCCGCTATCACTATCTGCAACAGCAATGAAATGGGAAATCCTTTTTGATATTCAGCAGCGCGAATAACTCGAAGATTAGTTCAGGAACTTTAACACATATAGAATATTACTCTGAAGGAAAATGACTGAAGATAGAGGGCTGTAGTATCGTTGTATTGTATCGATTTGTATGTCTTCATTTCCCCCAAACCTTCACTCCCAGAATTGGTGCATAACGCATGTTGGCTTGTTGAGTCACCATTGTATGTATAATAGCTAATTCTATAAACGAGAAGAGGAATTGTTAAATTGGAAATGATTGATTGATCCTCCATACGAATAATCCGTACATCTATATCGCCGATGCTAACTTAAACCTGATCACTAACCACCAATCCTCACTTCAATACCCGGGAATAAAACGACTAGCCTCACTCAAATAGCTCGCTAGTATTAATTAAACAACGAGAAGCACAATGAAATAACAAAACAACGAATACAATGGATGTTTTGGATTTCTACATTAATAACTTTATCAAAGACTATAAACTCGAACCTCAAGACGAGATATCTTCAATATATAATTTACCTAGCTAGCAGTCCTGTTTAATAATAGCCCGACATTCCCGACGACAGTTATCATTGACTGTGATGATCTCATTCAGATAATAAAACTAAACTCGCTATAATTTCAAATGATATCATCATCATTCCGTCATCCATTGAAACTCCGAGTAGCCAGCCATTCTTGACGTAGCGAGTGAGATATTGAGATTTAAAAACACAGTTGAGCGCGCTGCAAGTTCACAGCATGTGCATATATATATGTGGGAATTATGATGGACTCTGGCATCTGAAATCCCCCCACCCTGGATTTGAGAAAATGACTGGAAAGGGGTTGGTTTGGGAATAAGATGGTGGGATATCAGAAAGAGAATTCTATAAACTTTGTGTAAAGTATTGGAGATTCGGGGATGATATTTTTAATTCCGAAATTCACACCCGATGGAGGAACTTGATAAAAGGGATACTGGGCAGCATCATATATTCATCAAACAAGTGGTGCAGGGAAATGATCATCACATGACTACAATACCAAGTTTTCATTTATACGATACAGCAATGGTAATGTGGAAAAAGTATAGAGAACAAAAATCTATTCCACCCCTTTTCCCAATCCTCTTTCGAAAAGTATAGAAGCAAGTATGTCCAATAGTGGTCATTAGTGAGTGGTCATCTGCAACACGATTGCTCTGCCCACTGACATTTTCCAATCTGTACCAGCACCCAATCTCAAAGTCTGATGTATGAATGACAACGCGGATTGCGTACCTAATTCTTCTCCGTCATCGGACGATGGTCGGGTGTACATGTATGGATATTTGGTGCATTGATGTTTATGTTGTAGACGTGAAGATTGGTTACTGCTGCGATCACGGGAGCAAAGTTGATTTCACGAAAATATATCGAAAATAGTTCGAAATAGCTTGTAAGTTAGCTTTACAATAAAGGGTCTATGACTGAATAGGGATTCGGATAACCATCAATTACATCTAAGATCAACCAAGGGATGTTGTCAAATAGGTTCTCTGCATTCTCCATGATCACTCACTCATATTCTCCGCATTGCGATTGCGAATTTACTAAGTGCTTGATACTCAGCACTGAATATGCTCTCTTGATAATGTTCTTTACTGAACGACATTCAATACGAGATCGCTGGCCTCTTTTCTCCCCTGTCTAAAGAAACATCCACTAGAACAAAGATTTCTACGGTCCTCACCGTACACCGGACACACACCACAGAAATGCCGCTTTCTCTCAGAACAATCCACGCATTAAATATCCAATTATGGAATTAGAGTTTGTAGAACAATGAAACCCAGAAATCAAAACAGAGACTTTACTTCATAGAAAAGATAAGAACCCCAAAACTCTCAAACATCTGAGAACTCCCAATTACCAATTAAAATACAATCATGTAACCGCCGTGCGAAACTTCGCCTCCTCAATCTGCATCAAAGATTTTAAACTCCACCGAAAGATCATTTGTAAGCATCGAAAGTTGCCATATCACGTGAAATGTCGTGCTTTTTATTAACGATGACACAAGTGAAAGCAATCGACAGGGATTATCAAAGCTACCCGATTCCCGAGTTGATGATTTGAGGATCGACTTCTTGATACTTGATATGAGTGAGGAGAGTGATCTTGATCAATCTTTGTAGTATCAGACGCTGTTCTATTAATCCTTCAGATTAATAGATGAGTGACAATCGAAAGATTCATGCCACGATTGGAAACAGGTTTATCTTAAATAGAAATAAGAAAGGCCAAAAGCAATTAAAGATAAAGAACATTCTCTTGCATTAAAGCCTCTTAAATCTCTACCTGATTGAGTAAAGTCTCGAAAGTGGTTCACCAAAATAAAACAAGCATAAAAAATTGATAAGAGTTCAATCCTTACTAGCGTCTATCACGCCATATCAAATTCTCAAAATAAGGCAGGAATATGGCAAAATAAGGCAATTAAGTCTTTCTCAATGCCTCGATGACAGCACTTATACTGCCCACCGAGTGATGGCACGGTAATGCGGTAATGCGGTAATGAAGGAATGATTACTTTGCCTTTGCCTGGTGAAGTGTAATAAGTCCGTCTTTGTAAGAATAATGAAATGTCGTGCTTTTTGTGTGATGATCCACTTTTCTTTTGTAATTGCTGAAGGGAGAGATATACCAAGAGAGTATATACCAGTACTCAAATCATCTTTCCTACTTCACTTCCACTTCATCTTCTTTTGCATTGTGTGATCATACTCTCTACCTCTTTATAATATACACAACATACTCTCATCCCAAATCATATCTCTTTATCATATTTGCTTGCAACTCGTGAAATAAAATTGTATCACACCATCGAGAAGAGAATTGTGCCATTTATTAGTGCTCGACCTTTGACATCACTTTCCTCTTTCAACCTACCACTTTATAACTTTTACTCTTTTCTCCAAAACAAAATCAAAAACTTGGGAAAAGTTTGTTTACTTGTTCGACTTGCTATTTCAAATCAATAAAAACTTGTCCTTCGCTCAACCGAAAAATATATGAATATGGGAGTCCACCGCGAATCATCTGCTTCCAATGCGGAGTCGGGATATGCTTCCGGAGCATCTTCTCAAAGCTCTCTTCCTCAAATCCTCCTCACAAAACCTCACCTCAAGTTTATCAACTCAGCTCTCAACAATCTTCAACCTATTGATATTCTTCGATGGGCTAAAATAACCTTTCCAAACCTCTACCAAACCACGGCCTTTGGAGTAACAGGTCTTGTCACACTTGATATGTTAAGTAAGCTCCAAAAGGAAACACCCGAGCTACCGAGTATTGATGCTATCTTCCTTGATACCTTGTATCATTTCAACGAAACCCTCGAACTGGTTGAGAAGACCAAGAATAGATATCCAAATGTAAACTTGCATGTTTATAAGCCAGAAGGTTGCCAAACTGTTGGAGAGTTCGAGGGAAAGCATGGCAAGGAATTATGGAAGACCAATGCCGATTTGTATGATTGGGTTGCCAAAGTCGAACCCGCTCAAAGAGCATACAATGAGTTAGATGTTGCTGCAGTTTTGACTGGCAGAAGAAGAAGTCAAGGTGCTAAGAGAGAGAGCTTGGATATCGTTGAGGTGGACGAGGCTGGCTTGGTCAAAATCAATCCTTTGGCAGGATGGAGTTTCAAAGAAGTGCAGATTTATATCAAAGAGAATGATGTTCCATACAACGACTTGTTGGATCGCGGATACAAGAGTGTTGGAGATTGGCATTCAACCGAGCCAGTAAAGGAAGGAGAGGATGAACGTGCTGGAAGATGGAAGGGCACTGAGAAGACTGAGTGCGGGATTCACAACAAACGATCAAAGTATGCACAATACTTGTATGAAATGGAACAAAAGAAACAACAAGAGGAACTGTCTGCAGCATTGGAAAAGGTTCAGGTTAGAGAAGAGAAGATTGAAGATATCACTGTCGGAGTCTAGAGTCACCAGCACTCGCTGTCTTGCTTGACATTTCCTCTTTTTTGATAATATTCTCATTCCAACACGATATACTTTTCATGGTCGGAGTTTAGGGGAACAATGGTAGGATAAACACATGAGTTATAAGCATTGGAGTTGCAGGCGTTGAAATTAAGGGAAATCATATGATACCTTACCCTGGTTCGCAGATTGCTTAGATTCCTTTTCGAGGCTCGGCATGAGAAGTTTCAGTCTTGCTATTGTATATAGCGAAAATGACTTAATGAAAGTTACATTAATGCAATTCAGACACTTAGTGTGATATCGTTTCGATGTGATTTGAATTGAAGGTGGAAGTCGCCGATGACAGACATATCACCAACAAATTCTGGTGTTGGTGTGACACAATGCCATGTAACAGTCATCCTCGTGGGATGGGATACCACTAGATAATCTTCTTAAAATGTTGCAAAAAGTCATCTTATTCTGTCCCGACAAGGTCTAGATATCAGCACGAGGCAGATTTGAGAACAATCATCTTGGTGGCGTGTTCCCAGGAGGTCGAAAGTATTAGCTGACAAAATTATGGTTACCAAGTGAGACGAATCTGAGCCTGTCTGTGTAGTCGAATTGATATCTCACCATCTCAATAGATCTTGAAGATTATGAAACGAAGCCACTATCTGTGCTGATATCAGCGGTGCGGGGAATGCGGAGGAGCTAATTGTCAATTCCCAGGTGAGCGACTATGGTGTTCGAACATTGATATCGTCTAATTAAAGTCCAGGGCTACAAATGGGGAAGAAGTGAGGCTTGTTATCGCCCGAAGTAGTAGTCTGGGGTAGTGTTCGGCATTTTGGAAAGAATATTTGAAAATTGAGTTTGCGGGATTCGGCTCGGTCCATTGCGGGGAAAGCGGCCGCTATCGCCACTTCAGCGGGGATCGCAATGCCAAGGATAATGACGACACTGCTTCTAGTGCTCCTCCTTCCGACGTATAGGAATTCTAAAAAGCATGGAAAAGAAAACATGGCATTTGACATTCCTAGTACCTATTAGTTCTCGTTCCCACCAATTCTTTCGCCCCTTTCTCTTTCATTACAACCTCACCTTCCTGTGCGAAAAACATTGAACCCATAATAAATCACACAGTCAAAATTGAGAATACAACCAAAATGTCAAGCTCAATGGAAAAAGCAGGTGCTAAAGCCAAGGAGGTTGCGTAGGTTCATTCTAAAGCATTTCCACTCCTGATCACAGCACTAATGGATTCCAAACAATAGGAAGGAAGACTTTGATAAAGCGAAGGAGTTGGCACGCTCAGCAGCAATCAGTGGAGCTTACCTCTATCCCATCAAAGTTTGTTGAATTTTTGAATCTCATTCTTTTATTGTATTACAAGCTAATCAATTCCTCAAAAAGGGAGTCTTCTACTTTCTCTCGCATCGCACATTATGGAAACCTCTCTTGTCGAAACTCGTGCCCACTCTGTCCCTATCCGTCATCGTCGTAGTTGTGATGTTTATGTTTACCTATCTACCACAACTTGCCGTTCTCGTCTTCACCGATGGACCACTCGCAGCAGTCTCTGCAGTCCTCTTGACCCTTTCTGAATCTAGCACAATTGTCACTATGCTTTCCAAGAACTTCCTCATTGCAGATGCTCTTGTTGATACATTTGATGGAGTGATGGTGGCAAAAGGTCAAACACAAATCGTACAAGGTGGACGAGAGATCAAATCAGGAAAGTTTGGTGATCCAATGAGAAAGCTGGGTAAAGTTGTCAAAGGGTATGGTCAGAAGTATAGCTTTGGAGGCTTGGTAAGGTATTTGATGTATCTGCCATTGAATCTTATTCCAGTCGTTGGTACGGTAGTCTTTGTTGGCTTGCAGGGACGACAGAGAGGTGAAGGAGTCCATTCAAGAGTATGTTACAATACCATTTTCTGAAATGTACTTCCAAGCTGACGAAATGAAAAGTATTTCCAATTGAAAGGATGGTCTAGCGCACAAAAAGAAGCATGGCTTAAGGAACACGCGGGGGCATATACATCGTGAGTCTTCTTCCAATGTCGCCTCCTATTCTTCTATTTTTTTTCTTTCAAATACCCCTCGTTTTGCAGAGGTCAAACGCACGGTTTGGGGTTCTGCATTGCATTTGTACCTGGCAAGTGCAGTGCTCCCATCAGTTTTTGCCCTATATCCTGCACGCACCAGTATTGTAAATGCGTCTTTGACAGGTATCACAAAACGATACGACACCACTTTTTCTCAAGATTTGCCAGTACATACTACAACCAACTAACTTTCGTGTAGATTCGGAACAGTCGCAACTCTTCTTGAACTTGTACCCGTTGCATCCATTCTCTTCTCATTCACCAACACTGGTAACCACACCCGCTCTTAGCTCTGCTCCTAGACTCATGCTAATGATCTCTCAGTTGGTGCAGCATTGTGGGCTGCCGATATCGAAGGTAACGGTACGACTATGACTCAAATTTCGTCGCCTGAGGCGCAAAAAGAAGTTCTAAGAGCCGAGTAAAGCTCTTTCTGCAGTGGCCCGAAATTGGCTACAAACGGTGCAACCTTCGGCCAGTCTTCGTGCTCCTTCGTTAATTCGCTTGGAAGATCCCCTGTTGCACAACTGTTCATCTGTGCGCGAATATCCTTGCGGTTTCTGGTTGTTGGTAGCCATTCGTTTGTCTTCCTGTCGATCTTTGACGGTGAATATGGCGTTGGTAAATTGGTAGCGATGGCGTGGAAATCAGGTATGGCTTGGCAAAAAACAAAGGATGTTGTTTATTAATGACTTGTATTACTCTTTCGAAGTACTCCACACAAACAGATGATTTCACAACGTGCATTATCTACTGCAAATTGTGCAGCATAAAGCCACATTATTACACCAATGTTATCTACGTTGAAAAACAATTGTAGGTTCATCTTTCCGTTAAGGAATTCCTTGAATGAGAGCAAAATTGAACATTTCATTCTGGCATCCTTAGATTCTCGTGTATCGTGTAGATATCTTCTGTACTCTTCACAAATTCGAGTCACTTTGAATCCGGGGGGCAGTAAATTGAATAGCACTATAGATTTGCTGGTAGATTGCATTGCATCGGCGATCAACGGTGCGTTGGTTAATTCTGTTGATGGATGCATTGAGCAAGATATGCAACAAGGCTGGTTGTTTGTAATACGAGTTGTCTTTTGGAAACGGCCTCCAAAAGCTTAACTCGACTTGATTCCTCTAGTATATACAGCTGGGTATTCACATTGATAATAATAGAAGTGGGTGAAAGGGAGATTTTCACATGCAGGAACAAGCGCATCAAGCCACGGAAGGGTGCATCCTCGCTCGTTGCGTTGTCCAACGCAATAGACGGGAATGCAATGCAGCCCCCCGTTGTGTAACTTCAATTTATGTTCCGTTCCTAGTCGTTTGACTATGAGAGACAATTTTATATTGCAATCTTTGAGAAGTGGAAGAGTTTCCACCCAGAATCTCTCAAGGTAATGGATAACTCGGGAACTTGCCCTATGGTATGGTCACAACATTTTGATGAAACGTGAAGGAGGAGATAAGTGGATGACGAGTGTGATTCTGAGATTTATAGCAGGTGAGCTGAGTTTCTCCGAATGTCTTCGATGGTGGGAAAATACATGGGAATGATGGAGTCTCCATGCAGACTTCCTCTTTCGTGAGATGTTTTGATACGAAGTTGAATGGCCTTAATGTTAATAACTCAACTGTTGGTATGGATGAAACCTTTAGAAGGAAATATATGACGTCTTAATTGGAGGAAAATATGAAAAGAAAAGAAAAAGATGGATACTTGCGGCTTCTTGTCGCTTGCCTGCTTTGTCCAGGTACTTACTATGTGCTTACCTTGGCTACTATGGTCGCCTCGTACCGTTGACCTTGACTCTTTCTTTTCCGGGAGACGGGAAGTGGATCGAGGTGAATCGGATCAAGCAGTCACCGAAGATAGTCAACTGAGTATCTATCTGCCTGTGTAGGCAGGTACCTCTTTTTATTGTATCATTGCATTCCAATTGAAACTTCTCTACTACTACTACTACTATGTATCTTGATTGATTAAAGTGTGTTTTGATCTTTTCACCTTTCACCTTTCTTCTTCTCCCATCCCATCCCATCAAATCTTTCCATATATTTCAATCTTTCAATTCCCATGCAACAATTTCTATCTTCTCTCGTCTCATCTCATTTCCTCTCATCTCATCACAACTTCGCTCCTCTTCTCTCATCAATTTTCTTTCCATCTTGTCTCCCTCGAGATTCAGCTGTTTTGAATTGACGTTCTGGTCTTCAAGACTCCGACTTATTTGAAAGACATTCTATAATAAGAATTGAGTTGTCCTACTCATTTCATTACAATCTCCGTTTGTTATCCGCTTGTGCGAAATCACACTCGTTTGCCCTCGTCATCAAAAATCAAGTGATAGATCTATCTCAGGTATGATTTGTCCTCCCATCTTTGTTCCTACTTCACAGAAGTTTTCCTACCCTTCTTGAATTGATTGAGTCTTCTTGGGCTGTCACTGACTACATCTCATTCACAAAGATCAAGATGAAAATCAACGTTACCGCTAGACTTGCGTCCAGCGTTTTCCTTCTCGCGTTAGTCCCTGCAGCCCGAGCTCTGCCACAATGGCTCCAACCACACCTTCGTAATGCCAATGCGGACGCGTTTGCTCCTCGGGATTATACAATCTATGAGAGAGCAGAGAGCATTCAGGATCACTATACACCATATGGATATGGACCTCAGCCTACCTACACCATAAATCCAGTCACAAGCGCTGACCCTGAGGAGTCTACATCATCCAGCACTCAAATCGGTCAGTTCATCACTCTTCTTCCTCAATCTCAGATAATCACATACTAAATGAACCAGTATCTGCTACTGCTTCTGCCTCTGGGTCCTCTATCAGTGGTATACTTCTCACCGGTACTTCTCCAGTCAGTTTATCTACTGGTTTAGGATCGGTTGAGCCTTCAATTGTTACTTCTTTCACTGTTGCATACTCTACAATCACGATTTCAGTTTCTGCTACAGAAGATTCTTCCACGGCTTCGGCTTCGGCTTCGAGCTATGATCCAGGAACTTCTGCTTCGTCAACAGAAATTACATCAGCGGAACCTAATGAAAGCTCGCGAATAACATCTGGAGGCACATATGAGCCAACCGGTATTACTTCATCAGACTATTCTTCTACCACTCCAAGTGCAACCACTTCTGATCACTGCAATCATAACAATTGTCTTCGTGAATTCATTCGATCTTCTTCCATTGTTGGTCCATTTTGTGCTACATACACTTTGTCAAAGAACACTGCCACTACAGATCTTCCAACATATGTTTCCCAATGCCATGATTCACCTTCAAGGATCTCATCTGCATGTTCGTGTTTGAACACTGGTACCATCACTACGTCAGGGAGTGTCGGTAGTAGCACATCTTCAACACAACCAGGAACAGAAAGTACACCTCCAACAGGCGGTGTACCGAATTCTTCAGGAGCTCAAAGTTCTTCATATTCATCACCTACCGGTTCAGAATCTTCTGCTAGCCAAAGCTCCTCCACCACTAACTCCGGAAGCTTAGGCTCTACAGTGACTAGCACTCAGACCTACACTCTCACACCTACCATCACTGTACCTTCTGGAAGCCAGACAACTCAACCATCAGGAAGTGCGTCAGGTGGCGAGTCAACAACCATATCACCTGGAAGTGAATCTACGACGACTCCAATTCCAATAGGAAGTGAGACAACGGCTTCCCCATCTGGTGGCGAGACGACATCAAGTCCACAAGGAGGTGAGACAACCCCTAATCCATCAGGTAGTGAGACAACAAGCGCTCCTTCTGCCGGCACAACCATTACTACCGGAGACATAACCTCGAGTGAAAGCTCGAGTAATCCCAGCTACACTTCAGGAGCATCGAATACTGAGCCTGAAACATCTGCGTCTGCGACCTCTACCGGCCTATCTTCTGCGCCGTCATCTGTAGGCCCATACACAAATACTTCAGCTTCCGCCACAGGTCCTCTAACTTCTGGCATCTCATCAATCACACCATCCGGTGGTATCTCATCATCATCATCGGCATCTGGAAGTTCGAGTGGCGGTAGTGCCCCTTATACAAATTCGACATCAGGATCAGCTTCAACAACTTCCATTGCTTTTTCAGGAACTGCGCCATTTACGTACCCTTATCAAACTGGAACCGGTCTTTCAAGTGGAGGCATTTCTGGTATTTCAAGCTCTAGTGCGTCTGCACCTCTATACACAAATTCGACCACTTTAGCCAGCTCAACCTATCTCGGCACTGCACCTTTGTCTTCCGGCTCATCGGAAAGCAGTATTTTGTCGACAGGAGCTCCATCATACACTCCTATGTACCCATTGAACTCCACATCCATCTCAAGCGGCGTTGTTGGACCTACAGGATCAAGCGTATCTGGTGGTATTAGTTCTAGCTCATCTGCTAGCGCCCCTTATCCAACAGGTAATAATGCTTCGACAACTACTGGTCCAACTGGTACAGGATCTACATCAACATCATCTTTATTAGGAACTGGTACCTTAGGACCTTCTGTCTCTGGTGTTATTAGCTCTTCTGCTGGATCTGTTCCATACTATCCTTACGGAAATGGCACTTCATATACAAATGGTCCAACCGGAACAGGAACAGGAAGTCCAAGCTCTATATCAGGTGGTGTTCAATCGAGTACCGGTATTTCAAGTTCTGGGAGCTCCCCATCTTCTTCCAATGTATCAGGTGGAATGAGTTCATCCATTGATACCTCTGCACCCTATCCAGTTTATAATTCTACAACAACGGCAGGCCCTACCAACCCCGGTACCTCGGTTTCTGGGGGCATCACCTCTAGTTTGTCCGGAGGCGTTAGTTCATCACTTCCATCCTCTGCTCCATATCCAATCTCCAACAGTACAGCAGCAGCAGGACCAACCAATTCAGATACCTCGGTGTCTAGTGACCTCACTTCTGTTACTTCTGTACCACTTGGTACCGGCATTTCACCATCATCAAGCGTTTCAGGTGGCATCAGTTCTTCCCCGGCATCTTCACCGCCATATCAACCTTACCCCTATGGAAATTATACTCTTCCACCACTAGGCACAGGTACAGGAGGCGCAGCTACGTCCACACCTTTCGGCTCTGGAAGCTCACCATCAAGCACCGCAACAGCACCTCTAGGAACAGGAAGCTCAAGTATCAGTTCGGGCCCATCGTCATCCGTTCCATACCCCACTCCTTCTAACGGAACTTTGACTAGTGAACCAACTGGACCAACAGGAACCTCACCAATCTCCAGCAGTGATTCTGGCCAATCTTCATCGGCTCCATACCCAACCTCAGGAAACAGCACATTAACTAGTGAACCAGCTGGAACTACATCCGTCTCAATCACTGGCACAGCACCTTTAGGAACAGTAAGTTTGAGTACTGATTCTGGTTCGTCGTCGTCAGTTCCATATCCTACCTCCTCAAACGGAACCCTAACTAGTGGACCAACTGGAGCATCAGGAACTTTGCCGGTCTCAAGCTCGTACCCATCATCTATCTCTGGTAGTCCCACCATCATTGATAACGCAACTTCGGTGATTCCGGCCTCATCTGCCAGCACCTACGACCCTAATGGATCTACTTCCAGTCAAGTATCTATAGAAACCTCGTTATCATCGTATTCAACAGCAGGCCCATTTAATACCAGCACTGGAGCTTCGCCAACTACATCTTCGTCCTCAGGTAAACTAGGAAAGATACAGATCCAAAAAAAATTGAAATTATGCTAACAATATTTTGAAGACGACTCTGGCACATCGATCACGTCGGTAACATTGACACCATCCACGTTTGCAACATCAGTTTCGACTGGGCCATATGCTGGCACAAATTCCTCCTCCATAATCTCGTCGGCGTCAACTTTGGATCCTGGATCTTCAACAATCCCATTCACAGATTCCTCAAGTGCGGCACCTTCTACAAGTGCTCCCACTCCCACCGCTACCTATTCACCACCACCAACTTATGCTCCACCACCTCCACCAAACTATTATGGCTGGAGATCATGGGGCAAAAAGCATCAAAACAGAGATGCCGGTAGTGTTCGTGGTTGGTTCTGGTGAGAATCGAGTACAGTACTTCGAGCGTTAAGCTCAAACACAAATTTTCGCTTCTAGACTTGCTTTCTTTTTGACATTTTGATTGTATTTTCAATCGAAACAGATTTTTTCTTCTGCTATCTTATCTTTCTTTCTTTATTGCGGACTTTTTCTTTTTATGTATGGATGGAAGGAGGCAAGGCCAAAAACGACTATCATGTCAATTAATGCATATCAGCTTCATTTACAATATGGTGCTTTTATGACCCAGCAAAAAGGAGTTATGGAAGAAGTTAGTTATTTGGCAAGGTTGTATGGAATAACTAGATCAAGACATAAAAAAAATTAACATAACGAATCAATGTTCTCATTTTATTGGTGTTTGGTATGTGAAATATAGGTCGTAAATGAAGTGAGTGGACTGATAACTCAATAGACGAAGGAATGTGTTTTACCTTTGAGTGATACTGGCAGTAATAGAATCAAAACTATATGCTCTCTATGCAAGCTCCTTGATTATCCTTCCAAATCTTAGGGAAGCCAATATCAATTGAATACATTTCCTTCAATTCGACTATTTTGCAATCTGAATACTAGTCGGTGTACACATCTGTATAAGTGAGCAAGTGATCTATAATTTTGAATCATTTCATTTTCTGTCGAAGCGCCATGAGCGCTGTATTACGAGAAAGCACTGAGAATTTGAGAAGAGTAAAAGCATGGAAATATGTGAAGATCACACACATATATATATTATTATATTTTGATAGTCAGGTACATTGGGCTCATTGGGTGGTGTTTCATCGGGATAACCTCGGATCAGATAGATTAAATTTTAGTACTTCGTATCACAGTGCAAAATTGCAAAATACCCCTCCGCACAAATGAGCGACTGTTCTCACCCCCACTTCTTTAATCAATGTTCGCAAAAAGAACTGAATAGATTCTGAATCACAGTACACTTTTCAACTAAAATTCAATATTGAGAGGGAAACTTATTCAAGGCCTCGAAATATTGAGCAGGATGGCTGAAAATGAAGTATCAGCAAAAGCTGGACGTCCCAGCTTGGGCAATAATGTTCGCAGTCGTTCATACCTGCAAGAACATCAACAGTATCGTCCTCCACAACAAGATGGTCATCACGGCATAGATAGCATAGTTGAAGGTCTTCAAGGTAGCGCGCTTTCATCTCCTACCAAATCTTTCACTCAATACAATGGAGTTCCTTCTCCACAACATCCTCCCAAGATTGTCGACAGTGGGCTCAACCATACCTTGTCCCACGCAAACTGTCAACCTGCACCAAATACCACCTCCGACCGAATGATCGCAACTCTTATTTACAAAACGAAATCCCCTCGTGCTTCAATCACCGATTATCCACCCGATCGTTCTCCCTCACCAGCATCTTCGCCTTCCCAATCATCTACGAAATCTCCATCCCGCGCCATCCCACCCAATCTCGCTCCCGTCCGCACCCTCTCCAACTTTCCCCTCGAGCCTCCACCACCCGATCCAGAACCGCTCGATCATCTCTACGGAAGCTACATCTCGCAGCTCTGTCTAACCTCCTTCCTCCACCTCATCCAATCTCTACCGAGCCGATCCGGCTCCGATTTCCTCTCCTCCTCTCATCGCTGTCTCGACAACCCGGACCATCCCTCTATCGTCGAACTCACCTTCTCCCCCATTCCCGATCCCGCCTATCTCGATCTGCACGATCTGCGCAAACACGAACTCCTCTACCGCTTCGAGCGCGAATGGAACGTCGATGTGATTCTCCAACACGACACCGTGCTCCGCCGATATCCCCGTCTCGTGGTATTCGACATGGACTCCACGCTCATCGAACAAGAAGTCATCGACCTAATCGCCGCCTCGATCGGCGTCGAAGACGCCGTCTCGGCCATCACCGCCCGCGCCATGAATGGCGAATTGGATTTCTCGGCCTCGCTGCGCGAGCGCGCCAAGCTGCTCCAAGGCGTCGACGCGGACATCTTTACCCAATTGCGCAGCGTGATCAAACCCACGCGCGGCGCGGCGGAGCTCGTTCGCGCGCTCAAGAGAATGGGGGTGAAAACTGCAGTGCTCTCGGGAGGATTCATCCCGTTGACGCAATGGCTCGCGGAGCATCTGGGCATCGATTACGCGTTTGCGAATACGCTGGAGGCGGATCCGAGGACCCATCAATTGACGGGCGAGGTTCTCGGGCCCATTGTCAATGCGGAGAAGAAGAGCGATTTGCTGGTTGAGATTGCGGGGAAGGAAAAGGTGGCGCTGGAACAGGTCGTCGCGGTGGGAGATGGCGCAAATGATTTGTTGATGATGGGGGTGGCCGGGTTGGGCGTGGCGTGGAATGCGAAACCCGTGGTGCAGATGGAAGCCCAGGCGAGATTGAATGGGGAGAGTTTGTTGGATCTTTTGCATATTTTTGGGTTGACGGCGGAGGAGATTAAGGTTTTGGTTTCGTAGGGGGGAGGAGAGGAGGTATAGATAAGAGGGAAGGAAGGAAACGCTCACTCGTTGAATGCGGAGTAAATGAGACGACGCAGTAGATGATGTGATGAAGCCAGGAGATTTGTCGTATGGAAATAAGGAAGACCCTATCTTTTTTTCCCTTTCCTTGATCGATCTACAAATTGAGCAGCATCGTTTAGCAGCATACTAGAGCATGAAACACAGATGTTATATGAGTGAGCGACGAATACTAGATGACTTTGTCTTTTTTTTTTCCATCTTTCTCTTTTTCTTTTTTCAAGGATCAAATGCAAATGCAAATGCAAATGCGGCTGCGAAACTACTATGCTATGCTGTGCTAGGAACTAAAAGTCAGATTTATCAGATTGGAAACAAAAACATTCAATTTACTATGAGTCAGTCTATGATGATGATGAAGAATATGAGGGATATGTAATCGATATTATAATCAACCCCAAATTATGTAGAATCCAAACCCCAGATCCAATTCCAATTCCAAATACACCTCAGCAACCTATGCCTGACCCACATATGTATGTATGTATGTATGTAGACCAAGTCATACGTACATACATACATACATAACGAAAGAATTCGCGATTAAAAAAAAGACTATTAAGTTGTGATGAATATTTACAATTATTATTTCTCTCGCTCCTCTCTCGGTATCATTCAATTTCTTCTTCCCTATATTTCCCCCTCCCTATGTTTCCTTCTCTTCTCTCTTCTCTCCCCTCTCCCCTTCTCTCCCCCTCACAAAATCCCAAACTCCCTCTCCCATTCCCTCCTACTCCTCTCCTCCTCCTCCCTCCTCGCCCGCTCCCCCTTCTCCAACGTTTCCAACTCCGGCAAAATCAACTTCTTCAACAGGGTTTCCGTTTCCGACGGCGACGGCGATGGTAATGGTTGTGTGAGATACGACGCTTGAGGAATTTGCGTGGATAATCTGCCTCTCTCTCCTCTTTCTCGATCTTGCAGATGTCTCGGGGGCTGGGCGTTGGAATTTGAATTTGAGCGGGAAAGAGGAAGGGAATGCGGGAATGCGGGTAATTCCGCGGCATAAAAAGGTGGAGATTGGTGGGTTGAAGAGTGAGGAGCAGTGGTAAAGGTGAAAGAGTGTTTAGGGTTGGAGGTGGGGTCTACGGCGGAAATGGGCGCGTGTTGGTGCTGATGCTGATTGTAAGTTGATGGGCCGAAGACGGGTGCGAGAGATGGGATGGGGTGGCTGGTGAGTGGATGGCTGGTGATGGGAACATTGTGGATACTGCGAGCTGAGGATGTAGTCATGGGGACGTTGTGAATGCTGCGCGCTGTATCATCTAGAGAGTGATAAGATGAAGCGGTATTGATTCGTTGGAGAGTGGGCGTGGAGAGGGATTGTTCGAATTGCGCAAATTGGGAGTAAGGGTTATTAGGGTTGTGGTTTTCGTTGAAGCGAGAATGTTGGTAGGGTGGTGAAGGTACTCTGGCAAGGGGAGTTGGAATTGTGGGAGTAGATAGAGGACGTTCACGATCTTCTGGTAGTGGTGGGAATTGGCTGTAGACGTTGCGATTACTGGTAGAGAAGCCTGAGGGTTGACTGTGAGGCGATTCGTCGCGTGAGAAGTCCAACGAGATGCGTGGATCGCGAGAATAGTCTAGTGACGTACGAGGTGGGAAGATCGTGCCAAAAGAGCCCTCCGATTGAGACCAGAGATTGTTAGGGCTGGATGGGAGTGTACTATTATTGAGGCTTGATCGAGGTATAGCAGTTGGTAAGGAAGACATTGAAGGCGTTACATCTCGGTTGGCAAACTTAAATCCTTTCCAGGTCTGAGGATCAATTTCATGAGGTAAGATTCTCATCTGATGTTTTTCCTCTTCTTCTGGTGATAAATCGAGAGGTGGAGTGGGAGCAGGATCTAAAGGAATATCTTGAGCTTTCCCTTTATTCTTCTGCGAGTATGATGACGATGGCAACTGTGGTTCCTCTCGTTGATGGCTGGGAGGCTTTCTTTCCATCCACCAAAGGCCTCTATCACTCTTTTGCTTTGTAAGAGATGCATTTGAATTCATTTCTCCTTCCTTCTGCTGATCAACTTGTGGTGCCTTCTGTTGTTTCGAATTCGCTTCCTTGACCTCCCTAGACGGAACATCATCAATTTTCGGAACCGAGGGTTGTCTGTGATGTCCCTTTTCTAATTTCTCCTTCACCGGAGATTCATCACGATTTGGGAGCGGCTGTTGATTTGCGCTCTCGCTCATCTTCGATTTCTCGTGCTTTTGAATTTTTGCGCTTTTGTGGCTTTTGTGGCTTTTATGAGACTCCGTTCTCTTAAGTCCCTCGAGCTCTGGGGCTATCAGTTTTCGGATTGCATCATCCACTGCCGAAAGTGCTTTATCGCCGTCTACCAATACTTCCTTGCCATCATGCTTCTGCTCCAAGAGGATAGGGACATTAGGTTCCATATCACGACCGGAAGATGCTTTTGCAGCATCTTTCTCGTCTCCATCTCGTTTGGGCTTTTCCTTTTCCTCGTCTTTGCGTTTCTTCTCTTTTTGACCTTTCCTCAATTTCCTTAAAGCTTCCATTTCCTCCTCTTCCTCCTCCTTTTTCTTTAATGCCTCGGCTTCTTTCTTGATAGCATCCTCAACCGCTTCAAATGCTTTCTTTGTGCTACTTTTACCTTTGCCATGTTTAACTGATTCGGCCCTCCCTACGCTCTTTTCATCGCTGTCCCAAGGAACTCTGCCGGTGCCAGATCCATCCGAGGTTTTTCTCGTCATCTCTGGCTCCTTCTTTAACTCTTCCATTTCGGGTATGATTAGTTTCTTGATAGCCTCTTCCACTGCAGCTAATGCCTTTTTATCCCCAACCTTTTCGTCTATGCGCTTCGATTTTGGACTTCCTACCGCGCTTAATTTGCCAGGAGTCTTTGGCTCCCAATCACCATCTCTTTCTGTTATATGAGAAAGTCTGTTAGGTATATGTTCCACTGGCCGCTCCGGACGTCTTGTCGCTTGATGAGTCTCCATCTCCTCTTGCAATTTCTCATATGTTTTGAGTGCTTGTAAGGTCAAAGGACCAACATCTGTTCTTGAAGAGGCGAGATCGAGACTTTTACGAGGCGGGGTAACTTGTTCTGGCAAAACACGCTC
Organism: Sclerotinia spermophila; assembly: GCA_038090695.1. Classification (NCBI taxonomy): domain Eukaryota; kingdom Fungi; phylum Ascomycota; class Leotiomycetes; order Helotiales; family Sclerotiniaceae; genus Sclerotinia; species Sclerotinia spermophila. The sequence goes on from JBBMOJ010000014.1 coordinate 131,314, forward strand.
AACTACTTCTTGCGGTATGCCCTTCTCCAAAACTTGCAAGGTAAATGGGTCCACGTCTTTGACTTTTGTTGGTTCAGGGCTAGTAGGTTCTAGTGTGGTTTCGGCGTTAGGTCTTGGTAGCGCATGCTCAGCCAACTTTTGCTGCATTCCAAGTCTCTCCCAATCAAGCAGAGCAGTGGGCTCTGTATCTTTCGACTTGATGGGCTCGTGTTTACTTTCAAGTCTGTACGATTTGGGTTCTAGCGTGATTTGATCCGGGTCAAGAACTTTCTCCGGTAGCCTACTTTCCTTCTCTCTATTGTCTCGAGGTAATACGACATCTCCATCAATCATACTTTGTCGTGGAAGATTCCAAGGAGCGTCATCTCCTGCGTCAAGAAATTCTTGAAGGAAATCTACCGACCCCCGATCTCCCCTACCAAATCCATCTTCATCGCCGCCACTCAAAGCACTTTCGTATTCCTCGTGGGTCGATTCGTCTATCTCATCACTCGCAACGCTCTCGGGTGGCGATAGCACTCCGCTAGCAATAGATTTGAATGATGCGATACTTTTCTCATCTTTGAATTTTTGGTGGGACGCATTGGACTTCGGCTTGACTAATCCTGGTGGTGGACGAGGTATGGAAACATCGAAAGCTACATCACCAGTTTCGTGGTGGATGGGTGATTTTGGGTCAACAGAATGGGTAGGATGACTTTCGTGGGCGCGTTTCGTTGAGTTTTCTGGTCTTGCTACGTGAGTACCCTCGAGCTCTTGATATGGTCGCTCGTGTAGTAGATCTGGAGGCCCTCCTGCTCTCGAGCCCGCTCGTCCTCTAGGCGCTTGAGACGTCTCGGATTTGACGCCGCCTACCCAAGCAGCTACATCCCCAACAATACGTCCTCTATCATCCTTCTCATCTGTCTCGCCCATGGGAATGACCTGGATTCCGCCAATCGTGATCGGTTGACCATCCCTAAGCAATCTTGTTCTTTCTCTTTCTTCGTGCTCATATCGACCCAGCTCCTCCCAGGCTCTTCTCGCTTCCTCCTTTATAACCTGACTTTCCTTCTTGATTTCCCTCATATCCCTTTCCATAAGCTCTCTATATGTGCTTCTCTCTTGCAAAAACTCAAGTTCTTTCTTTTGAGCGTCATCACGAGCATCTTGAACTTTTGCTTCAAGACGAACTTTCTCCTTTTGGAAATGGGTTTCCCAATCTTTCATTGTCTGTTGTTTTTGTTTGTGGAGAGCTTGTTCAATTTGTTGAATGAGGGGTAGCGGGGGTGGAATTTGAAGCGTGTCGGAATCTGGTCTACCTCGAAACTCCTTCGGTTGCTGCGGTTTCGAAACTTCCACTCCCAATTTTTCGGAAATTTGGGATAGAAGGTTTCTAGATTCTACGAATGCCACGAAAGATACCGCTGAGTTTTCTGGGAGCATGTCCCAAATTAACACTGGCAAAGAGAGAAGGATGATGGTGGAATGGCTCGCAAATACTCCTTCCACAAGGGCAAATTGTGCCAACGCTGGGAATTGCTTAATCCACCTATGCCAGGCCTCCACGTCCACTAATTGATTTTCTTCTAATGCAATAGATATGAGCACGTGTGGCACAGCCAACTTTCCCTCGGGTGTTAATCCATGCAAATTTTCTGGAGAGTAAATGTCTTCCGCTATCCCTGGTGATAAGGTACCAGCCCAGCTATTGTCTGGAGTAGTGCGTCGGCATATCTCAATACTTAAGGATTTAGGATCCTCGGAAGCGAGTATATAAATGGGGGTCTTCTTATTTTCTTGTTTGTGTTGATTGATATGAAGATTTTCCTTGAGCTTTTCGTGTTTAAGGACAGAAAGAATTTCGCTATGAAGCATAGCTGCTGAGAACGAGGGTCGGTTCATCCAATCATCTAAGACGTGGAGAAGGGCATTAGTAAAGGAATGACGACCTGGGCCAGGTGGCCAGGTTTCGAAATCGCTGGCAGCAATCGTTTCGATGACACCAGGTCCATCTGACGGCGCTGCACCTGGAGCAGAACAACAATCCAATAGGTAAAGCACATCCGACTTTGACTCTTCGAAAACACTTTGAATGGCGGACCAGCGCACAGAAGCATGGGAAATGTCTTGATTACAAGACCAAGTAGTTTGTCGAGAATTGTTAATGACCGCGTGACCTCCATAGTAGATGATGATGAGATTATCTTCCGTTCCATGCTTTTCTATAAAGTTCACTGCCTACTTCATGTCAGGATGATGTTAAGCGGTAATGAAAGATAACTTGCCCGTAACATAAGTTTGTTATGTGAATGAGTCGATGGGATCGTCCAAGTATCGGTAGTGAAACCATAACATATCTCAAACATAGAACGCAAAGCATTGAACTCTGGTTGAGAATCTATATCACTCTCCCCCCACTTTATCAAGACGACTAGAACTTCTGCATAACGTGACCGACCACGATTGGGAAAAGCTCTCGCAGCAGCCTCGATTGGATTTTAGCATTTTGCATATGTAGATAAGATATGAAAAGTTATTGGTGTATGAGTACCGAAGTGACAAAAATATGAAAGAAAAAGGACCTGTGTAATACAAACAAGCAAACAAAAAGAAAAAACATGATGGTCCGTGATAGGAAATTTTATAGATGGATTTACCTCTTCGACCCTCACTGCAAAAGTCTCGAGCTCTTTCATGTGATACCTTGCGCGAGAGATATCATGCGTGTTTGTGGAGATTGACGATGGCGGTGAACTAATATAATGATATTTAATCTGTACAGTGATTAGATCAGAGTCAAAATGTATAAAAAAGAAATTGATGATATAAAAATGAAGCCTCACCTCGTCACTCAATAACTCGGGCGTGTTTGGTGTTTGTGTATCCTGGGCTGAGTCTGACATCTGGTCCATAATGTTTCGAGGGCGTGACTGAGGTGCATCAAGCACATGTACCCCTGTGAAGATATATTATCACTTTGTGTGGTTTCTGGCCAAAAGACAGTGAGTGGATTTAAAGACTGGATGAATTCTAAGAATTTTGAAATCTAGAGCTGCATTCATTAGTTACACGTAAGAAGTATGATTGATTGAATTGATTACGGAATTTGATGCCGTGAAAGGCAGAAGAAAAGAAAGAAAAGAGTATGAATGATAGGTTGGAATTAAGAAAAAAGGCAAGCTAAAAGGCAGAGAGAGAGAGAGACAAGAACATTTGGGGGACAAATCGCATACAACACATGCAGAAAAATCATTCCCCTGTCAGAAGTTGACATGTCAACAGGGTTTATGTTGAGCATCAACCAACAAAGCAAATTGAAATGGAACAAGTTGAGCAAGTTGCGCAAGTCGAGCAAGCCGATGACTGGGGAATACGGTTCGTGCTTTGAACGCCATCACGTCTTTTTGATCAGATGTTATACCAGATGGACATAATTTCCAATGGAGTGGATATGGATGAATCTTCATAAGTGGGTGGATATCAATTTTTTTGGGGGGGGTGAAGGTGTCGAGGGGCGTCTGGAGGGGGGAAGAGAGTGATATGAAAGGGTCAGAATGCGGCCACACAAGTAAGTCCCTTTTCATTTTGATAAGATCGGGTATAGTATATTTGTTGTAAGACTACATCCGCACAATGTATCTATCGTACAGACTCCAGAGTAGGTAGGCGTGGTAGGTTCATATTTTTGATTCAATTTTTTTTAAGAGTTGGGCGAAAGAGTTCTTCACCGTTCCTTTCCAGAATCATCATGGACCAATTGTAGTAAAGTGTTATTAAGGCGGTGGAATGTTTGTGTATATGGATGGATGGATGGATGGTTGGATGGATGTATGTATAAAGAAAGTACTCCGTATGCTTAGTATGGTATTGGAATAAATATAAAAATTTGACCATATTTTTTATTTATTCCGCAGCGACTGGATAGATGAGAGATCCTTGGAAGCCAGTGAAATCTCTCCTCCTCTTCTTTTCTTCTACTGATGCTGATAAGACTCATAACAGAAGAAGAAGAAGAAGAACATGGATTAATGCTGCTGCTGCTGGACAGATATACATACGTAGTATGTACTCCATATAATTAAGCTTCCCGTCGGTATAAGAGAAGATCTTATACCTGGTATATACATACATATACATACATACATACAGGGTAGATGGACAATAGAATCGTGAATAATATAATGTTGTGCATATATATATATATACATACATACATACATTACCCTACAAACCGATGGTACGATCCGAGATGATATTGGGAAATGATTATTGAGGAATGGATTCCCCAGCCATTTTCTTTTTCTTTCTCTTTCTTTCTCTGTGCACTTTATTACTTTCTCTTCCGTCAGCTCGGGAGTCGGGCGGGAAGTTAGGGTTAATAGGTTTAAGAATAGGAAGGGTGCGAGACAAGATAGATAGGTAGATAGATAGATAGATACCTTGATGCTGGTAAAAGAGTAACAAGGCTATGTATGTATGTATGTATGTATGAATTGTATATATTTTAGTAAAGTTGACTGTTTTGGGCTATTGTTTGAATTCATCCATCTGTCGTATCGTATAACTTATGTACATCGTATTATCTATTTTTGATGGCTCATGTGATTGATTCTTTATACCTTCTGCATTGTATTGCTGTCTAATAATGAGTTTGGGCTGCTGTTTAAGTATAAACCCTCTTGCCTTTTTGCCGCCACTTATTATTATTGATTGACTAGGTACTGTATGTATACGAAGTAAAAGGAAGGACTCATCAACTTATCTATCAACTTATCACGATATATATATATCGTAACTATAACATTAAACTATTGTATTGTATACTTATTACATATTATATTCTAACGTAATATATAACAAATACAATTATCAATTCAATCGACCATATAACTTATATATGTCATTATATTATTAAATCAATCCCTCAATCCCTCAATCCCTCAATCATTCATCCCCATTCACCCCATTCACCCCATTCAATCATTGATTCGTTCAATCCAGATTCACTCAACTCGATTTGCTAAATTGAAAGATAATACTCTGTACCTCTTTTCGTTTCTCATTCCCAAAGCAACATTCTTCTACGACATCGGCAAAAATTCAAATCTTCAATCTCACCCATCAAATACCAACGAACTCATACTTTCATTATCTGCCAACCTTTCCAACGTCGAACGTGTGATCAATCATCAATCCCCAGTTATCGATCCACTATCTTTCTCCCCCTCAACCCCATTTCGACATAGCTTTTGAAAGTCTCATACCCTTACACACTCTTTTGCTACTCTCTCGTGTCTCTGTACTTGATCTCCTCCACTCACTTGCTTAACCCTTATTCTTGCCTGGTTTAATGTCATAGCAACCCTTTTAACAGCAACTACGCAGTACATTCATCCATTCATTCATAAATTCATAAATTCGGTTGCAGCCTTAGTACTCACCGCCGTTCATTCGCCCAATTCGTTCCATTTCGCCTCTTGCTCCACATGCGCCGCCAACAAATCAAGTTTTAAGCGCCGTCTACTAGATCTCAATAATAAAGATCGTGTTAGCAATGCCTCATAAAGACCGCGATAACGATCCTGAGGTCGAAATCGGACAACCCTCCCAGGAGAAGAAGCTGCGTCACCGATCTTCTAAAAGTGATAAAGATCCAAATCGAAAGCATAAATCAAGACCCAAAACCATAGATCCTGAAACGGGCGATCCTGTTAAGTCATCTCATCGTCGTAAAAGGGACAAAACAAAAGACGAGAAAAGCGAAGCAATGTCCGAGGTGACGACGACTACAATGGCGGATGTTGTTCCTGAGCTCTCGAGGACTTCCTCTGCGCCAGGTACATCATCCTACCCAACTTTTAATAAAAATTACAGTAAAGAGGCAGTCAATAGCTATGTTTCCGAGAGGCCTTCAAAATCCAAGACTGCACCTTACACACCAGAAGCAACAGATATCGACTCGGAGAAGAATAAATCCAGGTCTGCTGAGAACCTAAGACGAGCAGCTTCTGGAAAAGGCAGTCCACCGAGTCCACCAGATACTGAATTTACACACCGACAGAAATCTACGTCTTCAAGAATGAACAAGGTTAGGGAGGAGGGTTCTGAAATGTCCTCAAGACCTAGTTCTCGAAGCTCGGAACATAGAAAGTCATCAAGAAAGGAGAAAGAGGACCGATCATCAACATCTTCAAAATCTAGGCCATCAAAGACTGCTACACCACCCATACGGACATCCAGTTTAAGAATTTCAAAGACTGAAAGGTATGATGAGGACGATGACTCCAATGTCACATCTGTGGCAGGTAAAAGGCAGCCACAACCTACATCTCGCCGAAGGCCTACCAGTATTGATACGGATTCCTCCCCGGCCTCGGCACAGGACTCTTCGCCCAAAACCCCTACTCAGACTCCCCAGTTTCCTCCCCCAGGAGCGCCTGATATAAAACCTACCCCATCTCCTTATATGCATTTTGATGCATCCTCTGTTAAATCTAGTGTGTATGGCTCTCCACGTCCTCCTCCACCACCCCCTCCCCCGAATTTACCATTAAACATCCCTAGCGTTGATTACCTCCTCCAAAATGGCGGATTGGTTCGTCCGGTTCCCAAGACCTTACTTTCTACCTCTTCCCAGTCGCTCAACTCCTCAAGGTCCTCTCCTCCCGCGGAAATTCAGAAGATATTTGGGCCATACTTCAACATCCTGGACCAATACGAAACAGTCCTTAACAAGAGTGGTTCACTTGCTGTTGCTACTGGATATCGCTCCGTTGCAAGGAGATTACTTGATCGCCTGGAAAATGTTTTTGCTAGAGATTTATCATCTGATGGTTGCTTGTGTGTTATGTGCCAGGATTTAGATTATGATTCTCATGAGGGAAGTAGAGGTCTTTCATGGGGAGAAGTTTTGGAATGGGTTAGTGGCCGACGTGAGCTTCCCGAGTGGCCTGCCTTTGATTTCTCAGCACTTGGTGCAAAATCAGTCGATGATTTAGCTGGTCTTGGTATCTCAGGTCATCACAGACCTGGATCACCTATTAAGATTGATCCTGACGTTGCGGACGAATTTCGGGACCACTATTTACGACAATCGATAAAAACAAAAGCTTCGGTTGACAAATGGCTCTCAAGTTGCCCCGAAACCACATCTGCACCTCCTCAAGAGGTTGATGATGAAACCCTTTCATTTGCTATATTAACTCATCTCAACCACCACGACCGACCTCTCTTCAACGCTTTGCTTAGTGGCTCTACTACAATACAACCCGTTTCACGAGCACCTACTTCATTACGAAAACCACGCTCAGATTTCATGATAAAAACAGTACAGTCCATGCAACGACTGTATCGATTGCCTCTTCCTCCACGAGATCCAGAAGTCGCCATATATCTCTTAAAGAACCCTCATATTCACAATCTTCTTGCAACAATTTCTGGTATCGCACCATCAGAATGGGAGATTTTAATATCTGGCCGATTTGATGGATTCTTATGGTCTGGGGCTGATAATGAAGTCGTTGATGAATTTCCTTCTCGCGGCCCCACGCCGAATGGTTACCGGGGACCATCACCTGTCATGAGAGGTCCCTCTCGTAACAACACACCGTTCTCCCCTCGGTCAGCTAGTTATGGCTCCCGTGGTCCTACTCCATCTCAACAATACAGGCATCCAGTCTCTAATGATGAAGAGGCTGAAATTGCAGTATTGGCTGAAATAGAGCGTGAGATATATGTAGGAATGGAGGCTCTTGAGGATGCATTCGAAGGTTTACATCGAAAGGCCGAGGCTGTTCGCAAAGCCCTTCGTGAACGTGGTGTCGGATTGTCTATGGCAGCAGAGTCCAGGAGAACAAGTCGTCCAGAAATCCTTGTTGGTACTCCTGGTCCTTACTCGGCCGGTTTGGGACCAGGATACGAGAGACCAAGTTGGGCCGAAGGTGGTAGCGAGTTTATGAGTGAAGCTGATTGGGATGAAGATGAAATGCAAAGTGAATTGGCACCAGATGATTCTGCAAGTAACATCAGCAGTTCAAGACACAGACGACCCAAAAGAAGAAATGAAAGAAGAACACCGGCATTGGTGGAAGAAGATGAAGATGAGGGTTGAAGCGCCATTGCATTTTTTTGATGATGAATGCAATATTATGGAAGATATGAAAATGATATGACAGTATGAGATTATGAGGAAACGCCTCTTACAGAGATGGATGAAATGAGATTACGATTTGTTTACGATATGATATCCTACCTACCGCGAAAATTATAGTGCCAGCATGAAAAAGTACGACATGGGAATACGAGGGAGAATATTCTTTTTTTTTTTTTCAAGCTATGAAAGTAAGAGTGGTTCAACAGCTAGCTGGAAAGGATATGAATCTTTCTGGGCTGGATCATTTGTTGTTTATATAGGGGAGGGGGTGGTTTGCAATGCAATGAAATGCGCGGGTTTCTTTTTGCATATTGTGTGGAAGTTGGGACTTGGGACTTGCGACTGGGGATTTGGGGGTGCTTGAGAGGTGTGATGTCATTTTATGAGGTATAGCTTAGAATAGCATAGCATAGCAATGATATGATATGATATGATCTTTATGATAGCTGTTATTTTGATTAATTGATTGATATGTGATGGGTGATGGGTGATGGGTGAGTGAGGAGTTTGGAATGGATGGCTGGATGGCTGGCTGGGAGAGGAAGGATAGGGGAGGAAGTATGGTCGAGGGAGTATGGTCGAGGGAGTACGGTGGGTGGGTGGGTGGATTGATTGTCTGTCTGTCTAGACCTATGTATACTATTTTTTCTTTTTTTTCTTCTTTCGGTTATGTAGGATGAGGGCTGAGTGGGTGATTGGAGAGATTTAAAGAGATGGAGAGATAGATACTCTGTTTTGGTTTGTTTCGTTTGGTTTGGTTTGGCTGATTCTTTGTTACTTACTTTGAGACTTTGGAATTGCGGGTGTATGTATGTATGTATGTATTAGTATTATCCGCTGGCGGGCTGACTAGTTGGCCGTTTGGGTCCTGAGAGATGGATGATGGATGGATGGATGGATGGAGGAAGGAAGATCATATGGATATAGCATAGTATAGCCTAGCATAGCATATCATCAAGCAAATTTACAGGACTTATTTTTAGTTTTTAGTTTCGGAGCGCGTCTTGGAGTGAATGAATAAATGAATAAATCATCATCACGAAAGCCTTCCTTATATTTCACAAATTTCGTCTTTTTTCCCCCCTTCTTCTTTACTTTCTATGAATTTATCTCTTTTATTTTTCTTACTGTTGCTTGCAACTTGCTTGATTCCATGTGTTGTTGTGTTGTTGGATTTGGAAGTAGAGTTTTGAGGGGATATTTATATACTATAACTATTCTCTTTACATCTTTTTGCATTTCATCTCATCTCACTTAGTCCATTCAGTTAAATGTTCATTCTTATGTACGCACGCGGATATCCATCTCACTTCTCGTCCGCGCGCGGTATCTCATCACTTTTCATAAGCTTTCCCTTCCATTCCTCGGGTCTATATCTATTTCCGGAAACGTTTGGAAGATGCGGATTAGATAGCTTTCTTATCAGTTGGAATGTAGATATGGTGGAGTGGTGAAGGGGAATTGAGGAGTTGCTTGAGATCATATTATACGTCTTCTCTTTACATTCGCAGTATCTCTGTTTCTATTTCTATACGACTTCCAGACTCATCAGAAATAGATAGTGTGTTGGGAAAGTACGGAGATATATACTTCTAGCCCAATCGTCTTTTTACATCTAACCTACCCCTTCATCTCATATTCACATCTCATTTGCACCTCCTTTTCAATATGGGTTTACGAATTGCACAAAGTATGTAATCTCCGAGTTGTACAATCCCAATCCCAAACTTCATTCTACCCCCAAAGCTCTCCTCATAAAATAATCCATCTAACCCCCTCCCAGTTTGCGGCATCTGGTTCTGGCTAGCCTTCCTCTTTTTCCTCTTCGTAATCTTCCACCAATCCGACATCATCCTCCCCAAACCCGTCCTACACACCACGCCTCAACACCACACCTCCACAGCATCCCCATCTCCATCCACTCTCACACCCCTCACCACCCACCAACGCATCTCGCGCTCCGAATCCGCCTGGCGCGCCTCCGTATCCCTCCGCCACGAAATGTCCACCAACCACCCCAGCTACCCACACATCCGTCTCTTCCCGGCTCAAAAACTCTCCGATTTCTCCAAAACCCCCTACACACTCTGGGATTTCTTTCCCGCAACATGGAGCTGTCCGCACGATATCCAGCGGGTTGGGCGTCTCGGCGACGGCGGAAAATGGGTATGCGGCATGAGTCTCTACGAAAAGCACCACTCCACCGCATCCGACATCTCCGACGTTGCTCAACCCACACAGAACGACAATATAAACATCTACAGTTTCGGCGTCAACGACGAATCGACCTTTGAAGCCGAGATGCTCGCGCGCATTCCCCTGGCCCAAATCCACGCGTACGATTTCTCCGTTACGAAATTCGGCCCGCAGCTTTCGTCTTCCTATGCCTCACGTGCTCATTTTCACCAATACGGATTAGGAGCTCAAGATGTTCCTTCGCAGACGCCTCCCTTCTACACGCTGCAGACGATGATGAAGCAGAATAATCATTCCTACATCGATATCCTCAAGATGGATATTGAGGGGTCGGAATACACGGCTCTGGATGCGTTTATGGATTTCTATGACCAGGAGGAAAATGGGAATGGGGATGGGAGGTTGCCGATTGGACAGGTGATGATCGAGTTGCATTTGGTGGATGATGAAAATGTGCATTTTGAACGCTTTATGAAATGGTGGGAACGACTCGAGGGGTTTGGCATGAGACCGACGTGGTTTGAACCAAATTTGTTGGCGGTGACCCTGGGAGTGGGAAAGACGGATCCTAGGTGTGTGGAGTATGTTTGGGTGAATGTGAAGGATGATAGGAGTATTTTGTTAGGAGAGTAAACTTAGATCTTGGAGAAAGACTGTACCATAGATCTTATTCTCCGATTTCTTGTGACTGTGGGTACCGGGCCCTTGTTTGGGGTTTGGTTGAGGCCATTGGTTTGGGTACATATGGAAATAAATTTAGCTGAATGGTTAAGACAGCAAAGGAAGTATTCTGTAAAGGAAATGTAAATTATGACACAAAGACAACCCAATCGAGAGAGAGAAAGTATACTAAAATGCGTGCCTTGACAACATTAGATAGTTTCAAACCCATTAAATTCATTCAAAAATTTAAGAGATTGGGCATGGGAAATTAATTCCAAGCAGCTACTATAATATAACCGTAATGAAATAACACACTGCCCAAAAAAATCTTAGGTTGGTACGAGATATATCTTATAATCAACACATCACCTACCTCACACTCTACAACATTTTCCTCTCCTCATCACTCCTCCCCCTCCCCCTGACCAACCTCTCCAACCTCCTCAATCCAAACATTCCCGGGAGCACCAAATCAAACACCCAACCCCCCAACCAATTCCTCGCAAACCAAACAATCCAAGTTTTATTTCCCCTCCAAAGCGTCCTCTTCCCCCCCTTCACAACCGCATCTACTACACCTTTTGCATATTCCGCATTCGGCATTGCTCCTCCGCTTTGACTATGCGTTACTCGCGTTTGGAATTCATCTTCGATTTCGAGATACAGGGAGGAAGGAGGAAGAGTGCGGGGTGTACGCGCGATGTTGGATTGTACGCCGCCGGTTACGACGACCATGGCGCGCACGGAATAGGGAGCGAGTTCCAGACGGAGCGTGCGGGAATAGGCGTGCAGGGCGGCTTTGGAGGCGTTGTAGACGCTGCCGAAGACGTAGGGGAGGATCTGGTGGTGGGGTGTTAGGAGATTATTGTTTGAAGTGATGTGATGGTTTGGGTGGGAGATGGGATGGACGTACAGCTGCTAAACTTCCAATATTGACAATGAGCCCTTTTCGTTTAATCAACAGAGGTGTAAAAACCTGGCACATAGCCATGACACCAAAAACATTCGTCTCAAAACAATGGCGCGCATCGTCCAAATCTACATCCAAAGCCGGCATTGTGCAATTTCTTCCCCTAAACCCCCAATTCATTAGCACCATATCATATTTTCTACACATTTCCCCATCATCCATCATCCATCCCATCCCAATACAATACAAACTCTCCCCAAGAATATAAATCCCTCACTCACGCATTATTAACCAGCACATCCAATCCCCCCATCTCCCCATTCTCAATCCATCTCTCGATATCCTTCTTCGCTCCCTCAATACTCTTCCCATCCGTAACATCCAGACTCAATGTCCTCATACCCAATTCCGCCAAATCTGTTATTTTATTCGCCGAGCGTGCGCTCGCAATAACGAGGTAGCCGCGAGAATGAAAGTCGAGCGCGAGGGAATGCCCGATTCCGCCTGCGGTACAGCTGCGTCGTCGTTAGCTTACATATATGGCAGAAGGGGAGAAAGGGAGGAGATACCCGGTGATTAGGACTGTTTTTGGGGTGGCCATGGTGAGGTTAGTTGTGTTAGTATGGGAGGTATGTTGGAGGTGCGATCGCGAGTGTGCACTCGAGATTACGAAGATGGGAAAGAAAATGTGAAGCTAGAGACTGCTCTAGGAAAGTAAAGGTAAGGAAGGCGAGAATGGACTCAGGACGCAAGGAGTCTCCTAAAACAGAAAATAAATCATTATACCACCTCAAGTCAATGAAAATCTTAATGTGAAGCTTGGACTCGGAAATTTCAAGTGACGTCTATATTGAAGCTTTTTCAAAGTCGGAGTCTGTAGATCAGAAAGATGGGGGATTCGCGCTTTGCTTCTAACTGGATATTTATGCAAGGTACCGCCATGACATCAAGTAGAATTGTAATATAGAACACGTTATAGATACCCAAATATATTGAAGACTTATAGCTATATTTATTCGACTTTCAATTTCAAATAGTGATTATCTGATTTGATAGCTTATCGAATATTGGAAAGGGATCTATTTTAAGTGTCCCGGTCTCTCCGTCCTACTAGAGAATCTTTCTTCTTCCTATGATACCTAGGTAGACATCTTGATTCTTATATCTCAATATGTGTATAGATAATATTTGATCATTGTAAAAGGCTCATTATATTGTCTCTAAATAACTAAACCGTAAGCCAACGCATCGCTCGTAAACCAAGGCAAAAAAAATGCCCTCGATATGCAGTTGCCATGATATCCATCCAACGCCTGTAGCCATGCAATTCAAACTCCCAAATCTAAATGGATCAACCATAACCAAACTAAAAGAGGATATATTTCCTCCGAGGACTTTCATCATCTTTAATCAAACACTTGTTTTCGAGCCACCTCGCAAATTTCGTAGATGGAACATCAACTGCTCTCCAAAATACATCTGCTGTCCACAATATTATTGGTCCATAGACTAGCAATCCGGCCGCCCAAAATGCATGTCTACCTATAAAAGAGTTTTTTCCAATAACATCTTGGAACAAAGGTCCAAAACAAGGTTCGAGGATTTTAAGGCAGAGATTGTGTGTCAAATATAGGGCATATGATATATTGCCTAGATATTGAGGAATCGGTAGGTTGAAAAGAGCTTGTAAGCTAGTGAGTTGCGTGCATGCAAGTACGATTTGAAAAGCTGCAAGACAGAACCAAACCCTCTGTCCGCTATAGGGTTCCGGGGTGTGCGCATCCAGGGTTGCGAGGAATGGAATTTCGTCTACATGCCTGTTTGTCCAAGAAGAAATATAGAGACCACATATAACGTTCAGAATCCAAAAAACCTTCATGAAAATGTTTTTATTGGAGGTTGTACTGGGACTCGAAGTATCGGACCCTGTATCAATGGATAATCTGCTAGTACCGTCGACGAATTCGGTAGTAGGAAGGATGGGGGAGGATTCGGGAGACTTGGATGGCGTCGAGTTATATGATTGGAGGAGTGTAACTTCGGCAATGAACATTCCGCCTAGAAATTCAACTGCATGTAGTTGTGCGCTCCAGAAACAGAAAGACATGATGCATGCTAGAATGAGAAGCCGCATATTGATGCGAGCGTGAGAAAGTCCAAGTATAACAATAAATAGAAGCATAGATTGTGCGAATTCCACGGGGATTGTCCAAAGTGCTGGGTTATAACGTGGCATAGGCGAGGAGGGGTTATCCCACCTCCAGGATGATTGTAAAAGCTGCCAACAAGTTTCGTACCAATTCCCGAGCTGAGCGCCGAGTGACCGTAAGGGAAATCCGTATCGAGCTTCGGATAACTCATAATATACGGCCAAAGACATGATAAGGAGTGTTATGAAAGATGGTAAGAAGAGACGGACTGCGCGGCGGAAGACGGATGAAGATAATGTAGATGCAAGTGCCGAGTATTGTTGATTATGTATTTGCTTAAGAGGTTTGTAGGTGAGGACGAATCCAGAAATGATGAAAAATATATGGACCATTGGTCTGGCAGAATAGAGTATTCGAACGAATGGTAGTTGTATGGGCGACGATGGAGCTCCATCTTCGTAAAGTCCATATGGCTCAGTCCACCATCCAATATTCTCCTCAGTGTAATGCCCCATGAAGACGATAAAAGAAGCCACTCCTCGAAGGCCATCGAGATACGAGGTGGGGTGTAACTTTTGCGTCTTGGGCGAGCTAGGTCGTATCGTTCTTCGTTGTAAGAAACTGGGTATGCATCCATATGCGAGTTTTTGGAGGAGGCGTTTCCCTGAACTCAAGAAGACTTTGTAGTCCGAATTCTTCTGCGAATCTGGTTCCATTATTGCTCGTAGTTTGTACTCTTTGGCTTCTATCATAAGGAAAGATTGTGACAAGATGTTAACTAATGGCAATATTTGCTTGTCCCGTAGAGTTAATTGTTGTGAATTCTCCTATGAAGAGACAAATAGTTGACTCTCACAAAGATCCAACGATTCTGTGTACAGTTTTGGGCTTCTGAAATGCAATGTTAACTATGTTAAAGAAAACTTAGCTGGTGTATCGAATCAAATTCAAAGATCATGGAGTGGAAATAAGAGAGATTTGGAATGGAAAGACATGACGAAAGATTCACTTGGGAAGAGCATGCACTCATTCCTCAAACCGTACAGCCCTTAAGCACTTCACTCGGTCCACAGTCATAAACAGAGAACATGCCTCTTTCGGCCGTGATCAACTAATTTGCGGGGGCGTCGCTGATAAACTTAAAGTTATATTTTTGCTCTCGATCTCCGAGTTGTCTTAAATTGAAGCCCCGAGTTTTACCCCTTTGGTGTTAGTTCATAGTTTATCAGTTCTTAGTCTTCGCCATCCACTCCTTACAACAAGAATGAAGCTTGAAGTGAATTGGTTGTTGACATGAATATGATCATGTTTCGGTAGCGAACATAGCACGACGATCAGTCACGCTTGAGGTTTGTCCATGAAACGTTCAATTTGTTTCGACTTCATTTACCAGGAAGTATCCATGAGTAAATGCTTGGTCGATTGAATCCATGCATTCATTGCGTTTTCCCCTCTAACAAATCTGCAGATCCAATGCTACGGTTTCTGCTTGAGATGTATCATGCAATTTTGAAATCCTCCTATAATGTCGAAGGCTGCCATTCGAGTAGGTGCTGCAACTCACCGATATGTGCCAATGTCAATTTGAAAAAAGTAGCAAGATACGATGGGATATTTCCACCAATAAAGATAGTAAGGCCATCCATAGAGTGAGCTGCCACTGACGATCCGGCTGCTCAGCTGAGCGGGTGATATAAATGAGAATGTTCTCCGACATAAAAAGTATCTTTAAGTCAGGAGAACCTTGTTTGATGGATCATGGAATGAATCGGTGGAGCACGGAAAAGACCCTGACTAATAATAAAGATGGAGGTTTCAGAATTGTAAGTTGATATTCTTGAATTCTAGAACCATTCGAGTTGATGAAAGGTGGTTGGATTGCACAGATAATGATGTAAATCGGTTGGATTCCTCTACTGTAATATCAATCTGTTCGAGTGTAAGATACAAAAAGCACATAGTGGGAGGAAGGGAAAGTATTATAAGTTTCTGATCGTAACTGTCAGTCACCCTGTTGAATCTGTGATGTGATTGAACATTTAAGAAAGTAAAAGTGGTTTGGGTTTTACTTATTTAACATGAATATGGCGGCGCGAGTTGTAAATTCGTCAAGTATTATATTCAAGTCTTTTTTTATCTTACAGGTTCATATAGGCTTTATTGACCTTGCCGGTTTGGCATCTTATATCCATTTCTATCTACCAGTCTCGAGCCAGTATCGCTCGCTATCAATAACTCAACCCCGTATAGAGTAAAGGATCTGAGAAGACCTCCAATTTCTATACTCACAGTACATATTCACATTACTCAACCGACCTAACTTGTTTTATATGAAGTATCCAGATGTCGTACATCGTTATCTAATCACGTCAACGAATCTTTACAACATAGTGGAAATGGAACCTTCACTCATGTTTATCATCATCAGCCTCGTCAACAGATGACGAGCCCCCTAATTTATCTCCATCGACAATCCACAATCCACAACCCCCTGCCAAAGTATAGGAAGGTAATTTTCATACAATTCAATTAATTTGATAATGAATATCATCATCGCTTCGAAATTTCCTTTGAGCAGGATGGATTTATGATATTGACAATATGGTTGGCTGGCTGGCTGGCTGAATGTGCTTTTGCTCCTAAGCTGTCTTCAGTCTGTTTGACATGAAACATCCAAGTTGCACTCTACATTGCGCGCCACCATTCGGCTTGAGTGTTCCATGTTTACGCCATGAATTTCAGATCACCTCTTTCAAATGTCGAGCTATTGATGAGGGAGCTGAAGAAAGTTGGGGTAGGTTGGGTAGGTTGGGATGACCAGACCAGTCCTATAATGAGATGGTCGTTAGGGTTAGGGGGAGGGGCTCTCCGGCATCGAAAAAACAGGCGGAAGTTGAGTACTATTATCTCACGGAATATTTAGAGATATTAGATCGATTATATAAAAATCTATGAATTCTGTAGTGATACAACAAAATTTTAGTTCTCAATTATTCTAAATCTTATATTGAATTATATTTCATATTAAAGTTGAAAGTAATAAATGTATTATAAAGACTTATTGAAAGTACTCAATTTCCGCCTGTTTTTTCGATGCCGGAGAGGAGGGGCTACCACTAGGTGCACAGACTCGTGGGACAGTTTGAAAAGAAGCACGATTTCATACCAAAAACAATAATTTTGATAATTTATTTAAAATTCAAACCCTCACTATATTCTATTCAGATTTTGATTAAAAATTTATTAAGTATCAAATTATAATATATTCGAAAACGATTTTAATTAATTAAATTTTGAACTTAAAAGTTATAATATTATATATCCCCACTAAAAATTTAATAGGAAAAAGTAAATTCTAAGATTGAACCTTCAAGTTTAACTTTTTAAATTTACTCCTAATATTTTTATCCTATATAGAGTTCAACTACGAATAAATTAGAAGATTTTGCAAATTTTATTAGAATTATCAAATCGAATGTTTTTGGTATTAAATTGTACTTCTTTTCAAACTGTCCCACGATTCTGTGCACCCACTGGTGGGCTTTGATACGAAATGTGCCATCATCGTACCAACTCAAAGCTGAGGAAAGCTCCACGTGATTACACATTGTATCAAGCCCGGGTCGGTGCGAAAGTGATATTGAGTACGCTTTCTATTTCTTCATATTGATAATCTGTGTCCAAGCTAATGATATGAGCGAACATACAGCGCCTCAATTAACTATTTGATTCGAAGTTATGAATGCCTTCGGTGCTAGTTCAACGGGTAAGGATATTTATACAAACGACATGAAAGACGAAAAGGACAGTATGCTAGGCAAGAATATATCGCCGAGGGAGATCGTGCGAGAATGAAATTTGGCGCAAACGAATCATTGCAGATGCGAATTGGAAAGGGTTTTCTTCCCTCCTTTACCTCAACACCCCGAGAAAGTTGGCGGGGCTTCAATTACGTGCATAATCGGACTCTTCCGCGGATCGGCATTTATACATAGTATCATGGTAAGAAGGCATCGAAGGATCATAATCCTTGATTACCATCTGCGATGCATGATATTGAGTCTCTTCATCCAAGAAGTAGGCGCACTCAACAACCATGCTGTCTACCTTTATGCGTACATTGCTCTTCATATATTCATATGGTAATCCTGCCCTTCCAAGAAGAGAAATTTACGTGTACAATTCAAGTGGATGAGATATGGTCGTGGTGTACGCAAAAATGCTTTTACCGCTAGAATATAGAATCTTAGTATTGATGGCATGGCATTTTTCAATTATTGTTAGTTAGACAAGCTGATCTTTCAATTTGCGCTCTCCTTTATGACAATGCTCTCTAGCCTTTTTCTTTCCTATCTCCTTCTACCAAGGCACTTCTACTCCATCAAAGCCCACAAAGGTTCCTGAAGTTGACATCTTGGTGGCTGTATCGATCTGTTTTCAAGGTTTCATCGTTAGCGAAAGATTCTTTCTACATTAAGGACATCTTACCTGGTGCGAGGACCCCTTCTGCACTCTGTCCCACTGTCATTGGTGGCTTAGGAACACCAATACTATCTGCAAAAGTCTGTCCATTTTTTGTCTGGACCCATCTACACATGATCAGTCCTTCTTTGTAGTAGTCATGTAATTTGGAAACTTACCCAGGATGAATAGTCAAAACTACTATCGTCTTCTCCTCATCATGTATCCTTTTGGCAGCATAGTGCACTGCCGCCTTGCTAGTTCCATACGAGATAGTTGGTGCTCCGGGCATCATAGCTCCAAAACTCCCCAAGATACTCCCAACAATAACAAACTTTGCGTTAGTGGAAGCTCTGAGGAATGGAAGAAGGGATTAATAGAGAGCAATCGGTCCAAGTGTATTGGCGTAAAAGTCAATTGCAATAGATTAAAGCGGTGTATCAATTGTTGACTTGAAACAGGTTCCAGTCCCAGCATTTGCGATGAGGACGTCGATTTTCTCAATAGTCCAAGCTTTCAAACTTTCAGTCAATGCTCTGTGAGAAGTTTCAATTTCTGACGTTGACGTGGTGGATATCGCGAGATAGGTGATAATTAAATCACTGCTGTCGGCTTTTGGAAGTGCTTTGAGAGGAGCAACATCGGTCGTTTCATTGCGGACTGTCACTACCACTGTAGTATTGGCACGTTGAAGTAATATGGAGACAATACCGAACCCGATTCCTAGAAATCACTCAGAACGAAGTCTTTGTATACACAATATGGTTGATTACTTGCCTCGATTTGCGCCTGTGATGAGGTATGTGGTGTTTTGGTGCCATAATTTGTCGGGTCTCTTTAATGCTGTTTTGTAATGTGGAGTTGTCATAAATGAAAGAATAGAACAACTGAAGTGAAAGCTTTCGAACCAATCTCGACTCTAATGCAAACGGTGACACTTTTAAGCTACACCTCAATTTCCAACAGTGGAATTGGGTATTGTGCATATATTGATCTCACATTACGGCCGTACAATATCAATGCCAACAGTTAGTTACTATAGGACTTAGCTATGCTGACCGAAATCTATCAACGCTCTCCTTCCTTTCGGATCGCCGAGTGATCAATGATCATAGCGACTTTCATCATGCAGAAGATTGATTTCCTGTATGCTACTAAACCTTCCATGCTGTCCTATCGATGACTATAAAAGATTCTATGGGGATCA
This sequence comes from Sclerotinia spermophila, assembly GCA_038090695.1. NCBI lineage: Eukaryota > Fungi > Ascomycota > Leotiomycetes > Helotiales > Sclerotiniaceae > Sclerotinia > Sclerotinia spermophila. The sequence continues at coordinate 151,035 of JBBMOJ010000014.1, forward strand.
GTTAAAAAGTCACCAAGTCAACTACTCCCCTACCGATATTGCGTCTTATTTTGTAAGCACTAATATCATATACTGTTATAAGTCCACTCATTATATGTAATACAAAATCACTTCTTTATCATCCTGTTACCAAGTACAACCCGACCAAACCTCCTTGCCAGCGTCGCCATGAATTAATTTGTAAGATATTACCCATACATAGAACCAACCAACAAGCACTAATTAATCAACAGTTTGGTTCTCACAACCTATCCATTCTACACAAGCAAATCACATGCCATCTTACCTGCATTTTCCCTTGATACATACGCCGCTGAAATACATTCGTTCGGGATGAAAGTTCTGTTTCAGTGCTGCGCAACAAAAGAAACACCCCTAGTACTCACTCTCGAAATCGGTCTACATATATTTCTAACCTTCGAAAAGCTGTTCCCACCCGAAAAATAAGCATTCCGACTTTTACAAAAACACACACATACACACATAATCTGTCATATCATATCACTCATATCACTCATCCCAGAATCAAAAACTAAAATGTCGCAAGAAATCCAAGTCATCGCCATCTTCCATCCCGCTCCCGAAAAAGAGAGCCGAGTACGCATTCCAATATTCCCTCTCTACTTCCCAACTATCTATATACTAACATTTTCCCTTTCCCACATTTCCCCTCTCATACCTTTTCTATTCAATCACATATAAACAAGACTAATCAATCCACACATCTCCAGCTCAAACAAGTGCTCCTCGATCTCGCGAGCCAAGTCCAGGAAAACGAAACAGGCCTCGTGGGTTTACCTATTTCCTATTTCCTGAACTACTTCAATGAATCAATCTATCATCTATCGAATTTCTTTTCCAGAGGCTCCTTTTTTTTGCCAATTCTTAATACATTTATATATACAACGAAGTGACTTATCAAAAAAAAAAAAAAAAAAAAACCCTAAATCCCCCGCAGAGAAAATACCAAGCCTTCGAGCAAATCGACTCGCAAAGCGGGGTTAATGTTATTCGTTTCCAGGAAACTTGTATTTATACCTCTATCTATCATACCCCATACCACATACCTCCAATCCCCCCCCACCATCTCACCATCTTCCCCCTCCTAACAACAACCACCTAGATGCAAACCAAGAAGCAGTCACCACCCACCTAAGCTCCCCTTACTTCGGCTCTACAGGTGAACGTCTGGCCAAGGAAGAATTGGTTACTAAACCATTCGAGGTTATTGTGTTGAATCCTATTGGTGGGTTTACACGATAGATTTCTGGTTTGTGCTTTGTGCTTTGAGTAGCCATTAAGCAAGTATTGAGAATGAAATGATCTATCTACTCGTATTGTGGTTGTTGTAAAGCCATTTGGGGGTGTTATTAGTTAAGACATGAAGTGGGAAGAAGGAAAGGAAAGGTAGAGATTGGGTTTAGCTTTGTAGATAGTGGAAGGATCATTTTGAACATTATTCTTTCTTACCTTACTCACTCTAACCATCGCACAAGGGCACACTATTGAAATCATGTCAAAGTTCATCCATATTCAATAGGATTAACAATATCATGAAATGTCAAATATAATCCACAAGTAAAAAAAATGATAAATGGTTCAATGTGATGTTGAAATTTGTATGGTATTTGATCTCAATAACGAAGAACGAATATGAATTCGCCTATTTCCATCATATCCATCTGCTAGCTGCATGACTTATGTGTATGCGACTCTAAAAAAAACTTTTGCTCTTATCTATTTAAAACCTCTGAAAAAACGCCCCTTAATGCTGTCAGTTTCAATTGTATTCCAAAAGGCATGATCTAATCCCATCAAATCCAATGTACTAATAAGCTGTCCATCTATAGACGATCTAACAAACCCGCGCTCTCTAACATCAAAATAATCGAGTGAACAGCATTTCTGACACTGGTCTTCTCGATATCAACGGTGAAGTCGGCCTTGGAAGGAACCTCATAAGGATCATCAACACCAGTGAAACCCTTGATTTCGCCGTTACGAGCCTTGGCATAGACACCCTTCTTATCGATCTTCTCGGAGTGCTCAAGACTGGTAGCAACGTGAACAAGATAGAAGTCACCATACTTCTCAACCATTTCACGAGCGTGCTTACGAGCATCTTCGTATGGTGCAATTGGCGCAGCAATAACGGCGGCACCGGAACGAGTCAACTCGGAAGCAACGAAAGCAATGCGACCGATGTTACGGGTTCGGTCAGCACGGCTAAAGCCAAGTTCGGAGGAGAGCTCGGCACGAACCGTCTCACCCAATAAAAGTGAGACAGAACGTCCACCTTGTTGGTTGAGGGTGGTTTGCAAAGCACGTGCAATTGCGTCTTTGCCAGAGCTGTGGTAACCAGTAAGGAATACGGTGAAACCTTGAGCAGAACGAGGTGGGTGAGATTCTCTAAGGACACGGACAACCTCTGGGTAGGAGAACCATTCTGGAATCTCGCGACCAGAACGAAGTCTGGAACGGAGTTCAGTTCCAGAGATATCGAGAGTACGGGTACCTTGTGGAACCTCGTCCTTTGGTCTATATTCGTCGCTATCTGGGAGATAAGTCATCATTTGGAAAGGTACGACCTCAATTCCGAGCTCGTCCTTGAACTTCTCAACAGCATATTGAGCATCATATGGACCATAGAATTCCTCTCCCTTGCTGTTTTTTCCTGGTCCGGCGTGATCACGTCCGACAATGAAGTGTGTGGCACCATAGTTCTTTCGAATAATGGCGTGCCAAACAGCCTCACGAGGTCCACCCATACGCATAGCGAGAGGAAGGAGACCAAGAACGGCCATTCCGTTAGGGTATCTAGGAAGGAGTGCCTGGTAAACACGGACACGGGTGAAATGGTCAATGTCACCTGGCTTGGTAAGACCAACAACTGGGTGGATGAGAACGTTGGCTTGACGGGCTCTGGCGGCGCGAACTGTCAACTCTCTGTGGGCTCTGTGCATCGGGTTTCTAGTTTGGAATGCGACAACCTTGGACCAGCCAAGCTTGTCGAAGTGGAGTCTCATTTCTGCGGGGGTATCTTTTCTCGTATTAGTAGCTTTCTAGGGTTTATAGGAATTTAATCACTTACATCTTAAAGCAACGTAATCGTAATGTTCTAGACGGTTGATGGCATCAATTTTTCCTCCAACGTAGAATTCGGCTGCAGTGTTGTACAAATATTTGACAGCAGGGTGATCGGCGTCACCACCGAAAACCTCCTTAGCTTCCTTCTCCCTGTAAAATGTTAGTTCTTTCTTGTTTATTTAGGTCGGAATAACACACTTGTTGGGTCTGTAAACATCTTCGACGTTGATAATAGCAAGGTTTCTGTCATCACGGAAATCGCGAAGAGTAATTCTTGCCCCTTGTTTGATTCCCAACCCCTCGATTTGTTCTTGGGGCACATCAAGAGTGATTGGCATACTGAAGACGTTGCCATCTGCCAATCGGTTGTTCTCAACGACACTGTCAAATGTTAGGAAAGTAGTAATATATTCGGAAGCGCAGTCTCGTACCCATTGTAATCCTTCTCGTTCATGAAACCTGGTAAAATAAAGAATTAGCGATTATTGTCAAATTATAGATGGGTTTCTGTGACCATATCTTGGCAAATAATGTTCAAAATCGCGGGGTTGATATGCCCCTCCATCTAAGCGGAAATGACATACCTTCAAGGGGAGAGAAACCACCACTCAAAATCAATTCGAGATCGCAAAGTTGTCTCTCAGTGAGGACAATAGCAGGGAGAGTTTCGGCCTCTGCTGCAAGTTCATTGTGTCTTGACAAATCTCTTGCGAGAAGATCTCTATTGCGATTGTTAGTCAATTCGTATCCTAGGCCCCGCGACTTTATTCAGTCTTATCAATTCCGCATTCTTACTTGAGGACACCACCATGAGGAGAGTTTGCCATATCTGCTGTTTAGTGCTGTAAAATATGAATTGATTTAACCAGTATGTGAGAAAGGTTGAGGATAATAAGAAGTCCTCTGGGGATGTGCTATGTATGATACTAAGAGACGAGAAAGTTGAAGAGAGAAAAAGATGGATAGATAGATAGAAAGCAAGAGTGCAAGTAAGATAGAAAAGAGTGGGCTATAAATAAGATATAGAGAACAAACAAGGACGACACTACTTTTATAGTCTCCCTCTCAAATTATGTGCCCTACCAAGAGAATTTAATAATTTTTTTTTCTTTACTAAAGGCTTCAATATCCTCTCACCCGCATTGTATGGAACCCGGTTTGGGAAAGGCATGATCCAGAGGAAATGACGTGCTCGGTAGCTCTTCGCTTACAAAGACGCGTATAATAATGATTGATAATGACACGTAAGGCTATCAATCAATTAAACCAAAATAGATCATTTATATGGGGAAGATGTCTACGAACTTTGTAATGAAGTGGGAAAGAAAATGGATCTGGGGGTGGAAATATAAATGTGGGTTAGCAAACCTATACAGAGTACAGTACATATAACTACTCCGTAAGTAGATAAATCATTTGTCAGAATGACGGCGATGCCAACGATTTATGCCGAATACTTAGATATATCTAATTGTCAATTGGAAGATGGGAAAGAAAAGGGCAAGTCTCGGTATGTTCTATCATCTGATTGTCATCTCATTGTTATCTTCTAGATAGATATGGACATGATAGGTAAACGTTCCGATCAATATTGCTTGCTTGCTCGCTTGTATGTATAATGTAATAAATTGAATGTCCATTCGTAGAGCTTCACAGAGTCGTTTTCAAAGTAATGCTTGTTTGAACCCCATTTCATTCTCCCATTTTGATTTACATAAGTATTTCCGTCTCCCTTTCCGCGCGGCACCTGAACCACAGATCGCGACCTTTCTTGTTTAATAGGAGGGTTAGATGATGTAGGCCTAGTCGTTGATTATCCTATTAAGACCAGATGTTTCAAGTTCGTATGGAGGGCTTCTTTATGATATACAATTTGTCCGATATAAAGTTACCAAAGTCTATATCGCTTTATATAAGGATCTTCTGTAATATTTATAGGTGTAGTGTAACAAGAGTATATATATATACAAGCTTTATCTTCAGCCCCTCGGTACTAGAAAAACAATTTCGCATCGCCAAGAGCTCCTCTCATTGTTTTCCAAGGCACCTTAGACCTATATTGTAGCTCGTTCTATTAGAGATTTATAATTATAAAAATTATACTATTAATTATATCAAATAATAAAATTCAATATTCTATTTTAAAATTTCATTTTAAATATTCTAGAATATAGTATACTAATATTGAAATAAAATTAAAGATTTTTATATAATTTTTCAGAATAGTATTCTTAAAGGTGCTATAACTATATACACTATAAGGATTCTTTATTATATGAAATATTAGATATATATGCTCCTTCACATATTATGATTCAGACAGATATTGAAACAATTTGTAAATTCATATGGAGCAAAAGGGTAAGGTACTCTCGATGTTCGCTCCATGAAGAGTATGTTCTGCAAAAGAACAGTCGAAAAGAAGAAAGAAAGAAAGGAAGAAACAGATAACAAATGAGTAGCCTCACGTGAATGACGTTATCTTATCGTTATCTCCGTACATACATCCACGGATATTCGGGCTCGGTACTTGCCGTCTTTATTTTGATGCTTAGGGAAGTTTGAAGAAGTGACAAACTTTTGAATACTGAAAACCCAAGCCTTCTACTGCCAAACGATTTACTACAGAGTACAACAAGATGTCTGTAGTATCAGGTTTGAAAGGCGAAGCTTCGCAACAAGCTCGATCGCTGGTAAGTAATTATTAATGTTACCCTGCAAGTGATTGCCACTTCGATGTCACAAAAGTTATGATGCCAAGCTATCTGAGGGATTGTCTGGTCGATATACCCATACTTACTGGTAACTTATAGTATCGACAATTATTAAGACAAGGCGGCCAATTTGCAGCATACAATTTCCGAGAATATGCGAAACGTAGGACAAGAGATTCATTCAGAGAACACAAGGACGTTCAAGATGAGAGGAGAGTCCAGGAATTGATGCAGAAAGGACTGAAGGAATTGCAAAGTTTGAAGGTACGCCAAATCGCATAGCAGCCGAGAAATCTATATGATACTGGAAGGCCTCTATTAGCATTGGAATCCGAAATGCATGGCGACTCTCAGAGGGAGCATGCAGGTATGAAGTTGAGTGGGAATTGAAGGTATACTGACTCCACAACAGAGACAAACTGTTGTTAGTCAGTTCTTCCAACTGGATCGATTAGTCGTTGAAGGCGGAAAATCGGTACGTACTCGCCAGAGACCATTGCACGGAAGGCAAATTGCTGATTTTCAATGTAGGGAAAGCAATCTGGGGAGAGAAATGACATAATAAGACAAAAGGATACAGGGTAAGAAGTTCCCTCTAGTTCGTGGTCTAATCTACAACTCACATTATATAGATGGGACTGATGTATTCCGAATGGTTGTGGATTGTGGATTGAGGAAGTGCTATGAAGTCAAGACGTTTGGGCCTGGTTAAGTGTATCACTATACATGGAGTTCAATTGTACTTTGGTGTCTGTCCGGCGAGACATTCTTACACCAAGTAATTCAGAAAACTCGCCCCTCAGCCAACAAAGTGGCGCAAAAAGATGCTTAAGCTGGTACATGACCTATACAATTGTTCCATAAAAGCACACTGGTGTCCTAGACGCTTCACAATTATAGGAGAGAGTTTGAAGCTGATAAGGGTACCTCCTTTGGCCGATGAACGTCAACTTCTTAGCCAACTAAGATGGCCGTTAAGAGTACTTTGCATGGCAAGACACCCTTGCGCCAACTCTTACTTTGAGCTTGAGTGGAAGCAACAAACAGTATCAACAGCTATAGATAAACCAAAGATGTGTACTCATCAATGATTCTTATTTTACCTAGCAAACGGTGTTCAACATCATCTACGAAGTAGTGTATTGTGATCTAGATTCGGATATTGTCAATCACGTGGTTATACCACTGTCTCTCGATTTACTTTGGGCGTCACTTCCCTTGCTGCTCAATCCCTCCGCACTTTCCTCTTATCCATTGATACACTAGGTATTTGATTATCGCAAGTAGATACGTAGACTTGAGTGAAGTAAGTCAAGTTTCAATAGGTTTCAATCAATTTATCATCGTGTTTGCGTGCTCAATTGTCAGTATGCCTTTTACTAAATATTCTGAAACTCCGCGTGTAGCTCAGAATTCCCGTATCGAACGCGCAGCCCAGCGTCGCAAAACCCACGATCACAACGACACGAAGTCTTACACAATTGAAGCGGACCAAAGTACGAGAGAATCAAAACAAGGCTCTAAAGATCAATGTGGTTCATCTAAGTCAAGCCCTGCCTCATCTAAAGCATCATTATTTGCGACAAATACCTGGCATCCCAACTCATCAATATCGCCGGTCAAGCTTGACACCTTCTTCCCTCCTTCGGATAATTTCTCTACACAAAGCGTTGATATGCCCGCTGTAAGTTCGTACAAATCGGATCCTCCACCTAATTGGCTGGTCTTCATTTTTCGCCTCATCTTGTGAAGCTCTTATTTTATCAATCCGCACACGTTCCTGAGGCCGCTTGGTTGAAAGCTAAAGGCTAACAATTTGTTCGCAGTACCGAACAGGTGGGAGACGGCAGAATCGCACGGGCTATGTCGACCATGATATACTTGAGGGGATTCCAGTGAGACAATGGCGCCGCGAATTCGTTACAGTAGCACCTCCACCTCCGCAGGAAAGCAATGCCTCTCAAAATGATATTTGGGCAAAAGAGCTGCCATGGGGAATGCCAAAAGACTCTCACTTATTACCGCAGCATAGCCAAGATTTGTTACGCGCTGCGCGATCTGGAAAGATATATAAGCGGCCTGCTCCCATGGATGAAGAAGAACAAGATCTTGAAGTCATTCTAGGAGAAAAGCCGGAGAAAAAAGAAGACGAGACCAGAGATAGCGGTTTCACGGCTCGTGCCTGGAAGCAGATTCCTGGCCACCAAAATGCATCGGATATGGACTTTCTGGCCAAAAGAAGGAAGGGGTTGGGATCTGCAGTTCCTAAACCGGCTCCAGTCCCAACAGTTGTACAAACCACGGTTCGCAGGACAGATGCTGCAGGCAATGAGTATCTAGAAAAACTTATCGTACCTCATGGTCAAACTGTCGTAGGGGATGTTGTTTCTCAAACAACCATTCCTGATCCGAATGCGATCGAGGGTACGCCATTCCGACGCAAGGGTCCCGTTGGGAAGAAAGGGAAACGAGGCCCCGGAAGGGGACGAAAGAAGATATTGCCTACCTCTACCCTCAACGTAACTAGCGAACCACTGGGTCAAAACGGTGATGCGGCAACCTCCCACTTAGGGGCTGATGTAAGTCACAAATAATTTCTTGAGCAGTCTGCGGCGGGATTTTTTATTAACATTAGCATAGGGGATTAAAATCGAAGGTGACGGTGGTACGACTCCAGCGAAGAACATCGATACCGAGATGATAGACGACTCTAATCCGGCTTCGGATGACGACGACGGGGATGAAGGCGATCAAGGTGATGAAGATGAAGATTCTGTTGATCTTCTCAACTCTCCATCAAGACCGCATAGAGATTCTTCCCAAGACCATATTATCTCGACTATGCAAAACATCTCACAAGTGAGTAGCGTCGATATCATGATGGGTGGCACTGATAATCACGGACCTACAAAACCGGAACTAGAAAGAGTAAAGGATGAAGGAAGATTCGGTAGTCCCTTGAAGCAAGTAGCATTAACTACATCCACAGTCAATACTCCTATGGTGTCACCTACTGAGACAACTGCAAGGGAGCCCGTGTCATACCCTACGGGAGATACTGATGTTTCATTAGCTCCCGTTGAGAAAATCAATCAGGAAATGCTATCAGTAGCGGAAGTCTCCGCCCCAACCGAACTGCCCCCTGTTCCTCCCCATCCCACTAAAGAGCACGAGGAGGTATCCGCAGAACTTCGTGCTGAAGAAGAGGAGGAAGAAGAAGAAATGCTACTTGATATCCTTGAAACTGCAGAAAATGTCCCGATTGGTACAGAATTACCAACAGAGGCCGAGATTCCAAATTTAAATTCCGCTGTTGAGGGTTTAATTCAGTCTCCCACCAAACTGTCACCTACAACCGAAGAAGAAATCCCTCAAAATTTTGCTGTGCCTTCTTCAACGTCTGCCGCTGAAGAACCACCTACGATACCCAGCCAAGCCGCGGCTCCAAGCGACGAAATAGAGCAGCCAACAGCACCAACCTCCGCTTCTCCTGTCAGAGAAGTGGAGGAGCCACTAGTACCAGCTTCCTCCGCTTCCCCAGTAAAAGAAGAAGAGCAGCCAGTCGCCTCAACTTCACAACCACCTGCAGCGCCAGAAGCTACTGACGTCGCGGAGGTCGCTGAACCAGCCGAGGTTTCTCCATCGGTTGAGCAAACTAAACAGGCTGAACCAATTGAACAAAACGAAGCAGCTGAGCCAATTACGTCGACTGAGCCAATCGAACCAGTTGAGCCAGACGTGGTACATGAGTCAACTGACGTAATCATGGCAGATGAGTCAAATGACATAGACATGATAAACGAGTCAAATAAGCCAGATATGGCAGAGGAGTTAAACATACCAGCAGAGCCAATCAATCCCACAGGCGAAGAAGAAGATGACGATGACTTTCCTGATTTACTAGGCGGTCTAGAGAGGAATCTCTATGGTAGCTCACAGCCGCCTGCAACCTCCCTAACATCAGCAATACCATCAGCATCAATCACATCAGAACCTATAGAGCCTATAGAGGAGAATAACTCATTACCGAAAGAGGTAGATAGTGATACCAAGATAGAAGAGAAGGAGAAGGATGAGGAGGTTAAAGAAGAAGCCTCAACATCTTGAAAAGGCAATATTTATGTGTACGCGTATTAAATTCTCTGGGCTATGATATCCCCGGATACATAACCTATATTATGTTTCTAACAGCCTGGAGAGTGTACATTGGGTTTAAGAGGTGCAAATGCGTTGTTATGTAGGGCTTTGTGCATTGTTTCACGGCATTGGTTATGTTGGCTTGTTTTGTGTATATTATATAGATTGATGCAATACTATAGATTTTCACTTCGGCTGACTTGAACGTCAGCGTGGATTCATATCCCTTGGTAGGAGAAGAAATCGATTCAAATCTCGGGTTTCTTCAATTCTTATATGAATGATAATTTCTGATTGTACACATTGGAATCCTGTTGGTAGAAAATCTTTGCAGACAACAGAGACTACTTTATTTCATCTCTCACAATACCCAAGTATCAGAAAAAGTCAAAAATCATTTCTCGATTCTAGACTTTGATCCCCTTGGATTATTTTCAAGAATATCTTGAGGAGTTCGTATGGTTATCATTATGGGTAAATTCAAATTGTGATTATACAGCTAGCGAGCTAGCTATTTCTAGCAGGATTGAGTGGATATATCTACCTACATCATCTACTTTACATACTCTACATACTCTACTCTACTCTACTCTACACTAGTTTCCCTCTACTATACAACAACAACAACAACTGCACCGATATGATATTTCGCTATGAGTACAAAGATTTTTCATCTAGAATACACACTGACTGACTGCATGGGGTATTTCTCTCCCTTCCGCTCTCACTCTCCCTCTCACCTCCCGCACTTACTCCCAGTCTCTCACTCCCCAGCACATATTCTATCCATCAAACACATTATGTTGCAATTCCACCCCAAATTGATCTTTGGCCAAAAACCTCATCTGCCTCTCAATATCATCCTCCATGCCCCCGCCCCAACCAAGGAATTGTCTAATTTTGCTTCCCCAAAACGCCATATCGGTGCTCAACAACACAAATCTGAACAAAAGATGTTTCCAGCCATTGACCCATCTTTCTCTCCAGCTCAAATCCTTGCTCTCGACCAAACTGCGCGATGCCCACGAGCCTGTCATCTTGATGCGATTGACCGGGGATCCGAGGAATTGATTATTGCCCTGCACGATGCGCATATTGCGGCCGATGAAGAGGAGTTCGCGGGGGAAATTGTCTTCTTCCGAGAGGACGTCGCGGATTCCTTGACGGAGGCGCTCTTGGACTTCGTAGTGGCGCTCGGCGGCGGTTTGGCCTTTGAGATCTTTGGTGATGCGGTCTTTGGTGCTGTTGTCGCCACCGTCGTAGGGACGCATGAGCGTTGCTGATGCGAAAAGATCGGGAGCTTTGACACCCCATGCGGAGGTGATTTCGTTAAGCGAGGCATTGTCGAAGGTCATGATGGCTTTCCAGAATTGGCAGTACTGGTGTCGGAAAGTTGGCGTCATAGAAACGTATAGACCGTGATCGATTAAGACAAGTTCCGGTTGACCGTTAGGCTGTCTTCGGATGAAAATGTTCCCTGGATGAGGATCGCAATGTACAACTCCCCAGAGGAACATTTGTGCGGAAAAGAGATCGACCATGGTAGTCATGACTTGTTTTAAACTGAGGCCAAGACCGCCTTTGCCATTACGACCTCTCCATTCTGCACTACGATCAGGTTTGGGACTGTTACTTGAGAGGATGCCTGGCGAGGGGTTTGATAATGGGGTCCCTTTGGCTCCAGGAGAACCTTTGCTATATCCGCCCAACCAAGGAGTTGTCAAAGCTTCTTTATCCCAAAGGCGTACACCTTCGATCCATTCTGTTGTCATGACTCGCTTTGAGGAGAGTTCACGATATACCTTGGGAATATAAACACGTCCGTTCAATCGTGGTTCACCTGCTACTAGTCCGGCCATCTGTTCCGAGTTGTTTGCTTCATTTACAAAGTCCGTTTCCAGCATTAAGCGTTCAGTGATATAAGGCACTAGACTGTATAATGGAAGGTCAAACCAATATGTATATACTTTCATCACTACTCTTTCATGTATTGTTAGCAAGGTCTAAGATTTTCGAATGCATTTCAAATAAAAGAAACTCACTTGAAAGCCCACAGATCCCAACCTACTTGGCTAGCAATCTCTCGTTTCTGAACCTTGATTGCCACTTCTCTTCCATCAGCTAACCTCGCCCAATGGACTTGCGCAACAGATGCTGAAGCTCTAGCTTTTGTTTCGATGATTCCACTCCCTGGCTTATTTGTATAACTAACACCGAACACTTCCTCCGGACTTTTACCTCCAAAGTCTTCCCTGATAACTTTCTCTACCTCGCGCCACTCATTCTGCGGAGCATCATCGAACATTCTCGCGAACATTTTCTGAAATTCAGGAGGCAAAACTGCACTTTGCATCGCAATTGCTTGTCCAATTTTCAAGTACAATCCTCCATTTTGGTGTAACAGATTGAACATTCTCTCGGCATTTCTCCTATGCAAATCCGTGATGTCACCCCCAAGAATCGGGTTTGGTCGAAAATTAAGCTTGTAATCGATCGCCACTAATATACCCAGCCCGAACGTCCGCAATGATCTAGTAATAGAGGATGCGTATAATTGTGTGTCTATCAGATAGGCTATGCCCGTCGCCGCCGAAACATAGAGTAATCTTCGTCCCCATTTTATAGTTCGAGGGTATAGCTTTGGAGGTGCAGCTTTGCCCAACGATGCTGGCGAAGGGGGGACAAAAGGTTGATATCTTTGCGCATGCACTGAGCGTTGGGGAAGCTTTGTATATACATGATTTCCAACCGTTTCCTTCTTTGGTCGAATCAAGAATTGAGTTGATCGTTTGCGTGCCTGGTGGGAAATTTGGGATGTAGAAGAGAATGTATTGAATAACAAGTTGTTACATGATGGTCCAATCAGCCCCGAACTCCTGCCTGCATTTCGCAGGTACATGGCTACGTTGAAGAGCCGTGGTGAAAAGAATACATAGAGGAAGGAAAAACTTCAATATTCGATGACGACAAGGAAAACAATAAGTTAAGCTAATTCCCAACGTTATCGTAGATAAGAAATCGGGTTATGTTAACCCCGTCCGTCCCATCTCCTGGCGTTACCAGGCTCGCAGGCTCGCTCGAGTTGACACATCCGACCAACAAATCAAGATATGGGCGTTCCACGGAATCTCCTTGGATTTTCTTAGCATTATTGGCCATGAAGATGGAGATGGAGATGGAGATGGAGATGGAAATGGAAATGGAAATGGAAATGGAAATGTTTCCAGTAATAAACCGTTTAAAAATTGGGAGTGGTGGCTTGTTTTCTTTTTGAGGAACCATTATACAGTTATACAGAGTAAGAAACAAAGGGATAAAGGAACGCGCGCCAATACTATTGATGTTCACTGTTCTACCAAATCCTTCTCATATCAGATTCGTATTTGCACCATCTTCTGTTATATGTCAACTCATCAAAATAAAAGAGCCAGGAGAAGTTCATTCACTCCACCCGGCAATGCAACACACATCCATATTGATTTTGAATGATCGTCCCGGTATTTCATGCAGAAATACCGGGACGGGGGGGGAGGGAATATTACAAGGACCGTCCGTGTTTGAGGCGTCCCATAGACTTTTCACTCGTGGTAAATAATCATTCTCTCTCTCTCAACTTGGATGAATTGTAATGATTGAACATTCATTTCATTATTATGTGTTCCCTTATTACAATTGAATATACATATATACATATATACATATATACATCTCCCCTGAACTAAATGCCGCCACAACTTAGGTTCAACGACGGCAACTAATTCGAGATTATGCATTGCTTTATTACTAGGTAGGTATTCTGGCCGATGCTTATTGCTTGTTTAAGTTGTAGAAAGTGCCCAAAGTGTATACCTAGGTAGGCAGGTATCTACGAATAACTTCAGTTCGCACCCATTCAGCAAAAGTGTGATTGATAGATAGACTTGAGAATGACTTTGTAGGTAGGTGGTGATATCTAGATATCTAGATATGTGATTTATAGACCTCAGAACCAAAAAGCAAATATACAACGGATGTACTATGGGATTATACTAGTAAAGCAAAGCTATATATATATATATATAAACTTATAGACTTTATATAATTTGCATATCTATACCAGCTAGTAGTATAGTGTAATTAGATAGTATAATTACGATCACAATATAGGATAGAAACGAAACCAATAGCTCCATCTATGATTTTATAACTTCACATGTCGCATAAAGTGTTTGAAGATCTTTCTATCGTTGGGAAACGAATTGAATGTCCACTGTTCTTTAGTTTGTTACAGCCAGATAGCAGATAGCAGATAGCAGAAGCAAATTGAAAAGCATATATGTATATATATAGCACATTCGAAACCGTGTACTAGGAAATGTAGTAGGGAAGAACTCCAATGTAATTTTGCCTGGTTATATACCTGTAGTATTATTCAATATTATCTCAAGTACTCTCCTCTCTCTCTTTATTCATTCAACTTTCTCTTTTTTTCATGCTCCAAACTCACCAAAGATTCATTCCAAAGCAGTTTATACCGGCCAATATAAGTAAGGTTAATTATAATAATACTCGGTTGAATTAGTTATGTGTCGGATGTCCTCTCCTCTCCTCTCCCCTCCCCTTTCCTCCTCCCTCTAGTATCATATTCTCCATATTTACCCCCAAGTATTCATTCGTGCCATCTTGCTCCATTTTATCTCTCTCGGCTCATTATCATCTATCTGCATAATCAAACCTGAATGATGCTTTTTACTAAATTTCCGGGAAACAGAAAATGTTGTGTTCATATTCATCTTCTTATTCAGAATAAAGTACATTGATCTATCGTATATCAATCATCAAAGCCAACTGTAATTAGCGGGGCTTGAGCAGCTCGTAATTTATTTCCAAAATACAGTACGAAACCTTAGAATCATTATCTTTCGTACCTTGACGGAATACAGAATCCTCCTGTACAGACAGACTACAGAGTGAGTATATATATATATACAGCAGCAGTACGAGTAGATTCAGACGAGATACTATTTTAACGGCGCAAACTCCCCCAAAGGACGGATAATAATAAAATAATAAAATAATAAAATAATAAAATAATAAAATAATAAAATAATAATAATAATAATAATAATAATCTGAAACGCCCATAAGATCAAGATCAAGACAAAAGACCCATCATATCGATGCGACTGAATGACTTATCTATCTATCTTTCATCCTCTCTCGTACCTCTTCACAAAAAGAAAAAAAAAACCCCCCGCAATATATTCGAGCATTTCAAACATACATCAATCAATCAATCTCTTCACCACTTAATTATTATTTTCTGCTCCGACTCTTATCCAACATTGACTTGCACAGCCTTTGAAATCTCGGAAGAATTCAATCTTGGCTGTAGTCGAGACCAATTGAATCCCTCTACCACACGATATCCCTTCAAGCTTCTACTGCACTGTTTGCTTTTAGCCTTCGCATTATACCTACAACGAAATAGTACGAGGGACCGTTCTTGAAAAGGCGTAGACTATCAACGCGTTTAACCTTGCTTTTCCCAAAGGTCAAAGTTAATATTATATTCATCACAATCTACCAGTACAAACCATACATGTACGTACTTTTGTGGCCAGCTATCTCCTTCCCTAGTCCAAACCCCCCCGTCGGCTGCTAGTTTCTCAGAAAAGGGCATCTTGGGAAGAAAATTACAATAACAATAACAACACAACAACAACGACGACGTCCATTGATCCAGTCTTTATCGTTCAATTTATGACTTAATTCACTAAAGTTATATTTCATTTATCGATGCCTAGTCAAGAGTGGATAATTAAGGGCAACAATCATAATCACAATCAACAAATTGAGACTCGAGACTTGAGGTACTTTCCGCGACAACATCACCAGGACATCCTTTGATCGAAAGAACCTTGATAAGTGCCGCGTCTTAAAGACGCTGGCATATCCAAACTTTTACGCATCAGGATATCTCGGATAACAAGATGTTTAGACCCGCGACCCCATTATCGCTTTTGCTGCTCGCTGCGTTCGCATGCTTGCTCGTATCAATTCTATCAACTCCCATAATCAAGTCGATACCATTGGCCTCTTTCGATGGAGTTCAATTTGGTGTCTTCGGCTTCTGTAAGGGAAGCACTTGTAGCAATGTTGAAATTGGGTACAGTACTGGTAAGTTTCAATTCTCGAATGCATATTCTTTCTACACATGGTTCCGCGCATTGGGTACTCCAGCATACCAAGCACGACACTGATATTAAGTGATTATTTAGGAAGTCTATATGATGAAAGTCAATCAGCTACATTCGATCTCTCTACCAAGACCAGGTCAACGTTATCTGCTATTCTCATTATCCACCCGGTAGCTGCATTATTCACATTTATTATGTTAATCCTAGCCGTCGCCGCCCACTTTCACGCACCTTCACATTCCCCTCGATACCTATTAGGAATCTTCATACTGAGCATCTTAACTTTGATTCTCAGCCTACTCGCATTTCTCATCGATGTTCTACTCTTCGTACCTCACATGGCATGGGGCTCATATGTTGTGCTCGCTGCTACAGTCATTATCGCTGCGAGTGGTGTCGTATCATGCGCTATGCGCCGAACTTTGGTTAGTCGAAAAGCAAGGAAGCGTCGCATTGAGGATAACGTAGAGATAAACGGGGGAAATTCCTACGAGCGTCAAGGTACTGAACCAATCACTTCGGGAGTCACTGACACCAGCATTTCGAAAAATCCAGCAAACGAAAAAATACCAGCGTTTGCCACATATGATGCGAATAGCAATGAGCGAACTAGTGACGAACGGATACCTTTGACTACAAGAACTCCAACAACGGAAAACTCTCCTAGTAATGTCCCTGGTGGATCTATTAGGAGTCAGGGAATGGACGGGTACAATGGACCACAATCAGGAACCCCATCTATAGATCAATACGGAAATCCAATGCCGATGATGCCACAAGTAGCAAACGCATATGGTATGCGAAACCCAGATCAATCTGCTGGGTCATCAGGACAAGCACTGAGCCACCAGTATTCTAACAATTCCATGAATTCGAGAGGGCGGGGAGGAATACCACCAGGACCACCAGGAAGAGGTGGATATAGAGGAGGGTATGGAGGCCCTCCCCCAGGCCCGAATCGCGGAGGGTATGGTTATGGCCAACCAAGAGGGGGTTATGGTCCGAGAGGTGGGTATGGTCCAAGAGGTGGCGGCTACCCGGGCCCGTACAGAGGAGGAATGAACAACGGAATGAACAACGGAATGATGGCGATGGGTAACGGTGCAAGACCGCCTCCACCCGGGTATGATAGCCGACGACCTACTGATCCTTCAGCGCCTATCGGTGGATTCAGGGATGCTTCTCCGGCGCCCCCTGGTGGATATGTTGCATATAGACCAGATGAGACAAGGCGAAGTAGCTTACCTCGTGCCGAATCACCTCCGCCCTTAGAAAATATGGAAGATCTTGGCATGGTGGGACAGGCGGTCGAGATGGTAAGTTGTAAATTATCTGGAAATATTGACGATACTAATTTCGCATCAGGATGCATCAACAGGAAGTCCATCACATCCCCCTCCGGGATTTGTCGGGCAATTCGGCAATCTCAGAGACAGTGACGCGGACGTTGCTGGAATGGTGGGACTGCAACAGCAAAAGACACAGCAAAGCCATGAGACTTTGACTAGTGAGACGAGTCAGTATAGCCAAGATGAGTAAGTGATCCTCTGTCATTGAATCTCCAGTTTTCTAATACGCTCAGATGCGTAGCACCAAGACAAGTATGGGGCCAGCAAGCAGGTAGATCATCACCTCTGAACCCGGCCTCGCAACCTGTCGACCTTCCTCCTAGCGATCCTACTCACAAACGAAATGCCTCGAGTGATAATTATTACGAAGATGTTGACCCACGTTTCGCCGATCCTGCTCCAGCATTGAAGTCATCTCTGGCAATTCCCGCCATTAATGTTCCTGAACCTTCCTCGAATAACCACTATGATCCTAATTCTCATCTTCAACCAAATCCTTTGAGCAACTTAGATGGCAACAACTCTTATAATTCTTTAGAGGAGCTTCAGTCAGGGCAACGTTCCCCAGCTGAATCGGAGAGGTCTACTTTTACGTCGGTGTCACAACGGGGCGTCAATCCAAGATGGAATGGCGGTGCTAGTGGCCACGGGGGACCACCAATGCCGAATAGGAGACCTACCGCTCGCCGAGAGGATGTGCTTTTGAATGATAATCCTGACTTCGCCTTACCTACAGGTCGTGGTGGTCGAGGACCACCTCGTGTCATGCGTGGTGGCATGATACCAAATTCTGCCTATCCAGGAGCTGGCACCCTTTGATTCTGACATTCTATATTTAAAAGTCTTTTGGCCGTTGCCCTTATATTTCATTTTACAGTTCTGCTTGCCTTGTGACCTCATCACATCAGCTCGTAAATAATGCCATTGTTTTTTCCTTTGTCGATATAGAGTCGTACGACCACACGGCGTTTTGGTTCTTTCAACCTTCTAAAGCATACATTTATTAGATGCACAGTCATTTTGGACTGACCAGTATCGCCGCCTTGGTCTTTTTGTTCATGAAATGGCGCCGAGCTTGGTGATTTATTTTCGACGATTATTTTACCACAATTTTGTGTAGCAAGCCTTACATTTTGGCCCCTGCTTTAGGAGTTGGTCTTTTGTATTCAAGCGGATTTGGGCAGGAAACTTGGGACCGCGTATAGCAGGCAGACAGACAATTGGGCTATGAGTGGTTTGGTGCAACATGGTGATCAAATGAATTGGAACTATCTATGGTGCACAGCAGGTAATATTACTAGGGAGTGCAGAAATTGAGGTTAGGGGAAATGGAAGGGCGTTCACGCATTATCGTGGGTGAGATGGCTAGGTGTTCTATGTCGAGAATAATTGAATGGACCTTTCAGATATTTTTTGGTGTCATGTGAAGCAGAGTGCAATTGTGAATTATGGGATATATTGTAGGTTCTAGGTAGATGATAAAATGTTCATGTGGATGAATGGTTTTGAATATTGATCGATGATGCATCAAGTACTCGTAAGTGATAACATGATATGATATGATCGGGGGATTCGGAGCAAAGAGTGTTATTGGTGGTATGTATGTATATATGAAGTATGATATAATTATCCAGATTGTATTTCATTTCTTCTTTTATTCATCCACGAAGTACGATAGTACGATGGTACTAATATAGAGTAAGAGGAGGATGATGATGATGATGAATAAAATAGGTAGGTAGGTGGATATGTAAACGGTGGATTGGATTCAATAGAGTATAGAGAGTGGAGTGGAGGAGGGGGAGGGGATGAGCCAATTGTTTTCTTGCTTTGTGTGTGTGTGTGTTAGTGTGTTGGTGTGTTATGCAGGTTCGGATGGATGATTTGGATTGGAGGGGGGAGGGGGGGAGGGGTGTGTTGTAGGCTGGATTGGATTGGATTGGATTGAAGATTGTAGGTTGGGCGAGAGAGGAGGGGAAAGAGCAGAGGAAAGAGGATCAGAGAGAGAAGAATAGAGAGAGGGAGAGAGAGATGATAAGTAAATATTAATAAGTAGAAGTTAACAAGTAAGACAACAAAGGAATACATACGATGTATGTGGACAATGGAGAGAAAGCTGTGGTGAGTGAGTTACAAGTTAAACCTTACTCTGTAAGGTTACAAGAAAAGCCGAAACCGAAATACGAAAAAATTAAAGAATGAATAGAATCAGAGAGGGGTATATTAGGGGGGTTTATGATATAATATAGTTAGTTATAACGTGGTTCATATGTATGTGGGCTATATCACTTATATGGGCTACTTTCACCTTAATTCATATATACTCAATTCAATATACGATATATCAATTATTTATTATAGAAACTATAAATAAAAAAGTACAATTTGTTTTAGCTATTGAGGTTATATGAAAAAATAAAAAACTAAGTATTCGAAAAGCTACTAAAATATATAATATATTGTATATTATAATTCAATATAGAATAAATGGATTTATTCTTTGTATTGAATATCGATATAAATCCTATAATCTTTTAGAATTAGAAGAGGATATTATTATTCGATATATAATTGATTTAGATTTGAGAGGTTTTATATTCAAATATAAAGCGATAGAAAATATAGCTAATTATATTCTTGAATTATAAGGTATAAAAAAGGTTAGTAAATAATAGGTATATTGATTTACAAAACAGTATATAAAACTAAAAATATATTTCAATTATATTTATAACTTTCAAAAAGCTTTTTGTAAGGATCCTAAGTTTATTAAGGATTGGTTCCAATTTATTTTGAATATACAAGCCAAATTTAGTATTCTCGATTACAATTTATAGAATTTCAATAAAACCAATTTTATAATAGGAATTATAAATACTAATATAATTGTTATTAGCTTTAAAATATCTGGTAAAACCAAAGCTATATAATTAGGCAATCGAGAATGGGCGATAGTGATTATATATAGAAATACTATTAGGGATATTATATCTTTATTTTTAGTAATGTAAAAACAAATACACTTTTCAAATTAGTATATAAAGATTAATCTTTTTATAGATTAGATTATTAAATCTATAAGTAATAAATAGATAAATAATAAAACAGATTTAGAATAATTGAAATACTTTAATAAATATATAAAAAATCGAACTCAAGGCTGATATAGAATACTAATATTGAATAGGTAGGTATAAAAGCTATGAATCAATATCATTCTAGAATTATTGTAAGGAGAATGATATTATATATATAAGTCTACTATTATATTCAAATTATTTAATTCAACCTTTTGATATAAGCTATTTTAACATTTTAAAACGAAAATATAATATCCAAATTGAAGATTTTATAAAAGCTTATATTAACTATATATTTGTTACGGAGGTACCCGCACTGTAATATGAATTAGAAGATTAACCTAAGGCCTTGGTGTCAGGATCTATAAAAACAGTACTGTAGGGATAGCAGAATGGAAGAGTAACTAAAGATAATAAGTACTAGTTATTTAGTAAGTATAGGTTAGTTAATAAGTATAGATTAGATAAGTAGTAATCTTGTTAGGGATTATAGAATAAGTGTTATATGATTAAAAGCCGATCGATTTGACGAATCGATCAATTTATTAATCGATTTCAGAGAATGAAGATCTATATAAGAGAATAGGTTTCATTATAATATAGAGCTTTGTGCTTAAAACAATTATTAGTTTTATATTATAGTTATGAGAATTGTAATCAGTTATAATCTTATTGAATTCCTATTTGAAGTTTAGTTTAAACTATCTTGAGAGATCTCTAAATATTTCTATATGATCCTAAAGGTAATTCCTATAATACTTTGAATACTATTTCTGTTTCAAATATTAATTCAATAACTAATTACTATTATAGTACCCCAAGAATAATATACTCTAACTATTAATACCAATAATATCGAAATAACTAATATTCCCAAGAAGATTACTATCAACAAAATACTCAAAATTACTTTACTAAACAAGTATCAAAGAAGTTAATAAGAACTCAACATCTTCCTTTTATAATTTGAGATCTATTTTAGATTCAATCAAGATAAGTTTACTAAAAAAGAATCTAAAAGTATATAAATTATATTATATCTCAAAGGAAAAATAAGCAAATAGATTTAGTTATATTTATATAATTATTTTGAGTATAATAATTAAGAATATATATAACCTATCAAAACTATCTTCAATAGTTTTAAAAGATTCAAAATAGAGATCTATAAGATCTTCGGAAATTCCAATGAATTAGAGGTAATAAAAGAAAAGATCTTTAATCTCAGATAGACTGGATCAATATTAAAATATAATATAGAATTTCAAAGATATATAGAAATAACCAAATAGGATAAGACTGCTATTATAAATTACTATTATAAAGGATTCAAATCAGAAGTATATTTGGAATTCAATAGGAAAATAAAAAACAAGGATTTAAATAGATTAATCAAAAGCTTTATTAATACTAATAATCGTTTATATAGATATAAACAAACCCAATAATTATACAAACCTTAAGAAAACCAAAATTAAGGGTATTACCACAAAAACAAAAGTAGATTCAAATATAATCCATAGAGATATAGAAACCCTATAGAATTAGATACTATATACTAAATACTTTAAAGTAAGGATTTAGAAAAGAAATATAAATACGAAAACAATTTATACTTTGAATATAGAAAAACAGAATATTAAGTAATAGAATACCGAAACAAAAAAATAGAAAGAAAGAAAATTCATTTTAAAAATAAGTTTAGTAAAGGTTAACTTAATACTACCTTTATATTACAAATATATATAATTAGTATAATATAATTAGTTATACTATTATTAGTTTATAAAGAAGAGTTAGAAAAAGAAGAAAAGATAGAAAACCTTTTATAGATAAATAGAGATCTATAATTAAAAGAATTATAATCTATTCGAGAAATCGACCAATGGAATCGTCGTATCTGGAAGTTTGAAAATACAAACAAAGGAACTATTAATAAGGATCTCAATATAACAAACACTGAAAAAAGAGAATCTTACAAAGTTTGATATATCGATCAATACTGAATTCTATAATTTGAAGTTATTATTAACACTTTGTTTATAGAAAGAACTAATAAAGAATATCTCCAATAATTAAATCAAAAAGAGTTATAGGAAGTATTCTATCAATATATATCTAAGCAGAACGAGAACTAGAACTTATTTCTATATAAAATAATTGGAAAAGAATATTATATTCAAATTTAGGTTATTCTATTATTATCAATTATAGATATAGTAATAAGAATAATCTAAAGAAACTATTGATATACTCTATAGAGAGATTTACTCAATAACAAAACTAGATTAGGGATAAATATAGTCTATTTAGAAGAAGAAGAACTATAATATATAATATTTACTAATGAAATCATCTAGGATTATAAGGACAAGTAAATTATACTATAATTGAATACTACAGAACAAGCAGAATAGATATACTATAGAATCAAAATAAATAAACAAATACAACCAGCTATAATAGATTTAGAAGCTATAGGAAATTTTATTATACTAGAAGCTACAAAGTACCTAGGAATTCTATTCCAAGAAAAACAAAAACCTTATCAATTGTAGTTAGTTGATAAACAACTAATAAGATTTGATAGAATTATTTCTTAAGAGATATAATTAATATAAATAAATATAATCTAATACTCGGAGATTATATAGCTTGATATTATATTATTAAACTAACAATAGATTATTTTAGGGATACTATAGTTAAAGGTATACAACCCTAGAATAGATTAATTATAAAAGACAATGATATTTAATCAATACAAAAACAATCACAATAATATATTTAAAGTATCTACAAAATATAATATATATTAAGAAGAGTTGAATACAAACAATACTAGCAATATAGAATATTCAATCCAAGATCCTTTATTAAAAGCAAAGAACAATATACCTTTTTTACAAATACAAAAGCTAACAATATAATATAAAATCGTAATTAAGGTAATGGAGCCTATAATACCAGAACAATACAAAAAATATAAACATATTTTTAAAGAATTTAGGATTCATAAGGCTTTACTAGAATATAAGCTATAAAATCATAAAATAATATTAAAGGAAAGCAAAATACCTATACACACTCTAATTTATTCAATATCAATCGATAAACTAAGAATATTCAAAAAATATATCAACAACAATTTAGCTAAAAGATAAATCAAAGAATCTATATCCCAAATAACAAATCCAATTATATAAATATCCAAAAAAGATAGTATTAAGAGATTAGTTATAGATTATAGAAAGCTTAATATACTTACCAAAAAGGATCGATATCTATTTCTATTAATTATAGAACTAAAAGATCGATTAAATAAAACAATAATATTTATTAAGATAGATTTATATAATAGTTACTATTTAATTAGAATAAAAGAAAACGAAGAATAGAAAACCGTTTTCAAAACTAAATATAGGCTATATAAATACTAGGTTATACTATTTGGGCTAATTAATATACTAGTAATATTTATAAGGCTTATAAATAATATACTATTATAATATTTGGATACTTATTATATATACTATTTAGATAATATCCTAATATATTTAAATAACGAAATTTAATATATTAAAGATATCAGTAATATTCTCGAATATTTGATTAAAGCTGATTTGCTATATAAACTAAGTAAATATGAATTCCATATTATAGAAATAAAGTTCTTAGGATTTATTATATTAAGCCAAAGGTTTAAGATGAGTAAGAATAAAGTTAAAGTAATATTTGAATAAAAGTAGTCTATTATAATTAAAGAAGTATAATCTTTTTTAGGATTTATTAACTTTTATTAAAGATTTATTAAAGGTTATTCAGGGATTATAATACCTTTAATTAATTTAATTAGAAAAGAGTAAAGTATATTCGAATAGACTGCCAAGGTATAGAAGTCCTTCGAAGTATTCAAACAGATAGTAGCCGGAGAGCTAATACTATTAATATTTGATCTAGAAAAGCAAATTATAATAGAAACAGACTCTTCAGATTTTGTTATAGGAATAGTTTTAAGCCAATTAGGTTAGAATAAGAAATATCAATCAATTATATTCTACTTTTGAAAACTATTACTAGCTGAATTAAACTATGAAATATATAATAAAGAATTACTAATAATAATCGATATATTTAGAAAATAGTAAGTTTATTTAAAAGGATCAAAATATATAGTATAGGTATATATAAATTATAAGAACTTGGTTTACTTTATTATAATAAGATAATTAAATAAACGATAGGTCAGATAATCAGAAACTATAATTAATTACAATTTTAAGATTTCATATATCAAAAGATCAGAAAACACTAAAACTAATATTTTCAACCGAAAACTGGAATATTAGGAAAACAAGTTATATAAATCATATAATATATTCAAATAGAAAGGCAAATCACTAGTTTACAATATATTACAGCTTATAACTACTTATATCTTGGAAGATAACTATCTAAAGAACAAGATCCAATTATATTACAAAAGCGATGCTATAATAATATATATATTCAAGATAATAAAGCTAGGATTTATAATAGAAAACAATATAATATATTTCTATAGAAAAGTATATATTCCTAATCGAATAACCAAGGAATTTGTAACAAAACAATATAGATTACCCATATATAGATATTAAGGAATTACAAGAATATTCATAAGAATATAGGAAATTAGTTACTTTCTACAAATGAGAACAATAATTAAAAAAGTTATTAGAAATTGTAATACCTATATACAGAATAAGTCCTTTAGATACACTCCATATAGTTAGTTCCAAATCCTAGATATACTTTCTTAGTTATAGAAGTCTATTATATAGGACTTTATAATTAAACTACTACTCTCAAAAGATCCTATTATAAGTATTGAGTACAATACGATACTCAATATAATAGATAGGCTAATGAAATTTATATATATAATACTATTCAAAGAAATATAGGATATTAAGCAATTAGTATATATATTTCTTAGGATTATAATAAGTATATATAGAATACCAGATAAGATAATCTTGGATAAAGACAAACTCTTTACTTCGAAATTCTAGACTACCTTATTAGCATTTATAAATATTAAAAGAAAACTATCAATAGCCTTCCACTCACAAATAGATAATCAAACAGAAAGAACTAACCAAACAATAGAAGTATATCTTAGATACTATATAAATTATCAATAAAACAATTAGATAGAACTATTACTTATAGCATAATTCATATATAATATATCAGAAACAGAAACCATAAAGATAATACTAATATATACTAACTTTATATTCAATCCTAGAATATATTAAACACTAATACTACAAGAAGTTAATACCGAATCAACAATAATACAAATCAAACAATTAAAAGATTTACAAAAGCAACTTACTCTTAATCTAAGATTCATATCATCTAAAACAATAATATACTACAATACAAAACATAATATAGAACCTATACTTAAAAAAAAGAATAAAGTTTATTTACTACAATAAAATATTAAAACAAAAAAACTAAACAATAAACTCAACTATAGAAAACTAGGATTATTCAAGATTGATAGAATAATAGGAATAATTAATTATCAATTGAAATTACTAAACACAATAAATATTCACTCAATATTCCATATATCTTTACTTAAACCAATACTACTAGAAATACCGAAAACACTGTTTATAGAAATCAAACCAATCAACCCTAATACTATATATAATATCAAAACAATACTAGATTATAAATATATCAGAAGCAAAATTAAATATTTAATCAAATAATTGGACTACTCATATTCGAAAAATATATAGGAATATAAGGAAAACCTCAGCTGCCCTAAAAAATTATAAGCATTCCACCTGAAATACCTATATCTACTAATAAAGCCATAAACTCTATATTAAACAACAAAGGCAAAAAAGGATCGAAAAAGTCGAAGGAAGAAGAACCACTAAGAACAAACATACCTATCTTTTCTTTTTCCAGTTTTTCCTTTTCAGCTTTCTCCTTCTCTAATCTTTCATTTTCCTTAACCAAATCAAGTTCTTTTAATATACAAAAATCCCAATAAAGTATTTCCTTTTTATACTCACAAAGAAACTTTTATTATTTCCATAAACAAAGGATTCAAATATTGATTTCTTAGAATTATTTAAAAACTTATTCTTCCTTTAAACATAATAGTTTCTACTAATACTCTAAAAACTTATAATCAAAAAACATTTCGAAACCAAAACAACAACAATCTTTTTTATAATAAATATACTTTGAATAATACTATAATAGAATATTATCAATAATATAACAACAATCAGATTTAATATACAAATCATAGGAATCTCTTTCAATACCAAAATACTCAACACAACAAACTAAATCAAGAATATTATAAATTGAAATAATTCATATAAAAAACATAATAAAGGAAATATAATATTCAATTAGATTATACAAATAAGAAGGCCCCACTATATAAACACTTAGAACAAGCGCTAATCTAGGAAGGGGATAGTATTACAGAGGTACCCGCACCACAATATAAATTAGAAGATTAACCTAAAGCCTTAGTATCAGAACCTACGAAAACAATACTATAAGAACAATAGAATAAAAGAATAACTAAAAATAATAAATACTAATCATTTAATAAATACAGATTAATTAACAAATATAGATTAAATAAACAGCAACCTTACTAGGAATCATAGGATAAGTATTATATAATTAAAAACCAATCGATTTAACAAGTCGATCAACTTGTCGACCGACTTCAGAGAACAAAGATCTATATAAAAGAATAGATTTTATTATAATATAAAGCTTCATACTCAAAACAATTATTAGTTTCATACTATAGTTATAAGAATTACAATCAATTATAACCTTATTGAATTCCTACTTGAAGTCTAATCTAAACCACCTCAAAAGATCTCTAAACACTTCCATATAACCCTAGAGGCAGCTCCCGTAACAATATTAAAGATCGAATTCTTTATAGCTTTCAAAACTATATATAAAAGATCAATTACGAATCAAAATATGAAATCTGGATTTCGAAGAATAGGATTAATTCTATTTAATTCTGAAACTATACTTTCTAAATTCAATATTCGTTTTTATATATTTATTTCTCCCCCTTTCGATTTAGATTTATAAATCTCTCGAACTCTTTACAATCCTATAAAAGCTTTCTTTCAATCAATACTAATTAAATCTCGAATAACTTATTATTAATTAAGTTCTCCTATATTTATATTTAAAACTATATTAGTTTTAATTAAGGGTATAAAGAAACTAGTATATAAGAATATACTTTTAGATATAAAAAACTATATACTTCGAAAAGCAAATGAAGTATTAAGTTGATATTAATATACAAAAAAGATTCAATTATAATATAAAAGGGTACTTATTAAATAAGATATAATAGATATATTATCTTAGAAAAAGATTGATATTTAGGTTTGATATAATAAATATCAAAATAAAGGAAACTCTAATAGGAAAGGGAGTTTTAATTGATATTATAACAAATACGGATTAATAGAGAATAATATAATAGATTCTAGATTATTAGATTCTTAAAAGTTTCAATTAATTGAATTAATGATTATTGAATAATATGGATTTGAATGTGTGAATTGAGGTGAAAGTGGTCTATATAGTGATATGGCCTATATGTATATAAACCATATTAATGTTGTAATATTATATAGTAAGACTTACCTCCATTCCAGCTAGACGAAAAATAAAACAGCCCATCAAAGTATCAAAAATCGGAGAAAATATAATAATATTTGATTCTATGTGATATTATTTATTATTTATATTTAATAGTATAATAATCTCAAGATTGTATATATATTCTCAATTATTTTATATTCAATCTTGAATCGGAAAATTTATGGATTGATTTGAAATGGAATTTTGAAAAGGATGTGTTTATTTGGGTTTGTTGTTTTGTTTTGTTTTTTTTTCTATCCAGCTGGAGAGAGTATGTAGGTGTGGAGGTGTCTGTCTGAGTAGGTGGATAATAGGTGGATGGATAGTTGAGCATGAAATTAAGCATTGATGGGATATCTGGTTGGTGTGGGGTGTTTGGTGTATATTGTGTATTGTGTATTGGATATTGGATAGTATATAGTAGAGATGGGAGAAATTGAGAGGAGTTACGGATTGATTGATTGATTGATTGAGGGATTGAGGGACGAGGGATGAGGGATTAGGGATTAATTGGGGATGAGGGTTTGTTTATGTGTGGTGTGGTATGTATGGTATAGAGTTAATAATGTGGTGTGTATATACGAGGGCGTGTCTTTTTTGAATGCCAGACAATATAGCCGAACTTATCAAAATTATTATGGGATTTCAATTTTAAGTTAGTTATATAACTTTATAAGTTCGATTGACTAATAGAATCTGAAGAATATATAAAATTTTGAATATAAAAACTATTGATATTTCAAAGTTTTTTAAAGATATTAATTTGATTTGAATTAATATTGAATTTCAAAATAGATGAGTTTGTATTTACTGTAATTTGATGAAGAAATCTGTGAATATATAGGTTTGGTATTTATCAAAACAAGCCCTGGTATGTATTATGTGATTGGTGTTGGTAGTTAGTGAAGAAGAGAAGATGTAGAGAAGCATTTTAACTATAAGAAGAGACAGTAACCTTATAGACTATAGTATAAGTAAAGAAATACAATACTTACACCTTTTGCTGAACTTTCTATAGACAATAGAAACACTTACATCGCCAAACCCAAAAGCTACAGCCTACAGAGGTATATTCGCAAATCAAGATGAAACGCGAAAAATCAATTTCTTCACCAGGGCAGAAAATCGATCGACATAGTTTTGTGCATGGATGGACCCCTGAATTCTACATAGTCTCATCCAATCCACGTTATCTACGTAAGGCTTCTTGAAACTTTCCGATTCGAGACGTCGGAGTATACTGGTTGATTCGTAAAATATTCCTAGTGTGTGTATACACATGTGTATGTGTGTGTGTGTGTATGGATGAATGAATGATGCGTTCCATATGATTGGTTCGTGGCAAGGACGGTAGCACGTGGATAGCTGTCGAGCCCCTGAAATTCGTTACAGGAGGTCGGAGGTCGGAGAATGGAGAATGGAGAGATCGTGGTGGGTGTCGTCGTCGTGGTACAGGTACCAGGTACGGATGGGTTTGGTGTTGGGTCGGAGGTTGAGGGGATCTTGAAAAATGATCGATGGGGATTGTGGATGGGATGATGATGGGTGTTTAAATATGTGGATGGATGGGTTGGTGAATGGGATGAGTGAGTGAGTGTATGAATGGGATAAAATGGGATGAACAATTGAACGATATATTTGGATATGAAGAGTTGGAATAGAGACTTGGATACTTACTACAAACTACTTGCTTGAGAATCTTACTTTCGTATCCTATCAATTGGCTTAGATTGGTTTAAAGAGAACGGAGTAGGTACAGTGAGTGTTGAATGGTGATACATGAATATCTAGATGGATGGAAGAACGATAATGCTACTGCTAACTAAGTAACTAATGTGACTTGCCCATTGATCTTGTCGTCTTCTTTTCATTTGTACTTTTGTATCAATGTAGTATGTATCTCCTGTCTGAATGTCATCAACAGCAGCACCATTATACTTGATAACTCTCCTATTTTGACCATCATCGATTACCTACCTACCAACCTACTCTCGTATACTAACTATTACATGTTATACTTTTATCAAATAATCTAATATACGTACGTCACTTTTTTACATCTACGCAATACATCAACATCGACATCGACATCGACATCGACATCCAATCGACTTACAATACCTCAATATACGGCGCATCAATCTCCATATTCAATTCTACTACTTTTGGAACCAAACATTATTTCTCATACATTAGTGCTCTCCTCACGCATCTACCAATAGCACTGCCTACCCCTTCATTCATTTTAGGTTGGAAACCCAAGAGAAAGTAGAATCGAATCCACCAAGTCCAAGCTAGCGACTAGGAAGGACTACAGTAGTATTGCATGGAAAAGTTTTGGACCGTTACAGCCTTATCAAGGATCTCTCGAATCAAAATTGGAGCCAAAATTGGGTCAATTCTGATATCATTGACGGACGGGGTATGTTGATATCAATTCCTTTTCTCCTCAAATCAATCAATCCATTCAAGCCGTATGACTTCTTTCATCTCTCGAGATAATCAATATTCATGCAATACCGTAGTTTGCTTTAACTTCCCATCTTATTGCTGTAGCGGTAGTTCGTCTTATCAGTTATAAGTTAAAAGAAAGAACCTCGACTGACCGACCGACCTGAGAAACAAACCCATTTTGATCAATTTCAATTTTCATTTCCAACTAAAAGAGAGAAAAGTTAGAAAGAGAGAAAACACGAGAGAAAGAGTAGCGAAATATAATTCAGATCATAATTCCTACAAAAAATAAAAATCTCAATCTCAATTTCAATCTCAATTCAATCTCACTGCCGAAGCTTTTTATTATATTATATTTTGCAGCCCGACACTCTTCTTCTTCTTCTTCTTCTTCCTCAGCTTTTTACCCATTCCCTTCCAAACCTTGTATTCTTCATAATCCATTTTATTAATGATTAAAAGGGCCTACAGGGAAATTTAATTCCAAAAAACAAAAGACTATCCATTCATCCACCCTTTTCTTCCAATTTTAATTCAATTAAAATCAATTCACCACACACAAGACAATACGAATTGAACAAATCAATCCTTCCCTGTCAACCTGCGACAGACACTATTGTTCCCAATAAATCGAATCTACACAATGGTTTCTTCAATCAGACCTCGAACTCCTGCAACCTCACCATCGCACGGCGCCGAGAGATTAGCAGGAATTCCAGAGAACGGAAAGCATAATAATCACTCCAATCCCCCTCGTCGTCCCAGTCTTGGATTATTACTTCGTCGATCCAAGTCGGGAAATTTAAGCTCCAAACACAAGAAGGATCTTGCTCAACTGCAAGAGCAAGAGCGTGAAAGACTCCTTCGCGAAGCAGCTGCGATTCCCCGATCTCCACCTCGTCTCCCCGATCTTGCTGTCCCGACACATTTTCCTTCTTTTGGTGGTGAAGATAGACCGGATTCGGCAGCTTCTGGAACGAGTGGTCAAGGTGCTCGAAGTGCTTCAATGGATCCTCAATCTAGATCTTACACGATGAGTAGCACGCTCAGTGTGCCCGTTCCTCCAATTCCCTCAGGTGTGAGGAATGGTGGTTGGGTGGATCCTTATGCTAGATCAGAGAGCATGACAAATCGTGGAAGATACAGCTATGCAAGCAGTGCAGTGAGCACAATTAATAGTCCTCGCAGAGTGCGAAGACGTAAAGATCCTACTCCATTCAAGTAAGTTTCCAACCTTACCTTTTTTTTTTTTTTCGTGAATTTTATTAACAGCTCTCTAGTGTTCTCATCATTGGCGCACGCGGTGCAGGCAAAACATCTTTCTTGAATTTTCTCAAAACGTCCCTCGCCATCCCTCCCAAGAAGAGATCGAAGCCCGAACCATTGGCAGAAGATATATTTGCTCCACGCACCTCCAAGTCTGGAAAATTCCTCTCGCATTATCTCGAATCCGAAATCGAAGGTGAACGTATCGGTGTGACATTGTGGGATTCAGAAGGCTTGGATAAAAATGTCGTGGATCTTCAACTTCGAGATATGTCTTCATTTCTCGAAAGCAAATTTGAAGAAACTTTCACGGAAGAAATGAAGGTCATGAGAGCTCCAGGTGTTCAAGATACACATATCCATGCTGTTTTCCTCATTCTCGACCCCACCCGCCTCGACCAAAATATTGAAGATTCCAAGAATGGTACCACAAACGGAAATGGACATTTTGGTGTCTTTGGTACAGGACCTCGTTTGTTTGGTAGTCTTGATGAAGATCTTGATTTACAAGTCCTTCGTACATTGCAAGGAAAAACTACTGTTATTCCGGTCATCTCAAAAGCCGACACTATTACAACGGCCCACATGGCGTATTTGAAGAAGACGGTTTGGGATAGTCTGCGCAAAGCCAATCTTGACCCACTTGAAGCACTCGGACTAGATGATGAACCCGAAAGCCCAATTATCGGCCACAGCCAAAGCCTCATCGACGAAGAAGATGAATATGCTCCTTCTGAGAATGGTTCGGGTTCCGGTGGTTCTCCTAATTCCAAACGTCTTTCCTCAGGTTCCATTCGTCGCCATAAACGCGAATCGGAAATCAGCGAGATTCCTTATTTACCCCTCTCAATCATCAGTCCTGATTTGTATGAACCTGAGGTTATTGGTCGTAAATTCCCATGGGGTTTTGCGGATCCGATGAATGCTGAACATTGTGATTTTGTACGTTTGAAGGAAGCAGTGTTTGCGGAATGGAGAGGTGAATTGAGGGAGGCGAGCAGGGAGCTTTGGTATGAGGGTTGGAGAACTAGTCGTCTTAAGGAAAGGGAGGGTATGGCTAGACGATGATTTTCTGGAGGGGTTATTTGAGACAGATGTCTTACCTTTTGGTGAACACATTTTGATATGACTACTTCAAAATCGCTTTGTGTCGGCGGAGCATGGGAAGCAGCACCAATCACAATCTCCGGCAGTAAAGGACACAGCAAAAACTGCATTTTTGATCTTTAAACACTTTTCAACTTCGATTTCGGCTTCGAACACAATCACGCATTATATCGCATGTTCCAGACATAGCTTTATTCCTCTACACCTTTTACAATAAGTTTTCACGAATGGGGTTTATTTTATTTTCTTTGATGTTCAAGTACTTTACTCTGTTGTCGGATTGGCAGGCAATGGATGGATGGATGGAATGGAATGGATGCATACCCCCTCTTTTACTTTTTCGATTTCTTTTTCATTTCGAGTTCTCTTTTACGCGTGGGTTTACAGCGACTACTTACATTGCATTTGTGATGATGTGGTGGTTGTAAACTGCGATTTATGAGGTGTTTCTGTTTTTTTTTCTTCGGGCAGTTGGGTTTGGTTTTGTTTGGTATGTGGAGGAAAGGGGAGGAAAGGGGAGGAAGATGTTTGATGGATGGATGAAGATTCGCATACTGGTTTCAGAGGGAAGATGGGTTGAGGTTTGAGATATTTGAGGATTAGGAGAAGAAAGATTGATGAACAGAATGGAAGAACAGACCAAAAGAAAGAAAGAAGAAGAAGATTAAGAATGAAATTGATGATTGATACCTATGAATTTGGGCGGATGGATTTGTTTTTATGCTTGTTGTTCTTTTTTCTTTTCTCTTCTCTTTTCTAAAAAGAAGTAGTTAGATAGATAGGTAGTGATATGAAATTTGTTATTTGAGATATTGTTTTATAGTAGTGTTTTGGAATGTTTTTGAATGTGGTTATTGTTATTGTTGGTGTGAAGTGTGGATATGGAGTATAGATGCGGAGTATGTTCTATATATATTGGATACTCTATATATATAATAGGGATAGAGAATGAGATTGAGATTAAGAGGAATGAACGAAAAAGGATATATAGTGATGGTGATAGTGATGGTGATGGTGGGGAATCTTTTGTGGGTGTATGGTTTGTTAGGTTTGGGGATTTCGATGCTGGGGAAAGGTTGGGTGGGGGGGCTGAGTTCTGGTTTCGAGGTTTCTGGGTTTCTGGGTTTCTGGGTTTCTGGGTGTGTTGATGGAGATGATGGGGGAGGAAGAGGGAAGAGGGGGAGAGAGGGGGAGAGAGGGGGAGAGAGGGGGAGAGGAGGAGAAGAGGAGGAGAAGAGGAGGAGATAACAGCCTCT
The DNA here is from genome assembly GCA_038090695.1 of Sclerotinia spermophila. NCBI lineage: Eukaryota > Fungi > Ascomycota > Leotiomycetes > Helotiales > Sclerotiniaceae > Sclerotinia > Sclerotinia spermophila. The sequence goes on from JBBMOJ010000014.1 coordinate 185,377, forward strand.
TAAACAACTTGTGCAATATACACCATAATTATATCTAGGTACTTCATAATATTTGCATTTATATATCATATATTATACAACCCAAATCTACAGAATCTCCAGCAACTGAATTCCAGCTCAAGTATTACTATCAGGATTATATAAAGTGAAGCAAAGAGGGACCCATTAAAAATGAATATGCCTTTGGAAAAGAGCTTCTGATTTCAATGGTAAAGACAAAGAGGGATATCAATATACAATAATAATCATCTCTTATCCAGTACATGAACATTGAAGTTCAAATTACCCCATGAACTAATCCTCTCATACGAGTAAAGTGAAATTTCCGGAACAATCTCGGGCCAACAGGCCAAGGTTAGGCTTTATTTCCCACCTTGATCTACAGAGTTGCAGGCTTATTAATATAATATACAACATCTAATAATTTGATTTGAAAGACCACTTCTTGAAAGAAAGGTGTCAAAACCTAAGGAAGACATTTCAATGGCATTTTGCTATGCTGGTTGCATGTATTCGTACTTGTGGCTTGTATATGCTGCGGCAATTTTTATTGATGGCTCTTTGGAGCATCAGACTCGTCATCATGAGGGAATACAGTCATTAGATTCTTCGGTCCGTCTGAATAACAGGATATGTTAGACGAATCTTTGTTTGAAGTACCTTTGATTGATATACACCTCGCTATTTGGGTCTACAGAGGGAGTAACCAAGGGGGACGATGCATTTATATGAATTGACCGACTTCGGCATTAGCATGCTGATGCTGATCTTGTTTCGAGCATGCGACGTTCGCGAAGTCTAAATATGGTACAATATCAAATGATAGGGGATTTCAAAGAATAGTATGCTGGGGTTGAGATTCTGAGATGAATGGATCTGCAGCTTTTTTGAATCGGAAATGTAAAAAAATCCCTCAGTACTGTGGGAGTAGCACTAGTATTTTTACGAAATTTGTCTGGGTATCATCATGTGCTGATGCTCTGGATGGCTACAGTAGATGCTGAGATCTATGGAGTAGGGGTATGGATGGTTGTGCCCAACATCAGTCTAGCAGTACAACTAGATACTGCCTCGCTTAACCTTGAAATCAACGAGGAATGAATGAATTCACGATCATTAAATACGGAGAGTTTATATCAGCGCTCATGCATTCAGACAAGAAGTATTCTCTTTTCTGGAACGAGGCATCTTTTTCCTTATCAAAATATTTCCCTTTGTATTGTTTTTATTTGTGAATTTACGCAGATGGCGTATACAATGCACCGCAATGCGATTTGATCTTTTTCCCCACCCCAATTCTATCTCATTCCCGCGATTCGATTATCCTTTTCGGCCTGGAGAATGTCAGTCCTGGCTAGTATAGTGTATGCATGAGTGATTGAACTTACAGCATCATTGGCAACCGTTTCTTTCATGGCAACAATGATATTCTCCCATTCAGCTTTCTCGCTAAGCGCTTCCTAGTCGAATCATCAGCAAAGTTTCTGCAGTCACCCTCTCATGAACTTCAATCTATGAAGCGAGTGTAGACACATCATTTTGAGGTTGGAGTTGGGTTGCAAGTGCAAGAGCTCTGAAATGTACCTTCACACGCGCATTGTGGATGCATATTAATTCGTTCATCGCCTCCCGGCAATGGTTTGCCTTACGATGAAGGCTATTAGCAGAAGTGTACTTGAATGTTCCAGGAAGCAGAACATAAGTAGAAACATCGAGCGTCGTCCAATGCTGGGCTCCGCGGTAGGTTTCGATATGATATAGCATTGTTGAATATTCTAGTTAGTCTTTTATGCACCATAAGCAAGGACAATTGACATGTTATACTCGTAGAGTATGATATTTATTATATCGAGGTTTTTTTGAGAAATATGGCTTACATCTGCGTTCTCTATCATATTTAGTGACCTGGTGTTGTCCAAACACCGCCAATGCTGTAGTGAGTGGCTATGCCAGGCTACCCCTTTGAGGGATGGGAATGAAGTCGAAGCCACTCATGGTGATTAAAACCTCTTTTTACGTTAGCGATGAAGATCAACACAGATATACGATTAGTGTACATATTCCCCAAAATCGAGGTGCGGAGAAAATAGCTTCCTCGAAAAGACAAGGTATTAATACTTCAAAGGGCAGACATGTATTCGCTTACTGTTGATTGCTGTTTCGATTTTTGGGTGTCGTTGTGGTATCAAAGGCAGTCTGTCCTGTGATGGATTGATGCGGTACAGAGAGAAAAGTGTTGTGGAAGTTCAGAAAGCAAAAAGAGAGGGAGGGGAGGGATTACCCAGGCCTCATGTATTCACTAACGAACCCCGAACTGAGTATTCACTCTCAGGATATGAACCAAGTATGAGATTTGGATGGACTTAAATGTCTGTTTTCTTTGGGATTTCTTGGGTCTAGCGATCAAAGGGTTAAGTTAATTGAATGTATCTGTATGGGAAAAGAACTATTCGTGGGTACTCGAGTCTGTAGTAATGGAATTGATATCTGATGTGATTGTGAAGCTGCTTCTGCTCTGCTATTCTAATCTACTATCACTATCATCCATCTTAATCCTACTACATATATACACTTTCATTGTAGTTGATTTATAAAACTTCTATTTTTTTTAATATACTACACTATTCCAGAATGGATATCAAAACCAAAGCAAAATGCAGTATATATGACTCGCTTATCATTCCCGATCAGCCCGAGGAGTGAAGAGATCTGTCGTGATGTCCGCGAATGATTCAAACAACAAGCACGTTTTCTTAATTACAAGTGGGCATATAGATCCAGAGCTTCTCCCTGTTTAAAATAACAGCATGGATGTTTTCTTTCTACATATATCAGCACAATATGTCTTCTACAAAAAACCCCGCGCATGGGGGAAAGCATCATCATTTTGCCGAATTTTCCGAATGCGCGGCTTCATCGCACTCTTTGTTTTCTGGACGAAAAAGCGCGGTTAGGCAATGCATTTTCCCTGCCAGCCTGCCAGAGGAGATTCTTCATAACCATATGTACAAGTTCTTTTTAACTTCTCCGCCAGCAGATTTATCGACAAATGATGCACAATTTTGGTGCGCTATGATGCATGTACCTACTAGATTTATGCTGAGAAAATACAAGGTTCCTCTGGTTGCAGAAGCAAGCGTCTGCCGGAATCGAGGCCTTTTTTCGGACGCCAAATTACCATGTATAAGGAAAGCATTCGTCTAACAGCACCCTCGAGCATTCGATTGTACTTCACTAAGGCTGTCAGAGGTTGACGTTTGATACATGGCTTCTTTGCTACTGGTCGCTATCTCAGTTACCTCCACTGCGACTAGTCTTCCGAGGTTATAATTGTTTGTGGATAGTAGGAGGTTAGAGGTGGGGGGGACTAGTCGGGTTTGCTAGTACGCCGTGGAGACTGGCGTTAGATCGAAATCATCGCATGGTAGAGGCGAACAGGAATTTTTTATTTTTTTTCGCTTTATGAAGCTCTCATGGTGTGGTACAAGATATGAACAGATTGTTTCGGACGAGAAAGGGTTCTAAAAGCCCTTGGTCTGCAAGAACGACATCGATGGACTGGTACTGCGGAGCTTTGTATGAGAGTACACTATATACGTTGCGAGCAGGAGCAGGAGAAGAGCAGTTGAGTATCTTTTTTTTTTGGCTAGATGTTTGTATGCCTACGAGCCTAGATAACCACAGGATGTGTCCAACGAGTTTCTGTGTATTAAAAGCGTACTTTTGTATGTTCAGAGATGGTAATCGAGCAGCAGCATACCTCACCTAGCTCAAGCTGGGATGTATGATACCAAAATCAAGACCAGCAAACGGGGGGAGGAATTTTCGTATATATTTAAAATCCTTTAGTCTGATGGTCGTATCATATTCAAGGTCTTGCATAGTAATGGAGCCGAACCATCCAGATCACTTGGTGCGTGATAAACCACGCACTTCCAATCGAGGAATAGACCTTTACATGAGTAACATGCAGAGAATCGCTGGATGGACCTTTTATTACTTCTGGAACTGATGGTAAGGCAGGAAGTTCTTAGTTTGATGAATCTCAAATTTCTTCATATGTTGTTGCCCAAGAAAGTTCGAGCTTCACTTTTCAAATAGGAACATCATGAAGACAGGTACTATATAATGTTGGATATTAAAATCAAAGGATTAATTCATACCACAGTAGAGGTACGAAGAATGTTGTTTTTTTATCAAGTCTGAAGCTCAATAAAATTATTTCTATATGTGGAGTTGCCAGTTCTGGTCAAGTTCCCACCTTTTCCCCTCATATTGTTGTTTTTGGCAAGAACGATTTCTCCCCAATCTAGCCAATCACAAGTTTAAGAAGGGGCGGGACACTAGCTTCTTTTTCTTTAGTTCTTCTTTTTCTCAATTGTTCATAAAGTCTCTTGTTTACTTCTGCCAATTCTGTTACTCTTCCTACTTTACTCTTTTACATCCGTCTTCGAAATATCTTCCATCAATTTTGATCCATCTCTTCGGTCTTGAGTGAGACTTTACTCTCCTTGTATCTTCTCCGTCAACTTGATTGAAAGTATCTGATACTTTCAATCAACTCCACGTCCTCTTGATTCTTGAATGTAAGTCAATCCCAAATGTTCCGATTACCTTTTGTTTACTTTACACTGCCATTCATCACAAACTCTCTGTCAGCCCATCTTCCATCTACTTTGATATATATTGAGGTCTCTCTAACATTTCGTAACAGCGTCAAGGAATTCCTTCCTCCAATCCTTTGTGTGATCTTCCTCAAGTTCAAGCAAGCCTGTCGCATTCACTTCATCAACCAAGTAAGTTCTTCGATCTACCTATCAGCTTGTGCAAAAAAATTGTACTTGGTATTCACTTCACTTATTGCTTTCCCACTGCTATTGTCGGGTAGAGTGCTGCGCGATCATATATCTATACCTACTGCTCTCTTCTATTTCACTTTGTCAAGTCGCGCTTGGTTTCAGATGAGATTATATTTTGCCTTCACTTCTCCCGCCTTACTCTTCTTTTCTGCTTTACCCTACTATACCTTTATCTCGATTATCTTCACGGTCTTTCAATCATCTCATAGTCTCATTGCATCTTTATTGATTCAATCTTAACTGATCCGCAGTTTTTACACGATCATTCACTTTCTTGATTTCTCAAGGCACGTCGAGGACAAACTGAATTTCTGCTATATCCTTCTTTTCTTTTACTTCTCGAACTCCACTAACTTGTTGTTCCATTCAGATCACTCTTAAGTCACCATGTCTGCCTGGGAAACTGGAGATGTGGCTGCTGCCTTGCCCGAAACAACAGAAACACCTGATGTTGTCGCGGTAGAACGCAAGAATCCTCAAGAAGCTGGCTGGGTTGTTGCCAAGAAGTATGACTACGAAACTTACAACAAATCCACCAAGGAACAAGCAGAAGCCCGTGCTGCCGTTGCAGATGGTGCCGAGGCTGAGACCGAACCAGCAGCTGAAGCAACTGACGATGCTGAGCCAGAGACACTTGCCGTTGGCGGTCTTCGTCCTGGAGAATGGGCCTCGAGTGGTGCTATCTATGAGTGGAACGAAGAGTATGGCGATGTTGGTCCTAGATTCCCAGATCTAGAGGATCAATTGTTCGGCAAGAACAACAATCATGTTCGTCAGGGTCTCAATTTTGAGAGGTATTTATTTTGGCTCTTAGCTATGTGAAATTGTGCTAACATTGTATTGAAGCATTACTACCCTCACAGTTACCCAAGAGGGAACTGTAAAGATCGACCCCATTCGCAAATTTGAGGATGCAGGTCTTCATCCAGTCATGTTGGAAAATATAAAATGCAAATTTCCCCCAGAAAACATCTTTTGATAGGCAATACTGACTCCACGATCTTGCAGTGGCTGGTTATCATGTTCCTACCCCGATCCAGCAGTACTGTCTCCCGGCAGTCAAAAAGGATCATGATGTGGTTGCTTGCGCCCAAACTGGTAAGTAATAATTATTTCTCCAAAGAATTGAGCAATTTACTGATTTTCAATACCAACAGGTTCTGGCAAGACTGCTGCTTTCTTGATTCCAATCTTGTCGAAGTTGATGGGTAAGGCTAAGAAGCTTGCTGCCCCTCGTCCAAACCCCGCCACCTATGTGCCAGATCGTGACAACTACGTCAGAGCTGAGCCATTGGTTGTCATTGTCTGTCCCAGTCGTGAGCTAGCAACTCAGATCTTTGATGAGGCTCGTCGTTTCTGCTATCGTAGCATGCTTAGACCTTGCGTGGTTTATGGTGGTGGACCTCTTGTAGAGCAACTTGCTCAACTTGCTAAGGGCTGTGATCTTCTTATTGGTACCCCTGGTCGTCTGTGCGATATGATCCGACGTCCTCAAGCTCTTACTTTGAAGCGTCTAAAGTACATGGTCATTGATGAGGCAGATGAGATGTTGGACTCCAGCTGGGAGGAGGAGTTGAAGCAAATTATGAGTGGTGGTGGCAAGTATTCGGTTGCCCTGACTGAAAATGACCATTACTAATTCTGAAATAGACCAAGAAGAGGGCAACATCAACTATATGATGTTTTCTGCCACCTTCCCCAAGATGGCTCGTGACATGGCCAAGGAACATCTGGCTCACGATCATGTTCGCATTCGTGTTGGTCGTGCTGGTAGTTCTCACACTAATATCAAGCAAGACATCATCTTTGTCGAGCCGGCCAGCAAGCGTCAAGCTCTTTACGATTTACTTCTGTCAACGCCACCTGCTCGTACCATCATCTTCGTCAACACCAAGCGTGCCGCTGACGAAATTGACGATTACTTGTTCAACAATGATCTTCCATGCACATCTATTCACAGCGATCGTACTCAACGTGAGCGTGAAGACTCTATTCGTGCTTTCCGCAATGGCAAGATGCCTATATTGATCGCTACTGGCGTTTCTGCCCGTGGGTATGTTAACACAACATTCCTCTCCTCTCGTATAAGATCTGAAATCGAAATGATTACAAAATTTCACATAACGTGAGTTTCCTTCTAGTTCATCCACTGACAATGACTCTAGTCTCGACGTACATAACGTGATGCATGTCATCAATTTCGATCTACCATCCAATGATCATGGTGGCATTGAAGAGTATACTCATCGAATTGGTAAGCATTCTCTTCTTCAGATTAATTTTGCAGCTGACTAATCATTGATTGATCAGGTCGTACCGGTCGTATTGGCAACATGGGTCTTGCAAGCTCGTTCTACAATGATCGCAATGCTGATATTGCTGAAGCTTTGGTCAAGACATTGTTAGAAACCCGCCAACCTGTTCCTGACTTTCTTGAGGCATATCTCCCTGAAGGTTTTACTATGGATGGTCAAACCGGTGATCTCGCAACTCTCAAGTTTGAAGCCGATTCAGATGATGAAGAGGAAGGTGGCGAGAATGCCGAGGGTCATGCTGAAGGTGGTGATGGCTGGGGAGCAGAAGATACAGCTACCGGTGGTGGTGGTTGGGGTGCCGCTGAAACTACTGAAGCTGCTCCAGCTGATGATGGTTGGGGAGCTTCAACTACGGACGGTACTGGATGGAAATAATTATTCTCATAAGTCGTGATAGGTTTTGATTTCTAGATCTATCCTACACTTTTATGTTATTGGCATCTTAAATGTCTTTAGCAATCTGCTTCTATTTGTCCTATATCTGGGTAACATATACTGGTAGGGACGGCCTTGCTTTGCACAAAGACTCTCTGCCTGTTATGTTGAATTTGGATGCCTATACTTAGGCCGGAGTTGCCTTTGGGGTGGGAATGGCCTTGCATTGGAACAAGGATTTCCTGCCTAGTATGGATGCATAAAATACGGGGTTCCATTTTTCAGTTTTATACAAAATAAAAAAACAAGACAGTTAATAAAATGATATTTTGTTTTATATGAAATTGACCCCTTGCTCATGCTTTCGAATTATAGCACTAATGCCTCCCAACTCTAGGTTCGTGGCTTGGATTAGTAAGTAAGAGTGCTAAGGCTGATCGAGGGAGTAGAGCTGACGGAAATGCATTGTTTCAGGGGAAGATCTCCTCCAATTGAGGAATTCATAAATAGTCTTTACACCACTTGTCAATATTTCGTTTCACATGTAACTCAAATAGGTCTTTAGCTCTATTAGATGCACCAAGATTGCGATTGTGGGTGAACTCAAGTGCCTTTATCATCATTCCTTGTTCTTGCCACAAAACCTTGTCTCGATGGCGAAAACATAATACAACCCATGGAAGTCTCCCTTTTGCAGACTTTTTTCGTGCCGTATTAGCTTCCAGGAATACCTCCAACCGAGAACTTCGGCCGGGGAATCGAACCATCTCTTCTTTCTATGTAAAGAAAGACCTATATACCACACTTCAAGTGTGCTAATCGATGGCAAGTCTCGAAATCAAGGTCTGATCTGTTAATATTGTACTCTAGAAGAGACAGAAGAGGAGGAGTTCCTCGGTAGAAATCACTGCTGGCTAATGAAGATCATTTGCGAGTTGGGCATGTAGAAGGTCATTTGAGTTGATGTGTATGAGAGATTGCTAGAAGGGTTGGTTGTTGCAATTGGATCTATAAGTGTAGGAGGTGATGGGTGATTGGATGGGTGGGGTTGGAGGGGATTTAGAGGGGAATGGCTGTGTCAACCTTCGTTCTTCTGTGAAGATCAATTGTTGCTAGTATTATCTCTATCTCGGGTTTAGTCTTCATCACTTAGAGCTCGGTGGCTGTAATTCAGACACCCCTTTTCGAGGACAAGGATTTCGGGGTCTATGTTCTTCGTAGAATACGTCGATATATCAAGTTCGTAATTGGCGCTAGCGTTTAGTTTTATGGCGCTAGCCATATCTACAGCTTATGTGGTATTCGCGATGAGATACCGGTCTAAGAACCGATGAGGAAAGATCTGGAATAGTCCATGAATGAATGGTCTTTATGGAAGAAATACGAATTCTTATTAGACTTAACGACTCTCTGCTGTGTGATTCTTAGATATATTCTGATATTTGATATATATATACTACTTGCAGTCTTTCATTATAGAAATATATCTCCATTTAATATTATATAATATATATTCAATCAGTAATATGTAATCCAGAACAGATAGTGCTATAAGGAATCTTCTATTCCAAATCTTGGATATATTAAACTATTTGGTGTTCAGACACGTATTTGCATAGGAAGAGCTAGATGTGTGGTGAGATATCTTCTTTGCTTTGCTTTGCTGTAGTCTCTGTTACTGTTTTTGGGTTTCGGAGAAGCGAGGAGAGAGGAGAGAGGATTGTGGGAAATCGGGGGGGGGGGGGGGGGGGGGGGGGGGGGGGGGGGTTTTGTTTTTTTTTTTTTTTTATTTTAAAAAAAAAAAAAAATATATTAAGGAAAATAAGTTTGAGGTTGAGAAAAAGAAAGAAAACAGACACAAAAAAAAAAAAAGGAAGAAGGTAAA
>JBBMOJ010000015.1:0-194416 GCA_038090695.1 Sclerotinia spermophila
CCATCACGTGATCTTTCGACCATGTGACGCGGTATGTTGGATGCCGTCGTAACAACTTTTTAATCAATCAAATTTAGTATAAAAATAAGTAAAATATTTTTTTTACTAATCTATTTACTAGAAATTTATAAAGTTGAAAATGAAAATTCTAAATTTTCCAAAAAAAGTTATTTATTTTATATAGGGAAAGTATTACAAATCAGGATTTTATAAAAATTTCAATTTTAAACTTATATATATAACTTTTTCAAAGAATTTTTTGGAAATATTAAAATTAGAATATATATAAAAAATAGTATTAAATATTATTAATATAAATATAAATTAAAAAAATTAATACATTTTTTTTTTTGGAAAAAGTTAATAAAAATTTAATTTATATGGGAAAACCTCAATTTTGTAGGGATTTTGTTATGAAAATCATAGGGGTGCGGTGAGGGTGAGTAATTAATAGCTAGAACTCTTATTTTATACAAGCTTTGTCTTCAGCCCCTCAGTACCGGAAAAACAATTTCGTATTGCTACAGCTCCTCTCATTATTTTCTAGGGCATTTTAGAACCTATATCGCAACTCGTCCTACCGGAGGCCTAAAATAATAAAAACTATATTATCAATTATATTAAGTAATAGAGTTCATTATTCTGTTTTAAAATTTCATTTTAGATATTCTGGAGTGTAGTATACTAATATTGAAGTATATTGAAGTAAGATTGAAGATTTTCATATGATTTTTCAGAATAGTGTTCTTGAGGGCGCTATGACTATGTGTATTATAAGGACTCTTTATCATCTAATATTTCATATAATAAAGAGTTCTTATAGTGTATATGATTATAATACCCTTAAGAATACTATTCTAAAAAATCATGTGAAAATCTTTAATCTTATTTCAATATTAGTATACTACATTTCAGAATATCTAAAATAAAATATTAAAATAGAATATTGAACTTTATTATTTGATATAATTGATAGTATAGTTTTTATTATTATTCTAAACCTCCGGCAGAACGAGCTGCAATATAGATCCAAGGTGCCTTGGAAAATAATAAGAGGAGCTATAGCAATACGAAATTATTTTTCCAGCACCAAGAGGCCGAAGACAAAGCTCGTATATAATATTAGATATCGCGATTCGCTTGCACCCCATCCATATACTGTACAAGGCCCATAGATATCACGATTATCGAGCGGAGCATTCACAATCCCACAATATCATCAAAACTGTGTTTATCTTAATACGAGTACAATGGAGAATTAATGGAGAATGGATACGAGTACATGACTAGAAATAGACCATAACAACTGGGGCAGTTTGTCTTAACTCAGATACTCCATTAGCGTACGATGTACAAGGCAGTTAGCTGTATTTCGAGAGTGGGTTGGGGAGATCCTAAAATGCCTACCTACTCGAGTCTGTCTTTCATTTATACAGTAACTACTTCAAGAGGGGAGGAATTTCTAAACTAACTATATCTCGGAGCACGTTGCCCCGCTCATTACTTAAAAGATTGGCGGGGAGGAGGGGGGGATTCTGGAGGAACCTCCGCTGTATTGATAGATAGGTATATACTAGATGGGGAGATATAGACAATATGATATAGATCAAATTCAGTTCACAAACTCACAGATAGATGGTGGAAATAAGTTTTCCAATGGAATTCATGAATTTGTATAAGGGTATTACAATATGCCAGAAAAAGTCTGTGTGTACATTCAACATTGACATTGACATATCCAATGCGCACCAAATATGCCTTGGAGCTCCAACCCAAGTTACGCTTTGTTGAATGACGCGTAAAGCATTCCACTATTCCAATATTCCAATCATACACAAAATAATCCGAACAGTGTATCCAGAATTCGACAGATTTCCTGATCAGCAAAGGTTAGATGAGTCCAAACGTCCGCATTCACATGCGCTAAGCCCATCTCAGACATCTATGCTTTCATGCCCCCTCCGTAGACAATTCTTCTTCAAACACCAATCGTCGCATCGTCGTCCTATTGGGGACTCATATTGCCTTTTAGCAACAAAACCCATGTTCTGACAATATGACAATCTGATTGTCTAATGCTCGTCTTATTATAGGCAGAGCATGAACGTTGCCGATGTCACAGCTTCTTCCCTTGAAACTCCAGGTTACACCTTTCCAAAAGTTCCTTAATACTTTATAAATTGGTAAAGATAGCAATCGACCGCTCTATTGTACCGTAAATCCGCAGTCGTTGCATGAAACATAACCGTCCCGAGAGGCAATAATTCTCCACTTAGCTATATAAAGATATAGCCAATGAATATGCTGTCTCATATACCCAACTCATCTTCACTGAATGACGATTGTTCCTTGAGGAATGAACTTCCTAATTGTCGCTTCAGATCGCCTAATTTTGATCGACGTCGAGGTGTCGCGTTTCCAAGATCTTTCAAAACACGAGGGTTTTCGGGCAATCCATGGCTGAAGCTGAGTTCATCATCGCTGCTATCGTTATGGAAGATATTGAAGGATGCGGATTTCCTTCGCGTTCCTATTTGACGTCTTGATGGTGCTTGCATTTCTGGCTCAGCAGATTGCTCGTGCTCATTACTTTCACATTTCCGCTTCGTCCCTCGACTTAGTCGAGTAGGCCGTTTTGAGCGGGCAATTGATGGTGACTCAAGCTCCACCTCTTCAGTCTCAAACTCGGTAGCGATGCCTCTGGGTTTGTTGATAGTGGTAGCAGGTGTTGCTGTCACCCAAGAGCTTATACCTTCTTCCCACCTGAAATTTGTCGATTCATGGCGAGCCTCTTTTCTCGCCAAATCAGTCCTTTTTGAGCTACCTGCATGGAGCTCGCAATCCACAGAATCCGCGTAATCGAGGTACTTTTGGCCCGGTGTTACTTGCGCGAAAGCAAATGCACTATCCACTACAATCCCGTGCCAGATAGTCCTTGCCTTCAAACTTCTACCTGTGTTCACCTTCTTAAGTCTTCGATGTATGTACCGGAGATATTCAAAACCAGATGTAGAGGCTCCTTTTCCACAACAACGAGCCACTGAAGATAAAAACCTGACAGCCTCATCGTAGGCAGACAAAGGCTTTTGGACAAATGGGTAAAGGACCTCGGCATTTGACTTTCCATCTCCTGTGTCTTCTGCATACGTCTCGTACAGAGAGTCGATAATGGATTCTGATATATCATCTACATTCGGCTCGGTCACTAGACATGCCAGAAATAAAATGGTACTTTTTAGATCAGTTTCCTTGTAATTGCGCCTGACAATTTTAAGACAATCATTCAAGAGCTTAAAATGAGTACCGCTGATGATGTTGAAGTGGTCACACTCTTGTATCTTATGTGTAGTCAACTGCCCAAAGGGTCTGTTCGTTGCCAGCGGCAGATTTCCACCACGTTCATTATCGAACATGGATTCAGATATTACCCACTCGTCTTCGCCTTCAAATCCCCCCCCACCTCTACTGAGGAGTATAATAGATGTAACTGTTGTCAGCACGCTTGACAATGTTGATCTGCATATTTCATAGAAGTCGTTATCCGATGGGGAGTCAGGCAGTGACACATATTCTACAAGGCGTGGCAGAACGGCATCCATAAACATCGTAGCACCCGCTCTCGCATTGTCCAATGATAAATCCTGCATCAAACCAGTCCAAATCGGGGCAAATGCCGATGTTGCTACCCATGGGAGTGGAAGGTTTCCATTTTGAATTAAATCGCAGAACTGCCGATATGCATACCCCGTACGGGTTGTCTCTTCAACGAAGCTACGAAGCATTGCAAGTGGCCCGGGCAACACATGGTTTGTAACCCTTTGGTTGGGGGCAGGAAACTTATATACTGAAAATAGACTTGAAAGTATTAGTTCTGCTTCGTCGTAATGTCCTGAATATATACAAAGGTCGACGAGTATTTCACAAAAGTTGGATTCTAAGAGACCTTCTAAGATTGCATCGCAAATGATCTGAACACCATGAGCTCGAACCACACTCCGAAGGTGTTTCCAGCCCCGATCAGATGATCCACACATCTCGAGTTCATCATAAATTTCTGTAGAGATATCTCTCTTTTCGATGGCCGAGTAAGAACCTACATTTTCGATCTCACTGGATAACAACTTTTCCTCCATGGTAATATACTTTGGTACTGTTGCAAGGCACATGGATAACAATGATTTGGGTCCTCTTTTGTGATCCTTGTGTGTAGTAGAATGTGTTGCCTTTAGTAATGCATCAAGGCTATGATAAATACCTTCAAGAGTGTGAAAGCTAGTAACGCTCATTGTAGCCCGCATCTTGCTCAATGCTTGAGTTCCTAAAACTTGTGCCTTGAGGCTATTCCCTGATCGGGGAGCTCTGATAGGCATAGCTGGAATAGACTCTGTGTTCATCTGTTGGCAGTCCTCAGGAGCAGCCCATACGGGGCGATAGGGTGAGGTGGTTTGTCTCCATGCTCGGTTGAGCAATGGCGTTGGAACTACAATTTCTTCTTCAATGACTGATGAACATCTGTAATTTGATGGTATCTTGAGAGAAGGTTCTGTGTTGACAGCATGTCGCCCCTGTCCTCTTCTATCTTTCTTACAGGCTGTTTTCCAAGAATATGTTGTTTTAACCCTCTTTCGGGCACCCCAGATTGAACTATGATTATTGGTTTTTTCCTCGTCTGATGCATCGATGCTTGAATCGGAAACTGATCTGTCCTTTTTGAGTTGGACTTTTATGCAATTGAGGGAGCTCTGTTTACTCTTATGTAAAATTGCAATGCGAGAGGTTAAAGGCCGTAATAAGCGATGACATCGAGCTGCAGTCCATTCCTTTTCAACATCCTGATTAAGTCGGCCATTGTTCAAGGTTGACCTTTTGCGTCGCACTGGAGTGAAACCATTGGAGATGCTTTTCCATTCCGTTCCCAATGGTAAATCCCCTTTCTCCATGATATTGACCTAGAGCTTGAATTATCAAATTAGTTCAGCCACGACCGGAAATAGGGGGGAACCAAGCATACTGATTTTATGGAGTTTGTATGTATCGACTGAATTCTGCGCGATGTCCGACAAGATAGAATAGTAATTCTCGTAGCAAATAAGTAGATGAACGGAAGAATCTTTGAATTATCTTATAGAAGAAAAGAATAAGAAGCAATGGTTTATAGAATTCATGGATAGCAAAAGGAATTAGGAATTGTATGCAATGAGAGAGGTAAGGTTGACATTGTTGAAATTGTTGATAGTATTGTATTGAAGAATTATCGTTATATATATATATAAAATGGAGTAACTTATCGTAAGTAAACAAAACAAATGTGGTGATGTCAACAAGGATTGTCACAACACATGTACGGGCCGAATTTTTTCCGTGTGTAAATTTTGTACTTTCCCTCTTGGATTTGAAGAAAGTGGAATAAATTTATTCTTCACTTGCATATAATTCATCCATAACAGAGGAGGGGTTTTTTTCTTTTCTTTCTACACTCCGTTTCTACAACAAAATCAACAAAGTCTTCTTGGATTTTCTGCCTTTTCTTGTGTTGGAATATCTATTTTGTATCTTCTTCTCTTACTATTGTATTATACCTACTTAAGAGAGTTTTTAAAGGTACAAAATGGCTGGCAACAATGAGGTTAGCAACACTACTTCTGGTAAGCCACCCTAAGCACTTTATAGAACTTGAAAAGCACTTCGAAATGCTTATACACTCAAAATTAACTTCAATTGATCCCTTCAAGTCAATATGTGCCCTATTATGAGTCATCTACTAACATTCAATGTCATTAGAAACCCCTACCGATGTTTCAAGCAGCTCGCAACAGCCTGCTACTGAAGAGACTGCCTTAAGTAATGGTGTTGACCATGAAGAAGAAGAAGGTGGGGAGGCAGGTGGTGAAGGTAGGATCAGCTAGCAATTTGAAGCCTTGTACAGATTTTATGCTAATGCGAGAACATAGTCTTTCAATTGACTGTGGTGCTTCCTCGCGAGCCCCACAAAATTCAAATCATCGTGAGTGAATCCCCTTCATCATATTTACATGCCCAATGCTCAAATGGCTAGGTCTCTTCTCAAGAAGCTATACACGATGTTCGACAGTCAATAATTGAGCTTCCCGGAACCTTCCAGTACTCATGTTTCCATCTCGAGCATAAGGGAGAGAGGATAAACGACTTCGTTCAAATATCAGAGGTCCCTGGCTTAACGGCAGACTCAGAAATACACTTGGTCGAGGATCCGTATACAGAGAAGGAGGCAAGAATACATATTATCAGAGTGCGGGAGCTCATTGGTGCTGCCGGGGATCGTACTGATACCTTGAATGGTATTATCTCAGGAGCTTCCCTACTTGATTCGGTTACATCAAAGGAATCTAGTCAGAATGGCACGAGTACAGCTCCTTCACATCCAATGGTTGGATTTGACTTCCAAGCTTCTGGCAACCTCTCGACCCTCCTACCAAAAGCACAAGAGCCAGGGCCAAAGACTGTCAAGTCAATTTCAGTCTCTCCATGGAACCCCCCACCCTACCATCTTAGACAGAAGGGACATCTGCTCTATCTACAAGTCACTACAAACGAAGGGGAGCAATTCCAGATCACATCTCACGTATCGGGCTTCTACGTGAACAAATCCTCGACGGGAAAATTCGACCCATCCCCAAAATCTGCGCCAAAAGCACATTCCGCGCATTCACTTTTAGCACTTCTTAGTGATTTGTCTCCGTCATTTGAGGAATCCTTCAAGGGCCTCCAGGAATATAACAATGCCAAAGAGCCTCTGGCTACATTCCAAATCACAAATGCAACTCCCTCGAACCCGTGGATTGTGCCATCAGCAACAGCCCCCCTCGTTGCGCATCAATCTGACATCACCCGTACCCAAGAAAACTATCTGATTGCTGGTATTGAGAATAGCGAAACTCTGCGAGATTGGAACGAAGAATTCCAGTCTACTAGAGAACTGCCGAAGGACACTGTTCAGGATCGTGTATTCCGTGAACGATTAACTTCGAAGCTATTCGCCGATTACAACGATGCCGCTGCTCGTGGTGCAATTCTAGTTGCTAGAGGTGAAATAGCTCCTCTTAACCCAACTGAAGGCAAAGATGCTCAAATCTTTGTATACAACAACGTTTTCTTCTCCTTTGGGGCCGACGGTGTGGGCACTTTTGCTTCAGAGGGTGGCGATGAGGCCGCTAGAGCAGCAGTGGGCAAGGATGTTATGGGAGTCCGCATGGTCAACCAATTGGATATTGACGGCTTGTTTACGCCAGGAACCGTAGTTGTTGACTATCTTGGAAAGCGTATTGTTGGACAAAGTATTGTGCCAGGGATATTCAAACAACGTGACCCAGGCGAGAACCAGATTGATTATGGCGCGGTAGACGGCAAGGACATTGTCGCATCGGATGAGAAGTTTGTGTCTGTTTTTCAGAAGCTTTCCAAGGCCTTGAAAGTCAAAAATCATGCAGTTTGGGACAAAGATGCAAAGCGTCATGATCTCGAAGGCAGTATCGAAACTAAGGGTCTTTTGGGTACCGACGGAAGAAAATACGTTCTTGATTTGTACAGGGTTACTCCATTGGACATTACTTGGATGGAAGAAGTTGGTACCGCACTCGACAGCCCCAAGGAAGTTGATGCGTCAAGCGAATCTGCATATCCACATCGCATGACAGTTATCCGACCTGAATTAGTCGAATCTTACTGGAAGGTCAAGATGCGCGAATGGGTAAACGGCGAATTGGAACGTAAGCGCCAGGCGCAGAAAGCCGTTGAGCCTACTACCGAAGGAAAGGAAACTGAAGCTGCCACTGAAGCTGCAACTGAGGCATCGGAGCCAGCTAAGAGCGAGGAGCCAACCGAGAACGGCGAATTGGCTAAGAAGGCCGAATCGGATGAGGCTGCAGAACCCAGCAAGCCTGATCAAGACAGAATTGATATTGGCGATTTCAAGTTTGCCTTGAATCCAGATGCTTTCAGTGGTCAGCAGCCGCAAACTGATGAAGAAAAGGCCGAATTTGCCGAAGATGAGCAGCAAGTTAGACTGGTTTGTGAATATCTTCGCAACACAGTGTTGCCCGAACTTGTGAAGGATCTCAAGGAAGGCGATGTTGGTTTCCCTATGGATGGACAGTCATTGAGCAGACTCCTTCATAAGCGTGGTATTAATCTCCGATACCTTGGCCAAGTTGCTACTCTTGCGGATGGAAAGAGACTCGAATCTTTGCGCATCTTAGCGGTTCAGGAGATGGTGTCAAGAGCATTCAAACATGTTGCTGGCAATTATCTCCGTTACCTTCCTATTCCTTTGACGAGCTCATGTATTGCCCATCTCCTCAACTGTTTGCTGGGCACAGATTTGAATGCGACTCCAAAACCAGATGTAGACGATGCTTTAGCTGCGCTGTATCCCGAGGCAGATTTGAAATTCAAGGAGGTTTCCCCCGAGAGTCTTAGAAAAGAGATTGAGGGCCAGGTTCTCCGTCGCTTCCGCTACACTCTTGACTCTACATGGTCTGCGGCTATCAAGCATTTGCAGCTTCTTCGCGAAGTGTCTTTGAAGCTTGGTATTCAACTGGAGATGAAGCCTTACCATTTCACAAAACAGTCGCAAACCGAAGCAGCAGCAGCTCCGTCAACAACTAACGGGGAGGCCACAAAGGACGCGGCTCCCACCGGAAAGAGCACCAATGGTAAGAAGAAGAAGAAGAGTGCTCGTGAAGCTTCTCCTGCAGCTGTTGTATCTGCAAATGCTTCGTCGCCTGTCACCTTCAACCCGGATGATATCCTCAACACTGTCCCAATTATCAAAGAGGCGTCTCCAAGGAGCTCGCTTGCAGAAGAGGCCTTGGAAGCTGGACGTATTTCCCTTCTACAAGACCAAAGGAAGCTTGGTCAAGAACTACTCTTGGAATCTTTGTCATTACACGAGCAGATCTATGGTATTCTTCACCCTGAAGTGGCGAGAGTATACAACTCCTTGTCCATGCTCTATTACCAGCTCGACGAGAAGGAGGCTGCTATGGAACTTGCCCGCAAGGCTGTTATAGTTTCCGAGAGAACATTAGGTGTTGACAATGCTGAGACACTTTTGAACTATCTCAACCTTGGACTCATTGCACATGCAAGTGGAGAGACGAAGTTGGCTTTGACATATATCAAGCACGCTTTGGATTTGTGGAAGGTTGTCTATGGTCCAAACCATCCTGACTCTATCACAACAATCAACAATGCTGCGGTGATGCTGCAACATTTGAAGGAATATCACGATTCTCGCACATGGTTTGAGGCATCCCTCAAAATATGCGAGGAGGTGTACGGAAAGCATTCTATTAATGCTGCAACTTTACTCTTCCAATTGGCCCAAGCTTTGGCATTGGATCAAGACTCCAAGTCCGCTGTCAATCGTATGCGTGAGTCTTACAACATCTTCCTTACCGAATTAGGTGCAGAGGACAAGAACACAAAGGAGGCAGAGAAATGGCTCGAACAACTCACTCAAAATGCTGTATCGATTGCCAAACACGCAAAGGATGTTCAGGCCCGCAGAAACAGAGGAATCCGAATTTCTCCCCGTGTCACTCTCGGACAGACTCAAGTCCAACCCCAAATTGGCCAAACTGTTGAAGCTGCTGCTGGTCGGGACGCTCCTAGGGGACTCGATTCGCGAAGCATTGATGAGCTTCTCAAATTCATCGAAGGAAGCGATCAAAGCACCCAAAATAAGAAACGACCTGGACGAAGCAACCCAAAACGACGAGGAGGTGCTGCGACCGCAGCTGGTAAATAAGGCATAAGGTCGGAGTATAAAATTTAAAATTAGCATTGGGCGGCGTAAAAGTTATCAAAATTCATTTCTGCAAGCAATGTATCAACACTCCGTTTTCATTTGCAGCTTTCACATACTCGGGACTGGAATTGGCCGGTTAACCTTTACGTGTCTATGTTTTAACGACCCGACTTGATGTATAAACTGAATGGCCAAATGGGATATTAGGGGTAATGGCTGGTTGTACATTCATACATCATGATTCAAAACGCATCATGGAACCAAAAAAAACACATCATCTCTCCTTCTTTATATAGACGTTAACGTTCGAATACTTCTCTCGGAATGTGGTGATTCTTGACGTTGGTGTACATTATACATCATACACAAGACGTGACAATTGATAACTCATACATTACTTACATGACAATATCATTGAGCCAGCGTTTGTGTTATAGACCTTGTGAACTTTACAACATGTTCCTCACGATAGACATCTCGTAGTAATTGATAATTGAGTTGTTTGCTTGAGTCAGAAAATGATCTTGTGACGGAAAACTGGGGAGTGAGCTTCTGATATTCATCGGACTAAACCAAAACCCGTCACCGCCCGAGTCCCTTTCCTTACGCTCCAGGCACTCCAACCTAGCTCTCAATCATGCCCCAATAGACATGAGACAAAGAGTAATCAACCTCACTACGAATTATACAAATACAAATATATTGGTGTCTGATTCTTATTTATTTCATTACATCGCAACATAAGAAAGATAGATCTTGAATGAGAGTCTGCGATTGGTGATAGTTTTGTTAAATTATATGGTTTCTTGACCTAGATACACATACGCCTCCGCCGGTCTGTTCATCACATATCTTCAAGATGGCGATCAGCCCCAAGGTACTCATACCGTTCCTGGTGGCCATGATGCTGGTTACGGGAGTCTGCAATACACTTCTCACCAAATATCAAGTCTGTATACCCTTCGAGCCTTTTCTTTTTCTTATCTGCTAACCATAAAGTAGGACAATGTTTGCGTCCGGAACTGCGATAACCCCAATCCTAAGAAACGAGCGTTATTCGAGCAGCCAGTCATACAAACGGCTCAAATGTTTATTGGAGAGATGGGCTGCTGGCTCTTTGTTGGCGCATTCTCTCTTTATCGTCGCTATATCGCAAACAACCCAAAGCCTGAAGAGAATGGTTATGAAGCAGTTGATACGAATGAAGGAGGGGCCGCAGATAACGATGGAGCAAGTATCTTGACAACTTCGACGACGAAAGCAACGAGAAAGAATCCGGAGGAAAATAGGTTACCATTGGTGGGATGGAGAGTGTTACTGTTAGCCTTGCCGGCTATCTGTGATATCTGTGGAACAACTTTGAGTGAGTATTCCATGTCCCAGATGTTTCATCCATAAGCATTTGAAACTACACAAGGCAACTTTACCATCATGTTACTAACAACAAATTTAGTGAATGTTGGTCTCTTGTTTGTAGTACCATCGATTTACCAAATGACCCGAGGTGCTTTGGTGCTCTTTGTTGGTATTTTCAGTGTCGTTTTTCTGAAAAGAAGACTTCATTTATTTCAATGGTTCGCGTTGGTGACCGTTGTTCTCGGAGTAGCTGTTGTTGGTCTAGCCGGAGCACTCTACAAGGATGACAAAGCTGCGCCGTCCTCAATCGCGTTTGCTCACGATGCACTCAAGCTTGCCGCAAGAGAAGCCAGAACACCGGAAGCCCTACGTGCTATCATTGGCGTATTTCTGATTGCTGGTGCTCAAATATTTACTGCCTCTCAATTTGTCTTGGAGGAATACATTCTAGAAAATTATGCTCTGGAACCTCTCAAAGTCGTAGGCTGGGAAGGTCTTTTCGGGTTTGGGGTTACGATTTTCGGTATGATCGTTCTCCATCTTGCAGTTGGTAGAACCGCAGCGGGAAGATATGGATACTTCGATCTTGTTGAAGGATGGAGACAAATTACACACTACAAAGCCATTGGAGTTTCAAGTGTGCTTATTATGATTAGCATCGGGTAAGTCTCCTCTCTCTCTCTCTAGCTATCTATTCTTTCTAGCTAACCTGTTCAGTGGCTTCAATTTCTTTGGACTTTCTGTAACCAGAACCGTCAGCGCCACATCCAGATCCACCATCGACACTTGCCGTACACTCTTTATTTGGATTGTATCACTATTTTTGGGCTGGGAAACCTTCAAGTGGTTGCAAGTTCTTGGCTTCGTACTACTCGTATACGGTACCTTTTTGTTCAACGACCTTGTCCGACCTCCTTTGAAGTCTTGCATCGTTCGTGATGTAGATGAGCTCTTGCCGTAAGTTCAATTGAATCTTTCATATCGCACACTCGACGTTAGATCTTGACTGAAAATCCTCTTCTTTGTCACATATTGCCTCAACTCCAAATTGTACCCTTAAGTCTTTTGATGGGCATTTGCTGACTCGCAGGTTTAGAGAAGAACCTATCGAACATTTGTAAATGCTCTTAGAGGCCACACGGGGAGCTGTGTATAGTAAAGGCTTCGTTTGGAGAGAGCACTATACGAGAGAGAACCAAGAGAATAGTGAGGAATCAACTCAGAGATAGAATCGATATTGATAAATTGCAATGAGAGATATGCGCGCGTTTTGATAGGTATCGGGTAATGACGGTTTGCTTTGGAGCATTGGTTGGAGGCGTAAATGGCGTTCAGGGTTCATATATGCATGTAAGCTTGTAAGCCTCAAATTTGGCAGAAAGAAAATGTTGAACATATATCCATCTGCACGAATTCGAAATTGGAACGTGACAATCACCATTGAAATCTAGCTTCGGTTACCTCAAGGTATATTCGGATGCAGCTGGCTGGATTCGGTGGTTCGCGTAGTGTCCCACTCCCTTATTTGCGCTGTGGGATGGTTGGGGGATCTAGTTTAACTTATTAGGAAGGAGAAAGTTTTGGTTTTGGTTTTGTACATTGCTTGATTATTTTGACTTTTAATTGCAATTCTATTGCAGGTAATGAATGACATATGATGTGATGTGATGTGCTATGTGCCATATGCCATGTAAGTATGTAGTATGGTAGACTCGAATTAGTTTGATGCATACATTGAGTTTGTAGTTTGGTTTGATATATATAGAAATTATTTCATATATTTGTAGTTTTTAATTATTGCAGTACCACGATCAATATCTAATCCGTAAGGAAAATATCCGTATCTGGGATAAAACGAAAATCTTTTTTTTTTTTTTTAAATCGGGAAATGGACCGAATGGCTTGCTGTCGTGATGACTTGTTCTGTAGGGAATGGGGGGATTGGATGGTTCCTTCCCCTCGAGTTTCGATAATGCGGATTGGACTCGTGGATTGTGGAGGTGCGTGCGGCTCATTCAGGGTGAAGTGAAGTGAGGGTTGATGCAGTCAGTCAGTGAGTGGTTTATAGCCGCATGGTACAGTAAGTTACTTGATGTACATATACCCTGACGACATGTATGGGGGAAAGAGTGGGAGGGAAGGGAGATGGGATGGGGGTGGTTTGTATTTTGTATGGATGAATGGATGGGAGTTTGGGGATTTGGTTTGGGGATTTTGAATGATTGAATGAATGAATGAATGGTTGAGAGGTTGAGGTTGAGGTGCGGGGGTTGGGTTGGGTGATATGTAGATGATAGATGATAGATGATAGATTATATGTTATGGATTGTGATTATTTATATTGTTTTGTTTTGATATGTGTGCGGTGGTTTGAGGGATTGAAGGGATGAGAAGGTAGATGAGATAGATAGATAGATAGATTATTGTAGAGGATTAGATTTTCCATGACTTGGGAACTTGATATGATGAGATGGTAGAAATATATATAAGGAGCAAGCACTCGGAATGGATGGATGAATGTGAGATGAGGAGATGAGGAGATGGGAGAGGAATGGATGGGATGATGAAATAGATAGGGTGAAGGAAGTGATTTCGAATTATTCAATATAACGGTGAATTCATCTCATCCTTATTTATGTTCATTCGTCTCTTGTATTATGGTGATAATTACTTATTACTTACTGTATGTGCTTACTAGCTAGGGTACTTTTGGAAGTTTGACGTGATCTAACTCAAACTCAAACCTTGAAAGAATGAAGCATTTTCATTTGTGCAATTGGAGTAGAAACCAAGACCAAGACAAGTACAGCCTCAATTCTTAAACTTAACAACAGCCGTTTAATCCCTAGTTGCATAGATTTGGGATGATTTGATAGGTCATACGAGTAGAGAGGGAATAGTAAGTTATTTCACGCAAAAATACCTATTTTCAGTCAGAGTGTATCACTCGCATTCATTGCTCAGTTGAGAATCTAGCACGAAGTGAGGGAGAGAGGGAGAGGGAGAGGGAGAGGGAGAGGCAGGCAGGCAGACCATCATAAACCGTTTCCCCCCCCCTTAAAGCTTCCTCTTCCCTTTTCTCTTCTCGGCAAATAAATACTACAATGCGGCGCTCTTCAACGGCGTAAATCACAATGCTACCATTACCATATCCACCTATAAGGATAAGCCACACATACACCACACCTACTTGAGGGAGGTACATGAAGATGATGTTGACATTGCGATGTATTCACAATAGTATGTATTGACCAACATACTCGGCCAGACCTCCGAGGTATACGAAAAGCGCTCTAGATTTCTCTCAATCCATGGTATCGAGTGACGGGCATACCGAGTGATGATACATGCTGAGGAGACGCGAAAAGTATTTGATATATGTCTCTCTCAACGAGTTTATTACACTATACACTATACAAGCTAATTGTCTGTTGTCCGGTTTCAGCTGGACATTGGTTCATCATCTACTGGCACTGCCTTCTTTGATATGCAAGAGGTGATGGAGAATGCGAGAGAGAGATTTCAAAAATAGATGCCGAGTTCTGTGGATTATATTACATGTACGTAGACTAGCAGTGACTAGGTACATACATACTTAAATACTTGATCTTTCACGTGCTAATGCATTTTGTCTTGCTACCCTGCATTACTCTTCTATCTAATCATCTCTTCTCAGGCAAGATATGCTTGCTTTACGGTTATGTACAGTATGAATGGATTGAGCGAAATATAATATACTCCGCGTTTCAAACCCTCTTCATAGTTCCTTTTCTGCTGGCCGCAGATATGGTTGATAGATTTGACAGCTACCACACTACAGAGTACATTGTAAAACATATTCCACACAAGGTCCTGAAAACCCTTGAATTAGAAAGTACTGGACTGCTTGACTGCTTTGCCGGTCATTAGATCAGAGGATGGCCTAGTAATATATGTACCGGTAGGTATAGTAACGTACGCACGCAACACTTAAAGAGCTGTACTGTATATACTACTCGTCTGGTCTTGTTTCCTTCATATTGGACGACAAAGTACCTGCCCAAGATTATCCATATCCATATTCATATTCATCCCAATTCACACCCCAAACACACCCACTTGCCCACTTGCCCACTTGCCCACTCATAACCAGATAAAGATTGAAAACTTCCTCCTCTTCGATCTTATTCTACTTTTGATATCCATTTTTCTTATGTTTGAATATATTATGCAAATTGATAGATAAATAATGCATATTGGACTGTAAAAGAGGGGATTCTGGGGCCTCCAGATTTGCGCTATTTCTATCGTACGGTGGTCTGAGGTAATCAAGGTACTTACTGTATGTAGCTCAAGGGTAGATCTACCTACCGGATCTTCTATACAGATTTCGCACTCTTTACTTTTATTCTTCACACAACCAATCCTGCTTTACATGGGCCATATTTTATACTATACTTTCTTTTTTTTGTGTTTGTTAAAACTCTTTTATAATTTCACTGTGTATACTTTTATTATTATTATCTATCCTCGGTCTGCAATATTTTATTAATTCTCGACTGACCTACGGACCTTTAAGGGAAAGTACCATCCCGAAGCTCGCGCAATATAATCTCAAGTCAATTTTCTTCTGCAAGAAGGAATTACAGGTCCTATAAACGATTCGAGCCCCTGCCCTCTATTCCTACGAATCTATAACCCTATCCGCTATCCGTACTATTTATGCAATCGTATTTACATTGCCTATCTGTGCTGTCTGCTACTCTCGAGTCAATCTGCCTTTGCATGCCTCATATGCTATGAATATCAGCCTGGTAATTCAATGTATGCGATACGTTTAGTGGCTCAATGGAATTATGACCGAGATCGCAGATACCTACTTTGATCCTGATGACGTTGGACCGCGCGATAGTCCGATACTAAAACCGATGCGTATTAAAATCCGGCCCTCCCCTCCCCCAGAGGCTCATCCGCTTCCTCCCATCAGTCCCGAAGCTGGTCCGGGCAGACGCAAGGGGGCCAAGCGTCCTAATAGTCGCGCGTGTCAGGCTGATGCCGTGCTGGTGGGTTTGATGGGTGGCGGGAACCGTCCTGATATTGCGCGGAATGCTGGAAATGAGGCTTTGCCTTCGGACGAGGATGAGGAAGATGAAAGTCTCGTCAGAGGCACGGCGGTGGAAATACCAGGTCGTGATATTTCACCTGGACCAGCCGATCTCGATATTGCCCAGATGGCAGTCGACATGGCGAAGCGCGCATTTCCCGGGTCTCGAAATAATTCGCTAGATTCCACTGATGAAGCTCTTGAGGCTGATAAGGTACCCGCAAATGGCAATGCCGATACTAATTCACAATCACAATCGCAATCACAGAATGCTATAGATATAGATGCAGCCAGATTGCATTCCCTTTCACATGAATCATTTCTAAATACTACGATACGAGGAAGTAGCATAGAGGAAACACAATCTACCCCACCTACCGATTCTGGAGGTCTTCCACGTATGCTCCACTCTCCACATCAATCCGGCTCGACAAATAGCAACGGGAGTCAACATATTAAATTGCCATCAATAGCCGAATCATTAAAACAGCTTGTTAAGGAACCGCTACCCAATCCCAATGAAGCATCATATTCTCAATCTCCAGGAAGATCTATTTCACGATTTCCTCCTGGGCCCGGAGTAACATCACCAGCGAACTCTCCAAATGGTCTTCGGAGAGATATCATGTCCCCCTCGGGACCATTGTATGATCAATTTTCGGCGAATGGTTCGAGGAGACTTTCGATGTCTGATGGGCGTCCATATGTTATGACGGGAGATTATAGCAGTGGGAGTAATGTGGAAACGCCAAGTACGGATCAATCAGCTTCAACTCCTGCTACGACGGCTATTGATCGTATGAGTATAGATGGGATTACGAACCCACAAATTGGAGGGTTTCAGTGCAGTTATCCGGGGTGTATTTCAGCGCCTTTTCAAACTCAGGTACGAAACGAGATCATGCTTTTGATGGATTTTCTGGATGTTCGAGACAAAAAAAAAGGGGGGGGGGGGGGTAGAAAAAGTCACTTGGACTCTAAGATGCTAATCTGGTATACAAATAGTATTTATTAAATTCCCATGCAAATGTCCATTCTTCAAATCGACCACATTATTGTACGGTAAGAGGATGTCCGAGAGCAGAGGGGGGAAAGGGGTTCAAGCGAAAAAATGAAATGATTAGACATGGTTTGGTTCATGATAGTCCGGGTTATGTGTGTCCTTTTTGTCCGGAAAGAGAACATAAGTATCCGAGACCGGATAATCTGCAGAGGTATGTTTGAATTTCTCTCTTTTGGGGGGCGGAGAGGCGGGGTTACTCTTGGATTTCGATAGATGACTTTCGTCCCATTGTAAAATGGAAACAAATCTGTGGATCTCCTCTAACTCACAGAAAAAATTAGACATGTAAGAGCACACCACACGGATAAAGATAAAGATGATCCGCTCCTGCGAGAAGTACTTGCGCAAAGACCAGAAGGTCCCAGTAAAGGAAGGAGACGTAGAGGAGGTAGTTGAGTTGAATCGAGAGAAAACGTTCAAAAGAGGAGTCCAAAAAAGAAAATCGAAAATACAACTCATC
The DNA here is from genome assembly GCA_038090695.1 of Sclerotinia spermophila. Lineage (NCBI taxonomy): Eukaryota > Fungi > Ascomycota > Leotiomycetes > Helotiales > Sclerotiniaceae > Sclerotinia > Sclerotinia spermophila. The sequence continues at coordinate 17,750 of JBBMOJ010000015.1, forward strand.
TATCTATCTATATCTTTATATATACATATATGGGTCGGATCTTTCTTCAGCATGACAAATTGCACTTTTCTTTGGGCAAAAGTCACGAAGCGGGGTATTTTCATTGGGGAGGGGGGAATTTTTTTTTTTCTTTTTTCCTTCTCCCTTTCCTTTCTCTGTTTATTTTTTCTTCTTCTTCTTCTTCTTCTTCTTCTTCTTCATTCGGTCATATGAACTGCGCGTATAAGACTTATGACTTAATGGTTGGGTTGGTATATACGTATGGATGGATGGAGTATGGCGGCTTTTGTGATACCAGAAATGGGATTAGGAGGGTGTTTTTTGTAACTTTTCCATACATATATATCGTGTATCGTATATCGTATAAGGTTATGGAGCTTTTGCTTTTCTCTCTCTCTCTCTCTCCACCTTGAACGAGGATTGGGACAGATGGGATTAGGATTATTTATTGGATAGAGGGATTGTGTGGATGGACTGGAGAGTAGGGATTTGGTGATTCCCATTCATGTTTATACTGCACACCTAACAATTACTTTATACTTTATACTTTGGCTCCAAATTTATATTCTTAAAGGAGCGGTTTTGAATATCCATGGTGGATGTTTGTATGTATAAATGTGTGTATATATCTCAAAGCACGAATCCAACCGCTCATAGGATAAAAGATAAGAAGGAAAAAAGGAAAGAAAATACCACATTAAACCCATCAAATCTATCCATCCCCCGTTCCCCAAACCCCAATTTGCACCTTGAAATCACTCAACGCCTCGACGAAAACCTCATCAAACCCCAATCTTCCTCCCAGCCTCTCAACCACCACCCACAATCCCCCCATCCGATTCATCTCACTCGAAAGATCCAGATCCCTCATGCGGATCCCCGCAGCCGCATCGCTGAATTCGCCTTCATTGGACGACTCGAGAAGAATCTTATTAGGCCCCTGACCTTTCTCTATGCTAACCCTGAGACTCGGTCGTGATTTTGCCGACGGCGGGCGATTTTCCACACTCGTCTTTGCGACGAATCTAAGACGCGTGAGGCGGGAGACGGTGATGGGTGCCAACATTCTATCAATTCCATTTTGGAACACGAGGGGTGGGAGTTTGGCCACGAGTCTCCCCGCCGTTTCGGAGAGGATGGGTCGGATTTCACATTTACTTGAGGATTTGACTCGCAGGATGAAGTTTCCGATTTCGCCTGCTTGGAAGGTGGAGCAGACGATGGTGTATTTGCCAGCGGCTACATTGCGTAGTTCTGCTAATGCGCATCCGCGACGATAGTCGCCTGAGCCGCCGACTATGTCGCGGGAGTTTATGACGGTGACGCGTTGTCCCGAGGCCCAAATCATGGTTACGTGGACGGCGATTTCTTCTTTGTCTGCTTCGAGGACGAGCATTATGTCGGTGGGTTCTGTGATTGTGATGCTGAATTGGGGGTTCGAGGGATAGGATGGAGAGCTCGCATTGCCGCCTGCTGTGCGAGTTGTCCAGGAGCCGGGGTGAGAGGTGCTGAAGGTGAGACTGTCAGGGGCGGAATGGATGGTGAGAGGGGAGCGGGAGAAGAATGAGAATGAAAAGGAGTATTTTGGGAGTGGAAGGTTTTGTTGCGCGGCTACGACTGTGTAGGGGGTGTTTGCGGGTAGTTCGAAACGCGCGAGGGTTTGGGGAGAGTCGACGTAGGCGCCGCGATGTAGAGCGCCATCGCTTAAGTAGACGCGGTGGCCGGATGCGTTAAAGACGTAAAGACTGATGAAGCCGAGCGAGGTGGATGTGGTACTTTGAGTGCTTGAGCCTTGAGCAATATCGTGTTCTTCTGTGGTGAAGTGTCGGCTGAGCATTACCCAAATAGTTTCTCCTTTGACAGAATGAACGACATATTGAGGGTTTTGAGTGAATGTCCCGATGTTGTTAACATGTGGAATCGTCCAGGAAAGGTGGTGATCTTGTCTATAACGAAAGAGGCCAGGATTCCAATTCAGGTACAAAGATTCGAAATTCTGTATTACATCCTCGACTGCCATCCAAAAAGTCCCTGGTTTGATGGAACTTCTCGTGGTCTCAGACTCCACCAGTGCTTCCTGGAGACCTTCCGTCCAAATATTTTCATTTGATTCCTCCTCGGCTGGTCTTCGTCTAGGTCCTTTCCAAGCCATACCATCGCACCAAGGATTCTTAACAAGTAATAGTCGTTGAGGCCCAGACTCTCTCATGTCTAGAACGGCGTAGTCATGCTCACCAACCAGACCCAAGTCAGCTTCCTCTCTTCTGGTTAGCTTACCAGTTCCCAACGTAATCATGACATCGCCAAACTCAAAAGATTTATAGATACGCTTCCACAGCAGTTCAGATTGAATCTCGTCGCTTTATTGAATGAACTTGGTCAGTATAGCTTGTTGACCAGGAAATTGTGTATAATACCTCTGTAAAAATATTTGCTCGGGAATCCATCCAGTCATGATCCATAAATCTGTGCCAGAGTTCGAGCCTGGGAAATCATAGCCGCCTCGCACCTTCAGATATGCTTTTTCAACTAATGCAGGCCATAGCAACATAGGATTATTTCTATCCACGACATGAAGATTGCGGGCTGAACTTGAGGCTGGTAGCCGATCGTCTATTGTAACCTTTCTATAACAACCATTGAATTGGAGGCGGAGTATATATTTTCCGTTTTTCGATGATCTCGGCCTCTGTTTACTAACGTCATATGGGCGCAGAATGGTATCCAGCACCTATTAGACAGAATCAATAAACTTGGACCATGGTCAATATGACAGGTCAAGATATATATACCTTGCTATGACCCTTTTTAGCACGTGCTGTTCCCGCACAGAGACTGGCTACGACGGAACAATCTGTAGTTATATCTTGGACAAGATCGATGTCTTTAGAAACATTCATCAAGACATCGGCATTTTCCACCTCTTTCAAGAATTGAGGAGGAACATCATCTCTCTCGTGAGGTCTCTTCCAGCCTGCAAACGTTTCAATTTGAGCCTCAGAAAGTTTTAGCTCCGAAGGGTCTCTATCGGAGTCAGTAACAGGCCGAAGTCAACGCATTCATCTCATCTACATACGTATATAATGATGCTTCGAATATCGTATCATCAGGCTCAGATATCCAACGTGGGAAAATAAATCCATGCAATCTCGATCCCTCGAGTAAAATAATTTCTTCCTGTTTACTCAAGGTTCGTTCGGAAGCTGGAGCCTTCAAGGGAATTGAAGGGGTTTTTATAGGCCAAGTGGATGACTTCTTGATCTCTTCTGCTTTTAACATCAATGCCTTGCATTTGCGGCTGATTCTCGCCTTTTCTGCATTTCCAAGCACTTGCTTCGAAATTTCAATGTATAACTCAATAGCAGTGATAGAAACCTTTAGAGCTTCCTCCTTAGAGCTGCATTTGTCTATCCTCAACTCTGTTTCCTAGCCCCAGTATCAGAATGACTTGTTCCATCACTAGGATCGATGGGTGTTAACATACAAGAGCTTTAGCTTCCATAATGGCTACAACGACTCCCGTAAGAAAAGACTGCTCCGGATATGAAGATGAGCAGCATATGGATGAGAGTGTTCGTGGACGGTAGATATCAAGCCATATCCCTGAGCAAATACAATACTCGTTGGTTTGATATATGGCTTTGCAGATTGCTGAGGAAGACTCGGTTCACTGCAAAGCTCTGGAGAGAGAAGGTAAGCAAAGCCGCAGACGTTCTATCTGATCAACCTGTGTTTATACTTGTTTCACGTAGTAAAACAATCGCTTGGATTGTCGTGGCTTCCCATCCGTTTCATCGGTGGCACGAGAGATGGATATTCACGTGATACTCGAACTCCATCCCATCAAGGTTGTTCAGGATACTTTGGACGATACGATAGAATTCTTTATCTCAATATTCAGACTCTCTTCGTCGATTTAACGTTGCTTGCTAATAAGCCGAAAACTTCGGACCAATCAGGGATCGGGGGAACGTTATTCGAAAGTCTTACGGGAGCTTATGCCTCGAAATTAAGGCCATTTACTATTTAATCCGAGAGGTCTGAGTATGAGATAAAGAATTCTTGGCATGAAGCAGTGGAAATCATCACGTGATTAAATGGAATTGATGGAATGAGACGCACGGTCTCATGGCGAATATCCGAGCCGAGGTTTATAAGATCGTCACAAATTCCGACTCTCGCGCCGCGCATGATAGTAGTACATAACGGTTAACCATGAAGAAAGGAAATATCATACAGGAATTCTTCAACATCCAATGTCATATCTTAAATACATATTCATAAACTCCTATTCTCTTTATTTGTATTGTAATACATACTTGTGTCTTTTATAAATTATTTAAAATTCAAATAAGATATGAAAGATATCTTACACTAAATCTAACACCCTTTACCTAATAATACCCAGATTCAATATCCGTTATTGCTTGTTCGTTTGCTGCTCCATGAAATTATAAAATTCAATCATCTATATTCCACCTATTCAAGAATATAAATCCAATTCAGCATATCCTACAAGATCCAATATGGCAGGACAATCAAAAGAAGCTGTTATCCCGCCTTGGGGTTTAGCAGTTGCTGGAGCTACAGGAGCGGTGATTGCAAATGCTATGGTATATCCCCTGGATATGTAAGTTTCGATCCCTGTTTGCGTGCGCATTCGCAAGGCGGTATGTAATCGTTTGCTTATACTCCACGAATCTGCTGGTATTCAGTGGCTAATATCGTAATTCTACCAGAGTAAAAACTCGTCTGCAAGTTCAGGTTAAACGCAAGCCGACCGACGTAGCACCAACGGGTGATGATGCAGTCCATTATACGTCGACTTGGGATGCGATCTCTAAGATTGTGGCTGATGATGGAGTTGCTGGACTCTATGCTGGTATCAATGGCGCCTTGATTGGTGTTGCCTCGACCAATTTTGCCTACTTCTACTGGTACTCAGTTGTTCGAACCTTATATCTCTCTTCTCAGAAAGTGCCTACGCCTCCAAGCACCGCAATTGAGTTGTCTTTAGGCGCCGTCGCTGGAGCTGTTGCTCAGGTCTTTACTATTCCTGTTGCAGTAGTTACCACTCGTCAACAAACACAAAAAAAGGGTGAAAGGAAAGGGATGATAGATACAGCTCGGGATGTTATCAATAGCGAGGATGGTTGGACTGGCCTTTGGAGGGGTCTCAAAGCCAGTTTAGTACTTGTCGTTAACCCTGCCATTACATATGGCGCGTATCAAAGATTGAGAGAGGTTGTTTTCCCAGGCAAGGCAAACCTCAAACCATGGGAAGCATTTGGTAAGTTTGTAAATTCAATGGGACTTTCGGGATCTAATTTAAATGATAGTATTGGGAGCAATGTCCAAATCCCTTGCCACCATTGTAACCCAGCCTTTAATTGTTGCAAAGGTTGGACTTCAATCAAGACCACCCCCTTCCAGGGGTGGCAAACCTTTTAAAAGTTTCATCGAAGTAATGCAATTCATCATTCATAATGAAGGCTTGCTGGGCCTCTTTAAGGGCATCGGCCCACAAATCACCAAGGGACTCATTGTCCAAGGTCTTCTAATGATGACGAAAGAAAGGTAAACTTCAACCCAATAAAATTTAACCCAAGTGAGATCTAATCAGGCTAACACCTATATAGAATGGAATTACTTTTCATTCTTCTCTTCCGTTATCTTCGAAAGATCAGATCAGAACAACTGCAAAAGGCCGCAGATCTTGCAACGTCGAAGGCTAAGCAAGTTCTACCTGTCATTGCCAAGTAATAAACAAATTCGAGTATTGAGCGGGTAATAAATAGTAAGAATGAGCACATTGAACTTTTTTTCTAGGTTTGGATAGTAGAGCATTGTAAGTTTGGCTAGGTTAAGCCGTAGTGGATATGATAGAACTTGTACTGTACATATATTTGATTAAATGGAAATGCATATTGAACGATGCTTGTTACATTTTATGACTATGAGCCATGAAGGTACACATTCACATGAGAACCTGGTGAGCATCTTAACATATAGTTCTACTCGTAGTATGCAAATGGCTCAAGCTGCGTCTAGACCTCAAGCAAAAGGGCGGACTGCCAGCGGGGGATGCTAGTCTGATTCACGTGATAATATCTAAATTTAGGCGAGCAACCGCCGCACCAAGATCATTTTGGAGGAAAATTAATTCCCTCCTCTACGATACGAAATCGACCACCACAACAAACCAACAGACTGCTAATCAACAACAGTCGCAATGGCGAGTATGTTAAAATCCCCATATATGACAGCATTGCAGTTCATTATACTGATTTCACCCCTTTTTAGAATCCAAGAACTCGTCCCAACATAACCAGTCGAAGAAGGCTCACCGTAACGGGTACGATTCCCTACACATTATCGCGATCAATAACCGCAAATGCCATTTATTTCAATTAATAACTGGGTTTGGATGAATGGGGGCTAATTTTACATCGGCGCGCAGTATCAAGAAGCCAAAGACCTCCAGATACCCATCCCTCAAGGGTACCGACCCCAAGTTCAGAAGAAACCACAGACATGCTCTCCACGGCACAATGAAGGCTTTGGTTCGTCCTTCCGATGATCAGTTCCCGTCGCATTCGAATACTGACTATTGTTACAGAAGGAGTTGAAGGAGGGCAAGCGTGAATCCGCATAAATTTGATAATATCTTATTTTATGGGATTTGGTTGTGGCAGTAGTTGCATTCCGATATTTTGCTCTACAGGGAAGTGGAAGCAAGCCGACGACATAAACCGGGATTAGACACTGGGGGCGATAGTTCTATCCATTGAATCAACACAAGCTATACCATCCGGGTACCTGAAATTTCAACTTGTGAGGTTAAGTGAAAATCGACCTTCTTTCCAATGACCCTTCCCCTCTGCCCAAATCCCTTACCATCCCAAATTCGTTTTCTCCATGAACAATCATCAACACAGGCATTTGTGTGTACAGCTTTTAGAGCCATTTCTCAATGCTCTCTAGCTGAAAGGATATTTTCTTTTCGTGCCAAGATCAAACACCAGATCCCTTCATTACCAAACACTTTTTCTCAATACTCTATGAGGCAATGGTGCATGACGAAGGGGTTACAAATTGTGGAAATCAAATGTCAAGTCATAGTACTTAAGATGGCTTCATTTATGAGATTATATTAAACATGTATTGGATACTTTGGGACTTTGGGAGTTAACTAGGTACATGTACATTCGAATTCCCCTCAGTGAGACACAGGACTTGATAGCAAATCGCAATATTTATTCTTTCCCCTTATAACCATCTAAAAATTTGACGTGGTTAATGGTCATGCAGGAGGATGTATGAAATGTGAAGTGAATATACCTAGGTAATGAAGGAAGTTCGAAATAGAAATAGCTTCATTTCCCATACAGCCACACAATCTAGGAGTTATTTTGAAACCCAGTTAGTTATCTGTGCTGGTGAATCTGAATGTGAAACGGAACTCTTTTCCTTTATTCATTGATGGCGTTCTAGTACTTATTGGCTCTGTTTTTCAATATTGTCCTGTCCGACTTCCGCGGTGAATTCCCTTTTATATAATGGTACAATTGGACTTCCCTCGGGGATTTTCCTAGCTAGTACTTCTTATGGCTCCGCATCTACTCAATTCGAAACATTACTTTTTGCCCCCTCCTCTTCTAGAATAACAATATTCGGGGATATACTACAAAGTACAGACCCTTCAAAAATAAAACATTGGACACAAGCATACTTACGAGAGGTATCTATTGTATCTACGAGTAATGATTATCTGATTTCTATAGAATAATCCCTGAGTTCAATTCAAGCCCAACTCAACTCAACTCAACTGTCAACTCAACTTGACTGCCCTCAACTTCGAACCCGGTAGTTATTCTGTTACTGTATCAAAAGTACACTATCAATCAGCAACGGACGGGTCTGTACTATTTGCGCATCTGATAATTCGAAAATCGGAACCAGGAACCCTTTTTGGATCTCGAGTTGTCAATCTCTCGTCTCTCGTCTCTCGTCCATCTCTCAATCTGACTTCGGAGCTTCTCATCACGCAGAAAGTACCTGAACCTTGAGAAATTATTCTCTATTGGTTCACTGCCACCCACTTCTAATCCACTACAAACTTACTTATAACAAAATACACCAACCTATCCTGTACTTTAATTTTGTTCCTCAGCAGGTCCTGCAGGTAGCAATCAAGCGTATCGGTATTTACACTGGAGCAGATCTTTCTAATTTTGGGGTCGAGGCTTTTGGCTGGAGAACTTGCAATCTTCCTCGCATTGACATTCATCGGCTGTGTTTCATAACTTCCCCCATTGCCTCCCAAAGCGAATCTCCATTCTTTTTTATTACAGCATCTCATTCTGAAGTTACCTTTTGGACAGGTATGCTCAATATGTCGGCCGGACACATCATAGGCAATCGCAACAGCACTCCTGTCGAGTCTACAAACACTTCATCACTTCGACCTCCATCTTCACGCGCTGTCGGCTCGGGTCATCACCTTCGAGCTTCTGCAGATATGGCCGGATATTCAGGTTCACCATCTGCTAGCCGTGGCCAAGCTCGACCTTCATCCGATTTTTATGGCACTCAACAAATGCAAGGTCAGGGTGTCCCTGAGAACGATACTGACTTGGAAGCTCAGCAATGGATCGCCGACATTGATCAATACGAGAATACATTGGAAGAAATGGCAGCTGCAACTTTGGATCAAGACTTCAAAGATGAGTTGAGTGCAATAGAACAATGGTTTCGGGTCCTGAGTGAGGCCGAACGAACCGCTGCTTTGTATGCTCTACTTCAACAAACAACCCAAGTACAGATTCGTTTCTTTATACAAGTTTTACAGCAGATGGGCAAAAACCATCCTATGTCTGGTGTGTTGTCGCCGGCAAACTTCGACAAAGGTCAGTCTCAAACTCCTCGGCTTCACACTTTTCTTGGGGTCTAGCTAACATTCATCTACTCCAGATCCTATGTCAACTCGGCTCAACGATGCAATGGGCAAGCTTAGTGCCGATGGCTCAAGAAATTCTATAGGCCGCCCCCCCGCGACTCCATCCACAAAGAGGCACTCTGTTCTAGATTCATCTATGATAAACAATATGTTTCCGGATGCTGCAGCAGCCATCGCGAGCAAAAAGGCTGAATATACTCAAAATTGGGGCAATCCTCCTACCTCAAATAGAAATAGTGCAGCCTACGATAACCGTGCCTCTCTCACCGCACCCGTCATCGCTGGCCTCGGAGACTCAACGGACAATAGTGCGCCTCCCGCCTCACCATGGGGATCTCGGAGTAATGACCAGACAAATAGGCCTAAGTCATCTTCAGGACAAACACCTATGGGCCAGTTTATGCAGCCACCGCCCTCTGCTGGCGGCTTGCGCTCTCCCAGACCAACTCAAATCCAGGGCTCATCTAACCTCCAGAATACTGTACTTAACGCTCCTGACAATACTGGCTCTGACATGCCACTACTTTCGCCATACAATGCAGGGAATGGAAACTGGGCCTCGATGGTCAACACACCCATGGTCCCCAATTTCAATGCGTCGAACAACAACACTGATATGATTGCAAACGCTACGGCTATGAAATTAGCGGCTCTTTCTACAGTCAATAATCGATTTGCTTTGGACGATGTACGAAAGTACCGTCGTGCTCGATCAAACGATGGTGGACAGGTTCCACCTTCTCCCGGTCTTCCCAACAATATGCCAAACGCTAACGTTGTCATGATCAATGAGCACGGACAGGTAATGAGTCGAGACCAGGTTTTGGGGCTTCAAGCTCAGCAGCAGCATTCTTTCGGCGGCAGACAGTCTAGGCCAAGCTCCCCAGGGTTGGCCATGCAAGGCGGGTTTGGTCAAGTCAGTTTCGCATCTCCACAAAACAACGGCTTCTTGGCCGCATACGATGGACTCTCCCCTCTCCTCAATAACGGCATGAGTGGCTTAAGTCTTAACGCATTCGGTATGGGACAGCACGAGGGGTATCTCTCCGATCATAGTGAAATGACGCGGGGTAGGTCGCCACGTGGAAGAAGGGGTAGCTCAAAGCCTCCTGAGGATCCTACCGATCCTAGCCTTCTTCAGGATATTCCCAGCTGGCTGAGAAGTTTAAGATTGCATAAGTATACCGATCAGCTCAAGGACATGAATTGGACCGAGCTTGTGGAATTAGATGACGAGGCATTGGAAAAGAGGGGTGTCAACGCTCTTGGAGCAAGAAGAAAGATGCTCAAGGTGTTTGAGCAAGTAAAGGGTAAGAAACCTGCCACAACCTAGAGAGTGAAGCTGACAAAAAATTTAGCTGCGAAAGCGGAGGGTAAACTCTCATAATTGATTTCATTATTTTCGACTATTTTCACGCGAGCTTTTCGATTTGGGTTCCAAATTGTATTTGAATACGAGGATATGCAAACAGCGGGTGGGGCATTCATGTGGTTCAAGAATGTGATTATGAATGATGCTGGATTTGTTCACAAACTTTACAGACAGACAGACAGCTTGGATGGATCTTGTGATGGATAATTCAACTTCGGATTTTGAATTATTTTGAATCATCTCGAATAGTTATAATCATGTAATGGGAACACTCATCTATCTGTCTATCCATCTACCTTTCTTTCTTTGTAACATTTATAGCCTGCAGATATACTTCATCCCATAAAATGCACGTATCCTCTTTTCTATTTGTATAGAGACAGTGACGTCGATATACTTATTTATGTTCTCTCCCTCTACTCCCTAATGGGTTGATAAAAAGTCAAGTTACAAATTAAGCAACAGGAAGATGGCGCTTTAATTAGTCTTTCCCAAATTTGTAATAATATGGCTCTCTCGCAGAAAGTAGAAGGAAGATTCTTACTCGTATATGTGACGATGATACGAAAATACGAAAGTACGAAATCCAAAAAAAATCTCGCATTCTCTCACTGATCCAAGAAGTCGAAAGCCGCTAGAAATTTAAAGTTTACCCATAGACAACCCCTGAATCCCCAGGTAAAAATGGGTTATAACTGCTAGCTAACCTTGATAAGACGGACCGCGCGAAGCCTAGAACCCATTAAACCACTGGGGCGCTGGGTAATAATCGCATACACATGTTCATGATGAGACTTTATTTACTTCTTCCTCTCATTCAAATCCAGTTTACTTATTCGCATATATCTGACTGAATCACTATGACTTAATCAGAATTGCAGAAACAAATTGTTCTGTTGCATTTATCTACGGATCATCGAAAAAGTATTTCCATACAAGTCTCAACCAATACATTCTTAATGGCCACCCATGATACTTCCGCAGCCAGTGGCGATAAGCATGCGAATACCAATGCCAATGCCAATACAGCTTCGCCTCCAACGGATGTTCTACGCCAAGATGAACAATCTAGCGTCGAAGCTAGTATTGAACCATTTCCCTCTCTAGATGGATCTTCCCCTCCAAATCCAGCTTCGACTTGTAAAGTCGAAGATCAAGGAACTAGACGATCAAGCACACTGGGTAGCATTCGACGGGTTTCCAAAGTGTTTGAGACATCGAATCCGCCAACAGGATTTTGTATTGCGTCAGGACAAATTGCGGTACAGGTACCTTCGATCACTGATATTAGAAGGGGAAGTTTGGGAGTAGAAAGTTGGTCGAGCGAGGGGCAGGTTCGAGAAAAACAGAGACGGACCAGCTCTTCTCGAAGCTCTATTTCACAATTGGGAGACCAGGAGAAGAGTAGGAGAAAGAGTTCGACTGGTATGAATACCTCTGATAATCTCCCATCGGGCGCGGAAACCAGACACGATGTTCTCCCCAAAGCACCAGAGGAAGAGGATCATACACAAGCGCATGCAGACCTGAAAACTACTTCTATGGGCACACATCCAGGCGCCAAGGATGAAGTGCTTATCAAATCGAATGCCCATGTTCGGTATAGCAGCGACAAAAACCGCATATCTCATCACGCGAAGATAGACAATGAATACAGAACGGCACCTTTTGATAACGGATATCAATTTCCACCCAAACACTCGTGGAAAGTATCCACCGCCATATTTTTCAAAGCCTTTTGGAAATTCTTCATCACGCCTGTCGGATTTCTCGTTACGGTTTATGGTTTAAATGTCGTTGCTTGGGGCGGTATGCTCTTTTTATTACTATGCAATGCTTCGCCAGCAATGTGTAAACCAACTTGCAACGATATCAATTCTCCTCGACGCATCTGGATCGAAATCGATTCTCAGATCCTCAATGCCCTTTTCTGCGTAACTGGATTTGGAACGATCCCGTGGCGCTTCCGCGATCTATACTATCTTCTCCAATACCGCATTGGCAAGAACGAAATGGGATTGAGAAGACTAGCTGGTATAAATCGATCGTGGTTTCGTCTTCCCGGATCTCAATCATTATCCCCAGAAATCGGTCCTTCGCAACTCACCCCCCAAGACCGCGATACTCCTCTCCCTCACTCGAGTCTCGCATTCCCGCTTTCGAAATCGCCAGATGCACCACTCACCGGTGTGCGCGCCCCCGCGACCGCAATGTGGAAACTCGATTTTGTCGTCTGGACTATGGTGTGGAATACCTTTCTCCAGGCCGTCCTTGCGGGCTTCATGTGGGGCCTCGATCGCTATGATCGGCCGTCGTGGAGCACGGGGCTTTTTGTGGCGTTGGCGTGTATTGTTGCGGCGGCGGGGGGTATCGTGTCGTTTGTGGAGGTCAAAAAGGTCAAGGCGATTGAGGGTGTGCCGGTGAGTGAGGAGGATAGGGAGAGGTTGGATAAGGATAGGGAGTTGGGCGTGATGCATTGGAATAATATTAAAGATGAGGGGCCGAGGGAGAAGGAGGGGAAGGGGAAGGGGAAGAAGAAGGGGGAAAAGAATAGGGTGGAGGAAACTAGAATGCAGGAAAGTATTCATGAAGCTGTTGCGCAGGTTGTTAGGTAGCGATGGTGTTTTTGGGGATAATTTGCGGGTTTGTGGATTTCTAATGATGGGATAGGAAATACGGGTTTGGTATATACATACATACATACATACATACATACATACCCATACCATATGTATGAAGCGACAGGACTGCGGATGCAGTCGAAGAGGATAATATCCATAAGCGTTTTCAGTAGCTTGAATACCTGATCTCGCTCTAAACATGCATACACAATTTAAGGGATATTTCCCATTGCGAAACTGCCTATTTTCTAATTTCTAATTCATATTTTTTTTTCTAGCAATATGTAATATAATATAATATAAACTTGAATGAATGAGAGATATTGAACTTGTATTTATATTGCCACGTGTATTTGGAACTGAGAATTCTCGATCCGGAAATACGAGTAGAGAGGTGAGATGAGATGAGATGAGATGGTATGTATTACATAGGTGAGGGGAGAGGGAGAGGGAGAAATAGCAGCTTTGGGGTATTTAGATGGGCGGTTTATTTGCCGATGCCATGCCATGGTACAGGAGAGGAGAGGAGATGAGATGAGAAGATGAGAGTGAATGTAATAGGAGGGAAAGTGTGAATGGAATGAGATATTGAGGAGGTATATTTGTTGATATTTCATAGCACGAATGAGAAGGTATTGTACATAATGCGAGAAGATAGGGGGGAGTAAAAGTGATACAGCCAGGTTTCCTAGCCACAAATTCCATTTCGTTGATGCTATATGCTTTTTGGCTTATATGCCTCGCTACCAAACCATGATATCATATGTGCATTTTAGCTAAATTCCATCCGCTTAAACTTTTTCAATAATGCTAGGTCTATGATGTTTGACCAATCCAGAAGTTCCAATCTACCTGATGCGTATCCCTCTCAAGTAAATTCCCTCAACCAGACATCTCTAGATCCCCATCTCCACCACCCTTCTTCTGTTCCTGGGCCCTCGCCTTTGTCTTCTTTTTGGCTTCTTCCACCCATTCCTCATATGCCTTAGGTCCCTCCTTCAACTTATCTGCTATTACACCCTTTAACACTTCCCCTGCAAACCCCACAAAATTATGTCTCCGTAAAGCATTTTCGAATTGCCACTCATTTCTCTTCTGTTCCTCCCTCATCAACAACTCCACGTCACCCATTTCTCTCGCCCTCACCCTCAAATCCTTCACCATTGCTAATAAATTAAATCGTATCTCCGTCGCCGGATATCGTTCTATTCTCCTCTGTAAAACCGGTATAACCTTCTCTGGGAACTCCTCAACAGTAGATGCTCCATGAGATATAGGTGCAGGCTGCAGACCATCCAATTCATAGAGGGTACCATTTATAGACGTATAGGCAATGAAATGATAAACATCTCCATCTTCATCTCTCGACGATCGTTGCGTCTCATCAACAAACGGACTTGACCTAGCAAAACTGTTATGAACATCTCTAATCAAATCACTATTACTGAGCGCGTCCCCTCTAAACTCTGCCGGAAATCCCGCTGTGAAATCTTTGAATTCGCGAAGGGGAGTTCCAACATCTATTTCTCCATCTTTATTCAGGAGGACTGAGAGGAGAGCTTGGGTGCCACAAGCATTTTGTATAGTCTGCGCCGCGAAAAAGAGATTTTCCGCAGCGGGATAATCGTAAGAACCATCTTTGGGTGTGCCGTCCTTATTGGGGGCTTCGCCGACGGGATATTTGAAGAGGAATATGACGCCATAAAGAGGAGAGAGTTGGCGGAGATAATCAGAGTCGAGCGCAATTAGTTCTTCGAATTGGACATCTTTGACGCCTAGATTGTCGAGGAGAAATGTAAAGACTCCCTGTGGAGAGAATATGTTAGTTGTTTCTTTGCTCTAAACCAGGAATTGTGTTGTAGGCTTCTTACTGCGTCAGATTCGACTTGAGTGAAAGGTTAGTATTTTTGGTGTTTCTGTATAATTTTTGAGAATATTTAAAGTGCAATACTTACTAGTAGACCAACCACCACTCATATTTGCTTTGGTTCAATGTACAAGACTTGCAGTGGGAGAGAAGTAGTTTTGAATTACAACTTCACAAACATTTGAAGCTCCAGCTTCTGAAACTAGGTAAGCTCCAGGACGAATTACGTCTTGCCGCTAACATTGACGCTAAGCCCCTCTACACGTGATCGCCCCCTGTTGTTCCCGGTGAGGTGCTAATAAGTGACAAGAAAATTGTGTTGGTTGTGAATTAAAAAGTAGCAAGTAGATGTACGTCATATTCAACGTTGATGCATTTCTGTAGATCTTTGGTTTACATAGAATTGTGGAGAGCAATACACGGGCAAATTGAAATCTTTAACTAAAAACTTACTTTTTCACCAAACCTGACTGCACAGGTAGTCTTTGCGGAAGGGGACATAGCAGACAAGTCAGACATCACGAAATACATCACTTAAGGATCTCAACAACACCAGTGGTTTGTTAGTTTAATTTGATTTGATTGATTTTGATTGATTGATTGATTTCCTAGCAGATTATCCGATAGATTATCTAGCAACATTATCATTGCAACCCCAGATGTTTGCAAATCCCACCTTGTTCGCATCACACGAAATAGCCGATATTCTTAACTATAACGCCAAATGATTTTTGTAACCATGTATGGCTATCCATTGAGCATATGAAGCTCAGCCCCATTCAATGATTCCTCCAATTCTCAAGCCCAATCCAAAACGCCGCCCAATGCAAGATGCTGTATCGGTATATTAAGGATCGTGGGTGCTGGTATTCGTACAAGAATGCATAGCAAAAGAAAATCGTAACTTCGTGAATCGTTGGTCGGATATAAAAGAGAGTCGTTAGGATGATGTAGATATTATTAAAAAAATTAATGAGATTCGTGTATTGTAAATCTCGTAAAAATCTGACGGTGCGCGCAATAATCGCATATTCCAAAAAGGGGGTCGAGGATAATTTGATATTAAAGCTCGCGGTCTTTCCCCTTGGGATTCGCCGGAGTATTGTCGTATGGCGAGTGAGGTAAAGGTTGATGATGATAAGTATAAGGTTGATACTGAGGTGATTGCTGCATATGTTGCTGCATACGATGGGAAGATTCAACTTTGACTCGGTCCGCAGAAGACCTGGGCTCGAATTGAAAAGATGATGTTGTGGTCCTGGTCGTAAATGTTAAATCGTCTTCGTTCGAGCTTTATATCCACACGGTCGGAAGCACAAACCCGCCGAAATTGGAGCCGGAGCCCTGTCCCTCATAAAGAGCAAAATCTTCCCCATGTTCGCTGTAAACCGTAGAGCCCTCCCCAAAATTCGAAGATGCCGGGCTATGATATCCACCAAATCCACTAGGTGATGGAACTCCCAAGTAGTGATTGGTGTATGGATCGAGAGTTAATGGCAGAACAGCTGCACCAGAGATTGGATCAGGAGGCATCGGCATGATATGCTCTTGGCTGTAGGTGAAAGCTGGATTTCCGTAAGGCGACATAGTGTTGAAATTGTCCTCCATACCATAACTATTGTGTGAAAATGTCGGGAAAGAAGCTGTACGTTCTGGCTGAACCCAACCCATGCGACTCCTGAATTTTGAAACCATATCGATAGGGTACTCCATAAGATGAAGGGGTGTTTGCATATTGGAATCAGAAGTTTGCGAAACATTGATCGAGAATAATCGGCGAGCGATCTCTTCAATGGGTCCCAAAGAAAGACTACCAAAGTATGCAGCTCCAACCTCAGGGAATAGAGGTTCCACGACCAAAGCAATAGTATAGTAATGAGCAAGGATGACTAAAGCCGAGGGCGATCCGCGTGTTTGCTGCAAGAACATAACCGGTAGCCAGAATAACCAAGCTCGAAGTGGGTTGAGCATCTCGAATCGCTGAGCGGCTGTGTGGGATGGAGACACCTTTCGAACACCTCGAACAAAACTCATGAGCTGTTGGATAGCTTTGATGTCTTCGCCGTGACTCTTCAAATGGACTTCAACTTTTTGAAGCTGAGCATAGGCACGTTGCAATGCATCCAAATCTTGCTTGCGTGGTTGACTGAGTTTCTTCTGGCCGGGCGCTGGAGAAGGCGGTGCGGTTGGGAACGTACTTTGCTCTGCAATGAAATCACCGAATTGAGATTCCATCTTCCAAGGCTGCATAGCGTCGATGACCTATTGAATGTTAGTCAATGTCAAAAGACAATACCCAAAATCCGTTAAATATCATACAGATGAAGTCCCATGCATGAGCTGGGTCCAACCACGCCTAAGTTTATGTTAGCTTGATCCCCATTAGGCAATAGCTTCATCAATGACTTACCATTCCGTTGCTTGCCAAGAAAGGAGGAGTGAAGCGCCCAAGACTGCATCGGAGTTTTGTCGAGAAAATTCCCCAATGGCTTCGTGCAAGCCTTTGAGAGCAATGCCACGATGAATGTATGCCATGTTTGCCGTGAGAGGACAGTCTGTCAGCCAAGCTAGGTGAGTGGCAGACAAGGCAAGGAGAGCGTGCATGACGAAAGGATAGCTCGAACCAATCTTAAGTAAGCTAGGAGTTTGGTTAGCATGCCAAAACGTTTATTGTGAACAGGGGGTGATCTTACAGTGGAATCTGTCGAGTCCAAATGGTGAAATTCCCGGCATCATGGATGCTAAGCTCGCTGGAAACGGAAGCAACATGATGAATGAGGCGAAGGTCTTCGAAGTTGAAATACTGAGGATTGGGAGCTGGATAGATGTATAGATCAGGAAAGGGAAAGTTCCCGGTTTGTTGCCAACGCTCGATGTCTGCTTCGATTTCCGGGGTCCACAACAAGTCTGCTTTCTCGGGTGTTGCAGCTCGCTCTTCCTGTACTGGCATATCCATATATGGACAGCGACAATTATGTTTCGTACAGTTTCGACTTAATTATTGTCAGCAGGGGAGCTTCTTCAAGCCACAAAACAATTTTTTTTTCCACCGACATACCATTGAGGAAAGTTTTCATCACAGCGGATGTGTCTACGTTTGCAGGTTTCACAACCCTTTCGAGATTTGGTATGACTATATCAAGTTCAATCAATGTCCACAAAGGTATTGCTAATGGTATATATCTTACCTCCTACGAGGGGGTCCACCTCCAGGTCCGGCCATGTTTAGTAAAGCTTTGGGGAAATAAGAAGTTTGAAGAAAAAAGAGTAAATAATTGACGACGAAGGCTTGAACGAGTGAAAGCCAACGTCGAAACGGGTTCGAAAAGGTAAGGTCAACCGGATTTATAGGATAGCCAAAAAGTTTATATGTAGCGTGAGGACAGGCAACAAAGTGGGGGGGACTGAAGGAGATCTACAAGGTCTCCGAGGCTGCCGGATATATATAAGCTTCAGCGTCCTGAAAGCGAGTGTAATGGTAAGGCTGCAAGAGCTAGCCGGGTTCAATATCTTCTTGAATGACGAAACAATCAGTTCTAAAGGCGCAGCTGCTGAACGCAACGTAACTATGTTTCGATGTCGGGTTGAACTTGGATAGATTTCGAGCAGCAAGTAAGCATATAAGCTGGGTATGTCTTTTAGAGATCCGAAAGATCAAGGGAGAATCCGGCCTGATATAATCGTCACACAAAGAGTAGCAATTGCGTAGCGATTGTGTGTCTTTAAGTTGTTCAATGAAGGTATGTTGTGAGTTGAGGCTGCGAAAGGAATTTCCTCCAAAGGGTTGCCGTTTAGGTTTTTGGGAGAATTAGGGCTGAGTGAGGACGACACAAAAGCGAATGGAAGGAGCCAACGAGGGCTTCCTGAGGGTGATGCACACAAGCGAATGTGGTGAGAGGGAGAAGTTGCAGCGAACGTGAGGGCTGAAGTGTGTTTGTTTTCTGGATGATCCTAATGCGAAAGGGAAATATCAAACTCATGATTTAGTTGGCGATGCCAGCATTCTAATAGCAGAAGGCGTCCTGTGCCGGGAGTGTGGCAGAATTGACGAAAGAGGTATAGCTCTCAGCACAGCCAAGGTACCCGGGATGCGGAGCGCTTGAAAGCCTGCATGTGTAGGGCAGGGTAGTGTGGTACGGAGTGTCTAGGATGATGATGATTTAGATTTAGTATGTATGGTCAGGATTGGATGGTATATGGTGGAGGTCGTAGGAAGGGTAAAGGTTAGTAGTGTATGATAAGTGTATGAAAGTAAAATCCTTTTTTTTTGGGCCGAAATAGGCAACTTTAGGTCAGGTGGAGTGGAATCAATTGATTATTGAGTGTTTTCCCGCAGCAGTAGGTAGTCACCAAAAAGCTTGAGAATTAACTACTGGCAAGAACTGCAGTAGTTCCAAGGGATAAGCAGACAGACATTAGCATCTTTATTAGACCATTACATAGCAAACTGCATGGCAGATTTTGCCATGCTATAAAATTCTCTTGCCGTCGCCTACTTACTACCTGTGCTAAATGTGCACTATCTCATTGTTCATCCATCCCACCGACTCTCCACTATTTTATTGCTTCGGTTTCTATTTTCATACCGGGGAGGGAGGGCAAACAAATAATCTTGGGTGCCACACGGAGAAAGATTTTGACTGTATCAGTGTGAAGTCTGGGATTGATCAAGTATTAGTCACCTACCAGTATAGTTACTAGATATAGAGTAATAGTATATTTGTTGTACTATACCAAGAACTTGAAGAGGTAATTGTGGATAGTTCCTCCCCACTCTAGCATTGTCGAAAACACTCGTACTAGAATGGACGAATATAATTTTATAAGCACTTGTAATTCAACACTTATATAATATATTAAAATTTATATAACAAAAAAGTTCGAAATATTAATGATTTACTAACAGAATCCAATAACTTTCATTTACAATAACAATTTAATACTTTCAAATTCGAAAAGACAAAAATAATATTTAGAATCAATTAATAGTATATTTATATAATATTAACTTTTTTTCAAAAAAACTATAATATTTATTCAGTTTTTCTATCCTTTAAATATATTGAATTACAGGCGCTCGTAAAATTATATTTGCTCATTCTAGTACAAGCGCCTTTGATAATACTAGAGTAGGGAGGAACTACTTACAATTATCCTTTAATAAGAGAGATATAATATATTTAAAAAGGGTCAATGGGGGCAGGGTAACAGGGGCACCGAAGAATGGAACTGATTCTAATTCTTCATCGATTTTGCTTCCGATAATAATGATCTGTTTTTTGGGGGGCGGAATCACCAAAACTAATCATATGCTTTGACAGTTGGTTGGATGATTTTAAGGTAGCATTTACTATTATGACTATGACCGCAACATTCATTGTATGACGGCAGCTTACTGGTGCTATGAAGTATTGAAACTGTTAACATTATTCATACGTAGGGTAGGGGGGGGGTAATAGTAGGCAAGAAAGTCGACTAAAAATATTGACAGCAACCTGAGCTATGATAACTTTAAAGTACCGAAAATACAAATGCTGATAGGTGCCCAAAATAAGTGCGCGAGAAACGGACATTCAAAAATGTCCATTTAGGTTTCTCTTGGAAAAAGGTGGCAGGGCAAATAAGTAAGGGGGGGGAATAATGGACAAAACAAAACCTCGGATAATAATAGCCTTTTTCGGTTTAACCCTTTCCGATGTTGATGTTTTCTTACATACTTCTCTCTCGTCGCGAAGTTTCTCTTGAACCAATGATTATTTTTAACCCTAAAACAATATTACCGTTCGTCATTCGTCGCTCGCTGAAAGTTTGTACTGTACAGTCAAAGCAAAAGAAATACAAATTCCCCTCTGTCTTCTTCCTTCTACCCAACCAGTTACAACCCTAAAAACAACAAGTCACCGCTTTCTATATGTGCCCACCTACTAGTAGCTTTTCCGTAGAGACTAGGGACAAAAGTCTATTTCGTTGGCGATAGCAAATCCATCCACTTACCTAATTTTGAAATCCATTCCTGCGTTATAGTACCATTCAGTACATAAGATGCGACGGTGCATAACTCCAAATGTAGGGAGAAACATAAGGTTAGTGGAGAATAGTTCCCATCTTCCTTGTCTTGAACAACGAACCAGCTTTCAGCGGCGTAGATCTTCTGATGCAGTCTTTGGAATAAGGTATGGCAAGGATCAAAGATAGTGATGGTTGGCCTGTATTCCGTAGTGGGTGGGAGGCGGAATGCACCTTGGTCCCAAAATAAATTTTGTGAATACTTGCTACGGACGTACATAACCCATAACCTACGTGCCTACCACACAATGACTTACTCACATGTGCCTTTGACAGCTTAATGACTTGAATCGGACTGGATAGCCGAGTTGGTATTGGAGGACGGATTTACATGATCTGTTTGTGGATGGATAGAATGGAAGACATCTTATGAGTGGTTGATATCCGAGTTTTGGTTGCATGTCACCAAATGGAGACCTGCCGCATTCTCTTATATCTTACCTGAAAAGGGATTGGCTTGCAATATTGTTGTCCATCACCTCCCTCCTTCAATGTTTAAATACTATGACGGACGAATCAATATCCTTGATCAGTGCAAAAGGGTTCCATGAATCCGCTATGGGCATAGGGCTCCAGCCTCCATTTTCTTTCCTTGGACATGATGACAGACGTTTTTGTTGCATTTGTTAGAAAAGGGTTAATTACCCACCTACCTACCTGAATTGACTTACCACTGTGGTATCGTAGTTTTTCCCCCTTGAACTTAAGATAGCCAAGATAGAGAAAGCTTGCTGGTACAATATACTGTTGCCCTGTCACTAATGAAATTGTAAGAGTGTAATAAATGTGTAAATGTGTAAATCTACTGGGCATAGTAGTTTTGAGTTTTTAGCCAAATAAAACCAAAAAGTTACTACACTGGGCTCAAACCATTAACCAAATCATTCGACCGAGGTATTTGATTATACCCACCCTAATCCCTTTTCTCGTTCGTTCGACGTAACGTCCATCATCATACAGTATACAGTCAGTATACATCATACATCATACATCGTCAGAGCCGTCAAGTAACTTGCTGACGGCAAAGACAAGGCATCAGCAAAACCGAGAATGTGATGACATTTCAAACAGAACAGATTACTGTATAATATGATGTTGCTACACTACCCTCTGCACTACGCTGCACACTGCAATGCAAATGCATGAACGTGAAGCAGGCCCGATATCTATCGATATCTCATCTATCCTTTACTTATTCGGGAACATCATCCATAACCCCCCCATCCATTCAATCATGATCCATCACACCCTTCACATCTATCACATCTATCACATCCATCCATTGCCTTACTTGTACTCACTCTCAATTCCTGCGCTGAAAGCCTATGAGCACAATCAAATCAAATTAGGCCAGCTTATGATTGCATTGTAACGCAACTTTACGCATCGACGCTTGCCCGTCGCTCAAGCCCAACACCACTCTTCACAGGAAGGATGGCCCCAAGGGTTCCTCGTACATACGCATTTGTCGATAGTGGTGATACAGGCGAACGACTCCGCCTCGGACTAAACCAAGCAAGCCAAATAGACGAGCATTCTTCATGTCCAAATGTAGAAATTTTAGTGCACCTTCCTTCACACTCGGTCACAGATTTCCCATCAATACCATGTCATGGTGCGGTGGTGAGAGGCCGTGAATGTTTGCATTGTTTCTGATGACAGGCTGACTGGAACTGCCGGCGGCTGTGCAAAAAATACAAGACGAGGATGTCATCCAAAAACATCATGAGGGCATTGAACGCCAATTCCTTTGACACCACTTTAATATTTGAAATAACCCCCTTCATAACCGATCTGCTCCTAGCACGGGAATTCGGATATACTATCCCCGTCTAATTTTACAATCATCTTCACTTCACCACCAACTTTGAACCATAATGCGAAGTAGAAAAGATGTGTCAAGTGATCTAATTCACCAAATAAGCAGGTGGATGAAGTTTACTCGGACTAATAAGATTTTCCATTCGTACCCTCCTCATTCTGCCCTACAATCTAAATCATTATCTCACATTCTCCTGAGTAGCGTCCCGGGTTACCACTCCGTCGGGCTGTACATTCAATGGGTATGTATTACAATTTTAAATTCTGCACACCGAACATTTATTACTCCATACTTCGTAGAAGGAAATTGACACCACATGAACCTTACAAAAATCTCATGATTAACTCGCCGGGGAGTCAATTTATCCCTCCCGATCGCCATCTAAATGGATTTTAAATGACTAAGGAGAGAGCTTATTCTAGAGAATTTCTTTCAAGTTTCCACTACCCACAACACTAAACAGGGAATCTCTCTCTTCGCATTAAGTGTTGAGTGCGAACCTTACCAGGCATGACCTCGGCCCACCGTTGAGCTCCTGAGCTCCGATTGTCTCACTTAGACAGCACCTTAGATCCAACGCATGGTTGGCCGTGGCTGGAAGGGGTGAGAGGGGAGAAGGGGGGGGGGTAAAGCCCAGCCATATCTCGCTATCCCGTGCGTTTTGATCTACGACTGGGGGATTGATTTATCAATACGGTTTCAACTTTTCCCAAGTTTTCTCCTTTTATAAATCACCCATCCTATCCATTTTGTAACGAGAGAAAAATCATGAACCCTAAAACCCCCTTTACGATGCACGTTATTGGTTCAACTCGTCCTCGTCAAGGACGAGGGCCGTGGCTTCACCGCCCCCATGTCACAGTTCTGGATCGATAGGGATTTGGTTGTCGGGAAGTTAAGTGGGTATTAATAGTTATAGTTGTGAGAAGGGAGAGAGAGGGATTTGATTATTCATGTATTACAGTATTTTGAGGATGAGTCCAAACTTCGACCGTTCCCTTCTGAGTGCATAACATGAACATGAAAAGAAGGGGTCATGGTCTAATGCCATGATGCTATGATGCTATGCAGAGAGATGTTCTTGTGATGGTGATAATATCGATCACCCAGTATATAATAATACTTCGAAACGCCTCCTTTATCAAAATCCTATCAATCGCGTGGCCAAATCATCAGTAGTTAGTTGTATGTATGAAAGTACTGGCGAAGTGTGTTGAATCTGCACACCAGCACCAGTTATTGGGTACAATTATCACTACAGTACCAGATATTGTATTAATTGAGGGCCGGCCCAGCTGAAATTTGCCGAACTTTCCTTACCAAAACAAGCACAAAAGTATTTATTTTGAAATTCGAATATAATTTCCAAAATAATTTAAAATTTTATAAAAATCTTATATTCAATCAAGATTCGATTTCAAAAATCAATTTGTATTTTTAGAATTTCTTTTTCTAAATCCTTTAGAAAGTTATATTTTTATTTTAAAATACTATTGTAATTTTAGTGAATTCGATTAAATAAGCCGGACGCCCTCAATTAATAAATACAACGTCCTGGTATGTATGCAAAAGGCAAAAGATAAATAAACATATTTACAATCTCCATTAACTTATTTTTAGTTAGTACCCATTTTTTCTTCTAGAACATCCGAGTTTCCTTTCTGTGCAGTGCAGTGTCCGGCACGAGAATATGCTTTGCTGTGCTGTACTAAAAGTACACACGATAGTTGACATGCAACATTGAGATACTACGTAGTATGAGGATCGGACAACAACAACAACAGATACCGCAAGCTTGAGGGTAGAAAATATGTACTGTACGAGTATGCTACTGGACGTAGATCTTTATTCATATAATAGACAATACATGCATGCAGCTGCATTAATAATCGTATGGTATAGTGGTCAGGTTTGATATAAATACTCCGTACATAATTCAGGTCCGATCTTACTGGGGGCATCTTTTCACTGTCTGGTCTGTCAGGGTCGCCTCTTTCTTTTCCGATTTATTTCTACATGCATGATGACTTTGAAGTTCGATGGCTTTGCTTTTTTGCCTTCACTGCAGTGCTCCAGTGCTCTGTCCGTAGATCCTCCTTTCTCAAAATGATTGCTTGTCTTTTTACCATGTACCTTTTTTGGTCTCTTCACGACTCTTGAGTGGACATGATTGAGACGTCTGCGGAGCAACTGACTACTGTACGGAGTATGCTATTTGCTATAGGGAAAACCATCAGTGTCCACTCCATTGGATAACCGAGCATTTTTCTTAACTGACCTCCCGACATAGAGTTTCCAGCGTTTCTCTCCTTCCCCCCACTTTCCCACTTTTCCCCAGCGCAATAGTGGTGTCCTCGGCTGGTTCTCTAAGCAGGACGTTTGTGTAGAAATACTACAATGTAGAAACTTTACCATGGACGTCGTTGTTTGCCTTGCTTATTGATCCCTTGTTCGTTTCTCTATGGTGTGGGGCTAACGGTGACTGCGCGAAGCTACTGATATAGGTGAGGCAATTGCGGCCATGCCATGCCATGCCACAAAGGTTAATTTGTCTCGGGACGAAGTGAAAAATCCCACATAGTCGAATGGAAAGTCCCATGACCTTTTACTATTTCTCGATCATCAAGGATACCATTCAAGCTTGATCCCGTACGAAAGATGGAAAGCTTCGCAGAGACAACATGTTTGCCACGCGAGTGGACCTCTAGTTAAAGATGTTCAGCGAGAGAATAGGGTTTGGTTTGTCTTTGAAGGAAGATTGACCTGCACGTCAAATCTAAGGTCGGGGAGAAGCTCTAACGAATCATGATCCTAGAAATCGGCCGGCGAATTCCACCTTCTCTGGGACGAGCATTTGGGCGGTGAAGTAAAATTACTTATATCCCCGAGGGAGGGGAGATTTGCTCGTCCCTCGTCTAAACCTAATACAGACAGACTCCCCCCATCAAGGTTTTCTACCTCCTACGTAAACATCATATTCAAATGCGGAAGACTTCAAAAAAAAACATACATCATGATTCAATATGATGAAGAATTAAGCTCAGAACATTAGGTTGGGTGTTTTCGGCGTAACTCCCAAATGAAGAATGCTTTCCCCCGGCTCTAACTTCCAAACCACAATATTGGACCCTGGCTCTGCGGTGTTCAATTCTCTCTGTTTTGGGTGGGTTTCTGCATAAATGACAGCATTGTGGAATCATTTTGGGAGGCTCAAGAACATGGTTATTCCCAGAGTAGTCATATTTCATACTTTTCACACGCATCTGATAACCAATTAGGAGCTAGACAAGCTTCGAAGTAATATGCAACTACCACATGTTAAACTTAGCCTCGGAGGGGGTGTGAAACGATTCCTTGCATTTCTATATCTTGGGTAAACCCATGGTGATAGATGTCATCCGAAGTCGGATTGTCTAGGTATTTGAACATGTGTGAAATTGTGAATACTCGTACGGTGAGAATACCACTACAATAGAGCATCAAAAATTGGAATCAAGTCATGGGTAACGGTCAAGGGGATATCGAAAAAACCAAGGGGTGTGTGTATACATCCAGAGCCATCCTATCTAACACTTTGTTGGTCCGAAGTATCGACATTTGAATATCCAGTCGGAAGAAAGTGTGCAATGACCATGTCACTTGCCGTGTAAATGATCGTGAGGAGAATGAAACAAACTTTTTGGATCTTTGGTCTCGGTATCAAAAGATTCGATATACCACCACAGCGGTCAGGGCTCAAGGTTTTGTGCACACTTCTTGTGAAGAATACAGTGTATCTTTACCTTTATTATGCCTGTTCTCCGCAAGGCAGACTGGTTAAACCAGGCCATAGAGCCAAGAGGCCAAGCTTTTATAATTCAAGTAAAGTTTGGTCTTGGCTTTCTTTGATCAACACGGGTATTAAGTTCTTGAGTGGAGGGCGAAGAGGGCGAAGAGGAGGGTTAAAGCCGCGACAACCTTTTGGCTCTTTTGATGGCTAAAAATAACCCTATATATTGACTGGATTGGGTAATCAATTCGCCCAAAACACTCTGGATTCTGGGGCCCATATTCTGTCTGTATTGTTCTTTTCGATCCACTTGTGTAAAAAGCTGAACAGTCTTGGAAGATTCATGAACTCTTTCCGAGAATTCACCTCCGCAAATTTGATATGAGGAGTGGGAAAGTACCTGGGTAGCGGGGACTCGGATGCTAATTCAATGAGTGCGAGGGAAACCAACACATCTGAAGCCGGCCTCTTTCCCACCAGAAATCAGACTTTTCCCTTATCAAAGGCAAGAAAGTCATTCACTGTGGCTGCAAAATCATATCTGCCGATTCGGACTATACTTCACTACCAAATCCGTGCAAACCATTTAAATCGAGGAAGCAGCAATTACTTCATGTAATGCAGCTTTGGTGTTGTAAACGGTTTGAACTATCGCTATACCACCACCCGTGCGCCACATCACGCTTCCTCACTAGGATAGAACTACACTCGCGACAGGACCTCTCTGGGCCGCACGAGAGAGGATAATGCAAGGAAAGGTAACGAACCAGCTCACTAGACATGCAAAGCGGCTTGTTTAGTCTTGTTAGTTTTTTTGAGTTTTTTACTTATCTATCCTATTCTTGCATCATCATCATCATCATCATCATCATCTACGACTTAATCTATGACGAGAGGGAACAGCCCAGTATGTGTTGCTTCTAAGTTCTAACTGTTACAACTACAACCGCTGCCATAGTTCGTTCACCCGGACTCGGACTCGGACTCGGACCGCATTGATGTTCGTTGATGTCCTTGGGAAAATATAATATATTTTTGATTTTCCATTCCATCTAATCTCTCGGAATCGGGAGTTTGAAGTATTCCTTGTTTTACTTCCATATTCATTACTCCCCCTCAGTAGAGAAAGGTGGGTGTGGACGAATGAAAAATGATGCATATGTATGCTGCAACCATAACAACAATAAGATGTCGTTGGAAAAAAACAAAAACACCCAAGATCTATGTATGACCTGGCCTCTCTACGGGCTTACTTTTGCTGTAGAGCATTCCCACACGTACAGGAAGGGGAATACAAAAGAACTTTCGCGAAGAAAAAAAAAAACAATAAAGATTGCGGGGTATGTTCATATAATTCTCCAGCCCCCCCTCGATCCAATTATAGATAGATAGTCGGTGAACATGTCATACAGTATTTCTTTTGCCTGTACTCGAGTAGCACTACTGCATGCAGTAAATCTAATCCCACTCCTACTGCAAAGAGAGAGACGACGAATGGGAAATCACGATCATTGCTTGTAATCATGCACGTATGCTTTTTTTTTGGTGTCTGCTGAGGATCGAGATGTGGAAATCGCATGGTGTGGAAATCTGGTATCCATGAAGTGAGAACATGCAAACAAACATGTCACGCTACGGTGCTTCGATATCACGGCAGTAGCAAACAGTGAAAATTGAAAATTGTATGTCGGACCACCGATGCGTATCTTTAACCATGATTGATCCTTTTTTTCGATGTTCTCAAATTCACAAACTTGCTCCCAATCATTCAATGTGCAAGCAAGTATTACATAGGATCCATCTAGTACGCCGTACCACAAATGGGAGTTACCGTTGATATTATTGGACCATTCCATGAAGAACGAGAGAAAATTGACGCATCAAGTAATTTGTCGCGATACCTGAACTTTCTATTCGCACTTCGTAAGATCAGAAAGAAGCAATCATGCACGCCGTCTGAGTCATTGTTGCCAATGCTCAGGGGGTCATATTATTCAGATAACTTTTCGCTCGTCTCCTTCAGCAAACATATCCCTAACTCTAGGAAAGCAGCCATGATGCAGGAGACAAGACTGCAGTCAGAACTCTAAGTAGAGCTCTCACATTGATTCGATGAGCCACCACGACTTCGTGGTAGTGTAATCGTAAAGGGTGACAGTTATTCAAGTATTGTGACGGCGAAGTCGCTTGGGCGGTCTGGTCTGGAGTGAGATTTCACAATGGTGGTTGGTTTGCGGCTACGGGAAATCACCTAGTAGTTGTCCGATATTTCACGAGTTCAGAGGCGAAGCTGCGCGGTGAAGGAATGTACATTCGAAGTAATCGGTCCATGGAGTCAGCATGCAAAGCGCCGTCATTACTGTACATGTTACTATCTGGGGTTCACTCATTATTCATCAATTACTCACCTATTACAATCGAGCAAGGAGTTCGTGGTGGCTTTCAAGAGTGCAAGGGAGAGCTGTCGTTTTTGAGATTCTATCTTTGGAAGTTTGTTTCTTATTCGAGGATATCAATTTGGTCCTCAATCGAAGTTAAGTAAGTTTCAATGTGAAGACAATCTCTTGAACGTATGAGCAGCTGTTTCTGGGGCCATTAAGTATCAGCATATCAATCAGTATTAAAGCGCATGTCGGATCCAATGGTAGGTATACTTGAGATTTGCAAATTCCGGATCGAATCTTCTCAAACATCAAGACTGTGGCTCTCCGGAGAATGGTTTTAAATATTTCAATGGATCTACCTGATTGGGATTGTTCCAGTATGCTAGCCGATTTTGTTGTTCTAAACGAATTCAAAGTTCCGGATGATTTGAATATCCTAGATGCTTTTCAATACATCAATGGATACAGCTTTTCAACCCGATCAAAAACTTGAAATATACCAATGAATCACAAGTCTCTTATCTCGCACTCAAAATCCATGCTATAGAAAACTCAAAGCATAGCTGTGTTTATACATCAGCCAAGATACTTCCGCCATACCAATAGCTCCAATCATGCATCTTAGAGTGTCTATCAAAATACAATATACGTTCATTCACACTCAACCGCTCAGAGCTGAGAGAATCTTTCTCCTATTCTCCATAAATGCACAATCAACCAATAGGAAAGTCAGTGGTCTCATAGTAAAGAATTTTATCATATCAAGAAAACAAGCCAGTTCTCATATATTCAATCTCTCCCAGTAGATGCTAATATCCCCTAGGACATTAAAAATTGCACTTACTCAAGTGAACCGAATGATTCCTATTCATTCATATTTCCTGCCGAACAAAGAATCCAATAGTCTTGTCTAAACTTTCTTCACAGGTTAAGAAGTCGGGATATCTTGGAGTGAAGGAAATTCCGAGGTATCTTAAAAGGGCCTCCAGACTTGTATATTTTACAACCATGATATGTAATGCTCTACATCCACAACCTTCCACATGCTTGAGTGCATCCTTCCCAATCTATCACTTCCCCTTCTATAGTTGATTCCTCAAGTAAACTCTCATTATAAAGTTCCCCCGAATTTATTTTGTCTCCTCATCAAATATCCCACAAGCCTACACAAAACTCAATTTGATACTGGAGATTCATCTTACACGAGATATATCCTTATATGAGATCTAGCCAAACATGACTTTTACATCCTCACGAGTATCCGCCATGTCGTAACACAAGCCACATAACCAGTCCAGCCATCCGCAACACAACACCTACCCTCCACATACAAACCACTAGCCCAGAAGCGCCACCCATCCACCCCACCTCCTTCCATCTAGATCTCTCCGAAGCCCTACCTCCCATATCTCTCCTTCTAGACCCCCCAACTTCCCAGCAAGATTTCTTTCCCACAGGCATATCCAATCTCAAATAAGGCAACCACGAAAGAAGAACAAAATACCACTTCCCACCCTTTCCCCCCAAAGTTCCCATTCCTCACTCCCAATCTCTACCATCCAAACCCCCTCCCGTACCATTCCCCCTATCTACCTTCTCAACCCACAGCTCAGCCTTCTCGGCAAGACCAAGGCACACAAACATCCAAAATTCAATTTGAATCTCCACCCACTGCTCAAACTTCAAACTTCAAACTTCAAACTCCAAACTCCAAACCCACCTCACCTTTTCCCCCATCCATCCCACCAAACACCCGCGCAAGCATTCCCAGATCCCTGCACCCCACATACCGGCCCCCCTCACCCCCTTCGCAAGGCGCAGCCGAACCATCCCAACGGCGAAACCCGCACTGTTTTAGCACATCCACCGGTGCTTTTTGAGGGTCTAAAGGTTTATTCTATAGTTCATCCCTTCTGTTCCCCTTTTTCATACATATACATACATACCCATACACCCTAATACCCAGCCCAGACCCCTTCATCCTCCGTCCCCACTACACCTACCTAATTCACTCCCCGAAATCCATACTCCACTGGTGCAGCACTCCATCGAGAAACACGAGCAACGAGCAACGCGAAACGAGCATCCATAATACACATACCCAACACCCTACACCCTACACCCAACCACATACCCAGTAGCCACCGCCAACCACAAAAGACAAAAGACAACTCATGCATCAGGTCTATACCTATCTCCTTCCCCGATTCTATTCCCCGTTTTCATTTCCTCTTCCCTCTTTCTCATCTCCCGTGTCCATAATCCCGCGTACATACACCCACTCCCAATTCCGCCTGCACCCTCATCCTCATCCTCACCTCACTTCCTACTCCCACATTCACTCATTCATTCATTCATTCACATACACATACATCACCCTAAAACCACCCCCTCTTAAAATCCAAACCACAAACACATCAAAACCTTCTCTCTATACTATATACTATTCGCTCTCCAACTATATGCTATCTATCTATCTATCTATCTACTTCATCTATCTACCTAAATAATAATCCATTGTCAAGAAAAGATACCCCATCTCAACGCTATGCTGCAAAAAAAATGCGTCTCATCCCCCCTCCCATTTAAATCATTTTGTGTCCACCTCCACCTATACCTATCTCTCTTCCCTTCATTGCTGACCATGCTTTCTTTCACTTCTCTGCCTCCCGAACATAGAGCCAACTAAAGAAGAGGTATCAAAATCAAGTATATCTAATTATTTTTGCTTACTTGCATTTTCCATCCAACCCCCTACTTCCCTCCCATTCATCCACCCACAGACATGCATGACATGACATGATTTTAGGGCTATTACCAGCCCACAACATCCTACCAGTCTTCCACACTTCCTCAAGCACAAAGTGGAAATAAAGTAAGAAAATCGATCGCCATGCCATCCCTTTTGCCAGAATGTAGTATGCTATTTCCCTCTTTCGAATCCCTATGAATTCCTATCCTTCAACCCGCTTTCTTCCAAATCACTAACCATCCCATTCGCTTTAATCATCAGTATCCATCAATCATCCCATGAAACGTAACCTTCCTAACGTTGAATCTCTTTCGTAAATACAAATATTTCATGCATATTTTGCACTTGAGCTCCACCATGCTTGTTGTTTGACCTTCCTTTTCCTCATCAAATCGCAAGCTATCAGCCTGCATTTATCTTTAATCGTTTCCTATCCCATATACGCCCATCTGCCTAGGTTGCAAATTATTTCAATTCCCAGATTGCAATATACTTTTGTATTTTCCAGTGAACCCGAAGGCCATCATATTCATATCGATATTTACAAGTTGTATGTTGATCTTAAAGCCGCGATATTTGCCGGAGCAACATTGCTGTTGAGGAAGGCGTTGAAATCCGGTATTAGACCCTTATAATAATCGAGGACCTGTGGTTAGAGAAACAACTGTTAGTGATACACAAAAATTATGGCAGGAGGAAAATCATTAACTTACTTGTTGGAATGCTTGTTGTAATTCGGCGTTCCAAGTACTGCCAGGTTCAGCATCCTTTCCGTATTTTGCAACTGCCGTGACAAATTGCGCCAAAGTTTTCTCCATGGCTTGTGGGTTTAACATGACAATTGACAAGAAGCCCTTGAAAGCAGTAGCCTTTTCCAGGGTGTGATCAACGTCTTCGAGAGCCTTAAGAAATGGTTGAGAAAAGGTGGCCAAGTGGGGTGACAGAATGTCAGCGTTGAACAAGCCCATTCGTCCTAGAGCTATGGCTGCGTTCTCATTCATTGATTTTGGTACCATTGGATTGGACAGTATTTCGAGAAATTTTTCGGACAATTTGGGCACGTATGGGGCCATATCTTTCTGGTATTGAATTGCCACCTCACCTGCCGACCAGCAAGCATTGTTGAGCACGCTAAAGGTCGACTCAATCTGCTCATCATCAATAGAATCAAGGTCGAGTTGGTTAATGAGCACAGGGAGTAGCGCCGGGAGAAATTCTCGTAGCTGTGGAAACACGTATTTTGCACAATCGCCCAATAATGCGTAGGATGATTGGCGGACATCGTTCTCTGGATCCTCCATGCAATATACGAGAAGTTGAAAAAGTTGGGGCTGTGAGC
Organism: Sclerotinia spermophila; assembly: GCA_038090695.1. NCBI lineage: Eukaryota > Fungi > Ascomycota > Leotiomycetes > Helotiales > Sclerotiniaceae > Sclerotinia > Sclerotinia spermophila. Next base: position 50,701 of record JBBMOJ010000015.1, read on the forward strand.
CGGATACGAGCGCTGCAGATTGCTTATCGTCAACTGCTTGGATAATCGCACTCAATAAATCCAAACTAGTTACCATGAAATCCTTGTCCGGTGTATCTAATCCTGGGTTATTGGCTGCCGCCATGAATTCTTCCAGGTTTTGATGGATGATTGTTACACATCTCGTGAAAACGGGGGCGGCAAATGGGGCGAAGCTATCTGCCAAAGCAGTAGCAACGTACGACAAGCATTCTAAGAGTGGGAACAATTCTCGTGATTGATCAGAAACTTTGTGCCATCGGTTGATTAGAGCTGGCATCAATAAATCAATGAGCTCTGGTTGCGCCAAACCTTGACCTACGTGCTCGGCTAAGGTTTGAACGCAGTCGTATAAAATGAACATGTTACGATCCTTGTATTTCTCAAAACACGTGACAAATTGTTGAATGATTGGTTTGCAATAGGGCGTGAGGTTGGCACCTGCTTTTTCTTCGAGATGAGCGAATGCCGAAGCTCCAGCTTCTTGAACCCTCTTGTTGCGGTCCAACATCTTCGTCAGAATGCCTTCCATCATAGGCTCAAAATACTGTGCGCGTTGGTTCGGATCTTGAAGCCCAGCCCCCCAAGCAGAATATCTACCGAGGGTCCAGCAGGTAATTTGCCTTACCAAGGGTTCGGCATCATTCAGTAGTGAGATCAGGTAGGGTACCAATTCGGGCAGATGTGGCCTGACGATGTCCATACAGCCTTCAGCGACAGCACCGAGAGCCAGAACCGCTGCTTCCCGGTGTGGCCATTCTTGATGTCGTAGGTTGGTCATCAAATATGGGAGAATCGTGTTAAAAACTGGCCCGCGGAAATCGTTTGCGAAAACATCAAGTGCCGCAGCTGAACACTTTCTTAAATTCCATCTGTCTTCGGGGGCCTCATCCTCATCATCATCCTCGATTTCTCCTTCATCGAGGTCGTCATCATCTTCCATGCCTACAAGTTTGGCGTAATCACCACCATTTGCCGTTCCATTGTTGTCTCCATTTGCTGCTTGCATCCTGGCAGCTTTAGTTTTGGCGAACTTGGGTTTGATGTCCTCGGCGCGATCCTCGATATCAGCATCATCGCCCCCTCCTTCAAGCATGGCAATATCCTCCTCACTATATACCATACTCTCAAGTAACACAGGTATAATTTTATCGAGGTATGGACCCAATGCAGTATATAACTCATTGTGTTCCCCAACACTAAGCCAGAATTCAGCGGCGTCGCATGCCAACTCTTCGTCATCAACTTTTCGTTGCTGTGCTATCATATAATCAACCAGCCCACCGATATGAGGAAGAATCTTATCAGGTCGAATCTCCACAATCTGAACAAAGGCTCTACAGACCTGTCGCCTAACTTCATTTGAGGGGTCGCTGGCGAGCTGAAATAGGCGGTTAAGAAGGTCATCCAGAGAAATAAGTAAGGCTTGAGGTTTGTGTGGAATGAAGATATTCAAAGCGGTCAAAGCTAAAGTTCGAATTCTTGGCCTCTCATTTGCAGCGAACACAATTAGTTTTGGAATAATGAAGGCAAGTGGTCGCTGTCCTTGATACTCCTTGTCTAGCATTTTTCGATTATCTTCACAGATCTTCGACAAAGCCGCCATGACCCCTTCCTGTGCTTCTGGTGAAATTGTTCCATCGGTATTCCCAATCAAAGCCAATAAATCTGGCAGAATCTGTGGCCATCCTAATATACCTCCCTTACTAACTATTTCTGTAATCACATTTCCCGCATAGTTTCGTATGGTTGGGATTTTGTCTTGGAGGGCCAATGGAACTGAAGATTGTATAAGGGATAGACTCTCAGGAGGTATCGATTTGTACCCAGACCTAATGTTATTCTTCAGCATAACGGCTGCTGCCGAGCGAATCGCAAAGTATTCACTTGAAGTATAACTTAGGCCCGAAGGAACCTCCGAATGCGAAAATAAGTAGGTAAGGTAATTATTGATATCTGGCGAAGACTTTGCTTGAGATAGCATCTGTTTGGTATGATAATTAGATCGAGCTCTGGGAAACCATTTCTAGCTTAAATTGTGTATTTTCAAAGGAAAAGCTTACAATCTCTGCTTGCTTTTGAGCATTCTTGTCCTGCCCACTTAACGAGTCTTTCAAGCATCCTGACAATTGCCTCAAAGCCTCTTGTTCCGGCTGCCACGCCATACTTGTTACCCTCTCACTAGGAGCCCGTCGCACGTTCGATTTGGAGTATTCTAAAGAACCCGATATGCAGGTACGCACTTCAAGGTAAGGAATAGAAGCTCAAGGGGTAACACAAGAAATTTACTTGTGGGACGTTAGAAGAAGTAGTTCGACATCTGTCGCAAAGGTTGAAGAGTTAGCTTGTGATGATGAGTTATAGATGTGTTGATTGATGGATAGGATAGACGATCGAATCAAGTGTAAGTAAAGAAGGACAATGACTTACGAATCGCAATTGTGAAGTGGGAAAAGGTAAGAAAAAAGGTAGAATGTGAATTGTGTTACGATTCAACGAAGTAGGAATTTGGTGGGGTGTCAATTTGTTTGCTAGATCCAAGGGCGGCAGAGAAAAGCTGTGTCGAAATTTGGGGGTTCGATATGGTACTAGTGCAACAAGACCCATATAATAACGCTTGCAGGGGGTTTATTGGTCGATGGTTATAAAATTGTAATTGAAGCTTCTTGACTGGCCTTTTTGTAGGAGGACGACATACAATAATTGACAAAGATTTTATCTATGTATACTGGTACTGTAACCCGATAGTTAGGTGGGTAGGTGGGTAGTAGGTAGGTGGCACCTTGGTAGATGATGAATGAATGTATCTCTCAACAAGGAACAATGTAAGCAAGATATAAGACTTATTAGTGATGGGTAAGGTTAAGTGAATATTGAAAATTATAAAATTATATGGGGGTTTTTGACGGTTACCAGCCTTTGATATGTAAGAGTCTAGGTATCCTGCTCGAGGTATAACGAACTTCTCGCTTGAAAGAATAACTTTGGGGGGGTAGTTGAGTAGAAGTTTGTCGTCAGTATTAATATATTTGTCCGTTAATCAAGGAGAATGGGCAGAATTGCAGGATAATAAGATAGTATAGAGTAAAATCAAATAATAGAACTCAGAAGGGAGAAGTAACACTGTGATAGATCAAGATAGATACTGGTTGAACAATAGGGTGAATATCATGTACCATCAAATCATTTTTATCTTCCAAGACTGGTTGATATTGGTCTTGTAAGTTGTTACTTACTATCTCATGACTGATGTTTGCAATTTGTCACTAAAGCGAAGAAAGATTTTTAAGACACCATGTAACTTCAGCACCCAAGGTCCCCAGCCTAAAGAATATCGTATTCACGGAAATTAAAAATTGCAAATATCTAGTTCTATTCATTCGGTAAAGGATTTGCCTTGAATGGGTGGGCGTATCGCACAATATTTCATGTTCAAAGAGACTTATTGTGAGGAGCCAACAACAAGCCACATCTGCGGACCTGCAGCTGGAACAGTTCATGTACTTATCCGATGATTGATCTTTGTAGCCCCAGCCCTATGTCATAAAGCCAACTCATTCCCAATCCCCCAAAGTTCGGGTCTCAGTGCGGCGGCAAGTAGTACTACTTTTATATTCAAGATAGAAATGAATGGTATAGCCTTATCTCCCTTCAGGGGCCCTGAAATAGATTCCGAAGTGAATATGGCCTGGAATTCTTGCATGCAGAAAGAGCGCATGACATTATTGAGACTTCGATTTCTAGACAAGATCAACGGTTGTACACAACGAAAGAAATGATAGACAGTGAAGTATTGGCGGAGTGAGTCGTGAGCCATTGAAAGTCTCCAGAACAACATAGAAACATATTGGAATTGGACCTCGATGGGTTTCTGGTGCTGTTATTGTTGCACCGCAACATAATAATGATGTGCAAGTAAGATCCCAAGGATTTGGTCCTGTTCTTTGTCAGGTCGCACATCTGACGATTATTGTTGTCCCTCCAAATAGATCGTGATACAACCCTCGATGAAGACCCTTAGCCTATAAAACTTTGATCTTGGGTATTACCATTCTTTAAATGGCTTGAATAGTTCATTAGTCATTTCTGGAACCGGCATTTGTACAACGGTAGGGCGCACAGCTGGCAAGTTGTAGCTTGCTTTGCAAGAACCCGATTTTCGGTATCGTCCGCTCTCCATCGTACAAACTAGAATAATGTGTGTAGTAGCTGGTGCTTCATCACCATTTCGTAAAGTATTGAAGGCAATGCCGGCTTCGATCTAGGTGCCATTGGTACCATTCACAATCAATTCACCTTCGGTCTTTCGAACTTGTTCCATAACAATTTCCACCACCTTCTTGAAACCTTCCATCTCCTCCTCCACAGTCCCGCCCATTCCTGTACTTGCGAAGCTTATAGAATTGCCAACGTAGACAGGCTTTCCTGTCTTGCGCGCTAACAATTTTGCAAGACGAGTAGTGAACTCGACTGAGGATTCGTAGACACACAAGGGTGTAGAAAGTGGCTGACTAGCATTGATTCTCTAGATATATGTTAGAAGATCAAGGTGAAGTAGAAATCAAAGAATTACTTACATTGGGAAGCGCATAGACAAATGAACCTAGAGGTGGTGCAGTGGAAGTATCGCCATTCAATGCTGTTGTGAGAAACAATAATAATGAAACTTTATTGATTGTCAGGTGAAGATGGATATTGGTCTCTGGAGCTCTCGGGAGAGGGAATGAGATTTGAATTGATTGCTGTGACGCATCCATCAATTCTGGATTTGAGTCCGCCATCTTTTACTGATGTTGCTATGGGGAAACGTTTTTGGTGAAAAAGAGTGATAGATGTTTCTCTTGCTTAGGTTTGGCGGGCACGGCGGGCTCGCGGGGTATGTATGCGTGGGGACGGCAGGCGATGCTGTTTTATGAAGAATCGGAATTTACTATTATGAAATCCACATCTCAACTTGTAGAGTATATAAACTTTTACTGAATCTAGTTCAAGGAAACAGAATTTTCCAATGATTCTTTCAGATACTTCTTTCTCCTTTCAAATGGAATTATAATCTCATTCGAAAGATAATTTGGAAAGCGGTGAACACTGGTGACGGCAAAATAAATGAGTTTCGTCATTGCTGATTCTAAACACTTGAACTTCCTAAAAACAACCCATTCTTGACCTCAAGAACGAGATTGTTCAATCTCACTTCCTCGATGGCATATAGACTCGTCGCGGCGCATGCAGCCCCATCTCAATCATCACAGCGAGGTCTTTATACTCTGCGAGCCTCGTCAATATTAGGACAATCGCAATGCATATGCCGGTGTCATAGGCCTCGGAATTTTTCATCGTCTGCGAGATTTTATCGTCAGAACAACAACTATAAGGAATCATTCCGAACGAGATTGCGAAGAGCTCTGAATGATACAAAAATAACATGGTATCATATACCTGTGGGCTTGGGCATTGGCTTCCTAGGTCTTGGTCAGATATATCGAGTGAATGAGCGAGAGAAGGCAAGGAGGCGAGAAGAAGACGAAGATGGAATTGTCAGGAGTGTAGGCTCTGGAAATGATGGAAATAATGAAGGATATCAAGGACGACCAAAAAAGAGAGAAAGAGTAAGGCCCTCCGGACCATGGTAAGTTATTTGCTCGATGTCTTGACCTTCTAGCTAATAAAATTGCAGGCAGGTTCAAGTAATGTCAACACTTCCATTGAAAGCCATGTCAAGAATATGGGGCAGATTTAATGAACTGGAAATACCTTACTATTTACGTGTACCGGGGTTCAAACTCTATTCTTTCATTTTCGGCGTCAAGTAAGTGCACTTCTCAGTCTCAAAAATAAGCACTCTCTGATTGTATTTCTGCTAGTCTCTCTGAAGTATCAGAGCCCGATCTTCACGTATACCCCAATTTAGCTTCATTCTTTTATCGTACCCTGAAACCAGGAGCTCGCCCACTTGATCCAAACCCAAATGCATTGCTTTCTCCAGCTGATGGTCGGGTTCTTCAGTTCGGTGTAATCGAAAGTGGCGAGGTAGAACAAGTCAAGGGAATGACTTATAGTCTGGATGCACTTCTCGGTATCAGCAAACCGGCTACTACCCCAAATCCTGCAGACCCTTCCAACATTTTTACCCCGCCTCAAGATACCACACCCAAACAAAGTAAGGCGAGGTATAGCGACGGAGATGAAGAGATTATCAAGCAAGACGAAAAGTTTGCAACTGTTAATGGTATTTCATATACTCTTCCAAACTTACTCTCCGGGCCGCCTCAAAAGCAAGCCGACAAGAAGTCAAGTGATGCCTCAACCACACCAAAGGCAGCTTCTGAGGCCGAAGTTCGTGCCGACCTTGCTCTTGGTGAAAAGCCGTGGTATTCTCGAGTTACTGAAGAGAACAAGACCGCTTTATATTATGTAGTTGTATATCTGGCACCTGGTGACTATCATCGTTTCCATTCTCCAACAGCTTGGGTCGCTGAGAAGAGACGCCATTTCGCTGGAGAATTATACTCAGTGTCGCCTTATCTCCAACGAACATTGCCTGGTTTATTCACACTGAATGAGAGAGTTGTACTTCTTGGCAGATGGAGGTGGGGCTTCTTCTCCTTCATCCCTGTCGGTGCCACAAACGTGGGTTCCATTAAGATCAACTTTGATCGAGAACTACGAACCAATTCTTTAACAACAGATACCGCTGCTGACAAAGCTGCCGCTGAAGCTGCATCGCGCGGGGAAGCATATAGCGGATTTGCTGAAGCTACTTACGAGGCTGCGAGTCCAATTCTGCGTGGTCATGCCTTGAGAAGGGGTGAAGAAATGGGAGGATTTCAGTTAGGAAGTACAGTGGTACTTGTGTTTGAGGCACCTAAAGGAACAAGGCCAAGTCTTGATGAAGGATGGATGGGACAGAAGAGAAAGGGAGGTTGGAATTGGGCCATTGAGAAGGGCCAAAAAGTCAAGATGGGTGAAAAATTGGGATGGGTTGATGATGCTTGACTTAATTCTGGACAGGGAAAAAGAAAAGGAATACTTAAAAACATACTAGATACTTGTGTGCACATATATGTGGATCATTCACATTCAAAGGAATTCTTATGAGTTATTGTATGTAAAAAGTGGTTTAAAATCATAGGGGTCCTCAACCCATCAAGGTTAACCATCAAGGTACCCACCACACATATCTTGTATATACCAGTTAGAATCCTTCAGATTTTGTATCAAGAAGAACAAGAACAAGAACAATAAAATATTTCAAACTACAAGTCCCTAAACATGTCAGCAGTAGAAGATATCCATATTCATGATGTTCTCATCGTGGGTGGAGGGCCTTGTGGTCTCGCTGTCGTTGCACGACTCTGTGAAAGTACCCCTTCATCACTTTTCACAGACTCTGAACATCAACGTTATCACTGGATGAAAGCATCTTCAGCACGACAAGCGTCTAAACCTTTCAAAACAAGTCGACGTTCCCATACAGCAAGCGATCGATTGGTACAAGGTGCATCTTGTTGTAATGGTCTCGATATCGCTGTGCTGGATGCACACGGCGGCGAGTGGATGAGTGCTTGGAATGAGAGATTCAAAAAACTAGAGATTAAATATTTGAGAAGTCCGATGTTCTTTCATCCGGATCCGAGAGATAGAGATGGGTTGAGGGGCTATGCGTGGAAGGAGGGGAGAGTTGATGAACTTAAGGAGATTCATGGGGTGATTGGTAAGGAGTTGAGTAAACATCAGAGAAAGCAGAAGATGAAGAAAAGGTATGTAATTTTGATGTCCTTGGGATACGAGAATATATAAACAAGGTTGCTGACTGGAATAGTGGTAAAAGCAAACAGGAAACCACATTTCTCGACGAGCGAGACCGACCGGATTATTTCAGACCAAGCACCGCTCTCTTCAAGAGCTTCTGCGAAGATATCGCCACTCGTTATGATCTAGCCAACATTGTGGAAAAGTCTGAAGTTAGTTCGATCGATTATGAACCAAATGAATGTCCAGATTGTCCGGGGGTATTCACACTCCAAACATCCACAGGCATAAAACGAGCACGTATCGTTGTCTTTGCAGCAGGTGCTGCTCTAAACCCAGCTTTGCCATCCGACAGTCCATTCTCAGACGTAGGAAGCATAACACATGCCCTTATTCCCTCGTATCTTAGCTCGAACGATAAACTTCTTCCTCCACATATGGTCCAAAAGATCTCGCGCAAGCAACGAACGAATCTTCTCGTTGTAGGCGGCGGTCTTACCAGTGCCCAAATTGCAGATGCAGCTCTCAAACGCGGGGTCACAAAAGTATACCAAATAATGCGTGGACCTCTCAAAGTAAAGGATTTCGACATGGAACTTGGATGGGTCGCCAAATTCAAGAATCATTTCCTTGCTCGTTACTGGAGTGCAGACTCTGACGAGGAGAGATTAGAAATGTACAAAGAGGCCAGAAATGGTGGAAGTGTTAACTCGGAGTACAATCATATTCTAAAAACGCATATCTCGAAAGGTCGTGTTTCACTACATGAGTATACAAACATTACCTCCGCCCAGTGGGATTTGGGTTCACAATCGTGGGAGGTGGAGACTTCTCCTGAGTTGTTGGATCTACCCGCCTTTGATCATGTCATATATGCAACAGGTTTTGATATCAATTTTGAGAAAATCGAAGCAGTACAACCCTTGATTGAGAAATATGGCATTGAAACCGTCGGAGGATTTCCTTGCTTGACACATGACCTGAGTTGGAGTGACGAAGTACCATTCTTTGTCACTGGAAGATTGGCAAGCTTGAGAATGGGCCCAGCTTCACCAAACCTTGAAGGAGCAAGAATGGGTGCTGAGAGGATTGCAGTCAGTCTCCTTCCTCTGTTTCTACCCATTTGACTTCCTTTTAGGCAATAAATATGGTATATTTGCTAATATTTTACAGTGGAAAGTAGGTGAGCTCCTAGGACGTGGAGAACCGGACAACAAGGGTGAAAGACGCGACAGTGGGTATAGTAGTATTGATGGTAGAAATGAAGGCGTGGATTTTAGAAGATTGGGACTGGGTATCGAAAACCAGTTTGATGTTCTAGATCTGGGAGGAAATACTTCCGAGAGTGAAGATTGAAAGAAGATGAAACATAACTTGCTTTTGAGTCCATAATACAAAATACCCAACAATAAACTCGAGATAGCTAGATAATATAACAGAATCCGGCAGTCTGAACATCTTCTCTGGAAATCATGAATGATGGGAGTGTGCGGTGGAAACGACCCTTTCTCGAGCTTTTATTGATGAGCTGCCTTTCAAGGAGTAGCGAAGCTGTAGACTGAAGTCAATATTTCAATGGCTGCTTTTTGAGAATACACAAATCTCAATGAGAAGTAATAATTTAGATAGGACTAAATGAAATGCTAGTGTTTATCGGCCGCGTTTTCCGTTTTCCGTCCGTCGAGAATGGCCTTTAAAATAGTTTCGGACCAATGACGGGACTAGCGGGACCCCCCGGTAGCGTTTGGATAAGATGAGATAAGCAAGATGGTCCCGAAGCTTGCGACCAGATATAATAATAACTAATATGTGCTTATTAGTATTTACTGTATTAGCACATTCAACGTTTACATGGTCCAAATTGCTCCTAAAGGACAGCAATTATTTAAAAAGCCAACATCTCTTCATACACCCTCCTTTATATGCGTATGATCACAACCCTTATGATTACTATGAAAGAAACTACATCTTAAACAGCTACTCAGCATCTCACTTTCCCTAACTATCTCGTCGGATATTGGCCAACCCAATCGCAAAAAGCAAGGTCATCTTTCGACATTATAACAACAACCAAGCATTCATTATGTCTGAACCACTAGAGAAGAATGAATCTGGTAGTGACGCGCCCATCAAGGATGAGGAACAGCCAAAATTACCAACTTTCACTCTTTCTATTGTCTCTCCTTCAGTAGAGGTTGCAAGTCCGTTGACTTTCCCCCAACTGTTGGTGACCACCACAGTACAAGAATTGAAAGCAAAGATTCGAGAGGTCGTGCAATCAGAGCCGGCAGACTCAGCCCAGCGACTGATTCATCGTGGTCGAATGCTCGAGAGGGAATCGCAAACAATGTTAGAAGTTTTTGGTCAAGAGAGCGTGAGGATATGTTCATGCACACAACACGCTTGCTAACTCAAGACCTTAGCTATCATCTATGGATACTCACACTCTTCATCTCGTACTCCGACCTGCTCCTCAAGAAGCAATTCCAACGGGAGCTGCAGATCCTGTCACACAAAATACCCCCTCGAATATACCCCCTTCTCGGATATCAACCCCTCCACCTCAGCTTCGTGCCCAGCCGGCCGCGCAACATCTACACCAACAGCATCGTGATTTTCACCATGCCACGCATACGCAAAGGCTGCAGCAATTACAAAGGGAGGCGGAACGGTTACAGCAAGAACTTGAAGCAGGCACTCGGGCTTATCAATCTCAGATTGGTCGCCTCCTCAATCTGGGAAACAATGTGCCAACGCCGCCCACAGTCACTCGAAATCCGTATGCACCTCCGAATGCGAATCATACCTCTATTGAACAACTCATTGCACAGCATCAGCGGACAAGACGCGGAGGACCACTTGGGACACCAGATACGGGTGGACAGCCAAACATGTTTACGCCTTTAGATGAAATCAATTCCGGTAGATCAACACCCCATTTCAGGGCTCCTGACCATAGCTCTACTTATACCCGGGAAGGTGTCGGCCCAAATGGAGAGAGATGGCAGGTGACAATAAATGAGACTACAACCACAGTTCCTGCAGGTACATTTCGATCAGCCGATAGAAATAGCCCATTTCGATCACCCGAGCGACATAGCTATGGACAACACCCTTCATCTCCAGCGGCAAGCACTGGAAATCCCGCGTTAGATTTACAAAATTATTTGCGCAATGTAGACAGGTTAAGAGCTCCCCAAGTACCTTCTGCGATGCCAAGGTCTTCATCAACTCCCCCATCAGCGCAAACCGGAACTCAAACTCCATCTTCTACCCCTGCTCCCGCGACCACATCCGCCCCTGGCACACCTTTAACTACTGTGTCTCTCAACCCAACAGCGAGCGTTTCTGTACCAAACTTGACCTTAACTCCAACAACTTCCACCGGCATTACATCATCTCAATCTGTGGGGCCAGTGGTATACATACTCACGTCTCCATCTGGCCCTCGTGCCCTTTTGATCAACAATTCCGAGACTTTCTATACACCACGTATTTCAAGAACCCGTCAGAACAATGGTCTAGGTGGCCGAGACCTAATTGGTTTGCCTGAATATCGCAATAGAAATGCTCAAAGGGCGAGAATGGGACGTGGAGACCGACAGCGAGCAAACGAACAAGTCCCTGCTGTAGATATTCCACCAATTCATAATCGTGCTCAAAGACTAGGGGTGCCTGTCGCACTCCAATTAGCGAATGTGCTTTGGCTGGTCATTAGGTTGATTGGATTCGTGTGGTTTTTCACTTCTGGAAACAGTAGCTGGTCAAGGTTCTTAATGATGAGCGGACTTGCAATAGTTGTCTTTCTCATAAACACAGGTGTTCTAAATGGAGTCTTCAATGGTGTTGCGGAGCAATTTTGGGGTCCAATCAGAAGGCATCTAGAAAACTTAATTCCACTAGCTGGTCCAGATGCCGCGCTTGTACCTGCAGCAAACGCAGCAGTAGTGCCACAGAATGGAGCAGCGGGAGCAAATCCACCTGCTCGATTACCCCATGGCCAACTCGACGAGTCTCAAGTGGCAGCAAGAATCCTGGAGCAACAAAGACAAAGACAAGCTCAGCCGGGTTGGCTCATAACACAGATTCGAAGGGCAGAACATGCTGCGCTTCTTTTTGTGGCGAGTTTGGTTCCGGGCGTAGGAGAAAGACATATTGCTGCAAGAGATAATGCGGCGAGAGAAGCGGAGGCCGCGGCCGCTGAGGCAGAAAGACGGCGTGTTGAAGCGGAAACTGCTGGAAACGCCGCTGCTGAAAATGGAGAGGGTGGTGTGGCTGGACAAGCAAATGATGGCGAACATGCTGAAAGAGCTGTTGAGGGAGGAGAAACGAGTGGTGAGAATACAAGGCCAAATGCAGAGGTTGAGCGCGAAGCGCCGCCTGCCCAGCCTTTAGTTGTTTGATGGCCATTGGTTGTGGGATGCGGATGCTGATGGTTGTGGATATGTTGAATGGCATTAGCGAGATTTTTTTTTGGAGGTCGTCTCTGATTTTCCTTTGCGTGTTGTGTCCGAATTGGCCGCTTCGCGTTTATACTTTTAATGATGAGATGTAGCGATCGTCAGTAACTTGGGCGAAATACGTTGATACCAATATAAAATTCCTTTTCTTTTAAAATACCGGGAGAAGAATCTCAAATGTCAAATGAACTCGCTAAGCATATGAATGACATAATAGAATCTAATAATAACTTCTCTATAACTGTCTCTAACTTAGAATTCCATCACGAACCCCTCACTCACTCCACGCATCCTATACATCTTCCCATATTACTCCCCCGCGTTGGCCTCCACCTCGATCTTGGGACCCAACTCCCTCACCCTATCCACCAAGCCCGCACTAACCTTCAAATTATCCGTCGCGCTCAACGCCCTCACCACCATGGTTTCGCTCCTCTCTCTCACCATTCTCCGGAGCGCACTGACCAAAAACCCCGACACCAGTTCCACGCTCCAGGTATCGGGTATGAGATTCAATACATCCTGCACATCAAAGTAATTACCAAACCGTTCGAGGAGGGAAGAAGTTTGTTCGACGCGATTACTGATATCTTCTATTTTGAGGAATTCCCGCAGGAGGGTATGGAAAAGCGAGGATTGTTCGGCGCGCGTGGGAAGCGTGACGGGGGATAAGGTGCCTGAGGTAGGATGGTAGATGCTTGAGCCGCCGAGAAGACAATAATTAATCGCCGTGTCGTAATCGCCTAATCCGTGAATTAAGAGCCGTAAGGCTTCTTCGTGGAGTGATTGTCTCCCGTCGAGGATGATAATTTCGGGAACGAGTTCTTGGGTGTAAGGAGCTATACGGGCGAGAATGGCGGCGACGTCGTATTGGGAAGCAGAACCTTGACTTCCGCCTAGTAGCTGGAGAAGACGAAGACGACTATGCCACCATTCTTCCTCGAGGACATTTTCGGTAATGAATTGTCGGTATGTAGGTTTGGGGGGTCTAAGGGCGCGATACGATTCGTAGGTTTGTATTAATGTATTTCTTGCTTCTGGAGATGTCTCGAGTTTTTCGGTTACGATGTCTAGGTAATACGCGATAAGTTCGTTGATATATTCCGAATGATGTTTTGAAAAGACCAAATACTCTAGAAATTCCTTGACGGCACCAGGTGCTCCTTCTCGTAATATTTCGAGAGCTTGCGTTGGTTCGAATTTGACTCGACTTTGTCCGTCGGCGAAAACTTGCACTCCTAATTTGGGATTGCGGGACGCGAGCCAGACTCCGTATTCTCGGACTAGAGCTGGGTTTCGAACATTGAGTAGGTATCTTCGTACTTCGTTTTCGCCATCGAGAAGCTCGCCTCCTTTGTCTTCTTCACCTTCTATGATTCTTTTCCAGGTATTTAATACTTCTTCTGTCATCTTTTTACTTTGGTATAAACGGCTGAGAACGTATAAGCGATTGTAGGATTGGAGTATAGAAATTGCTCGTTCAAAGCAATCAACACCGTGATCCACCAGATTGTTCAGTTCTGCTCGTATAGACTTAGCTCTTGCTGGCCCACGAGGAGATGATGTATCCATTTGTAACAGTACAATCAAGAGGGCAGCATCAACACTCTTAAAGACTTCAGTCTCATTTGAAATGCTACCAAAGCCTTTCCTTCGTCGCCATGAGAGCAGAAGTCTTCTTAAGAATCGAAGAATTTGTTCAGACATGATACCATGTTTTTTTGAGCTTTGATTTCCCCAAACCCCATTCGTCATTGTTATAAAATTATCTGCAGCCTCCTTCACGCCGCCATGAATCCAAATACCAGTCTTTCCTTCAATTATCTCGTTTCGTAGAACGGGAATAATAGCAAGAATAACTCTGGGATCAAGACTTCCTTCCGAAAGAGCTTCTTCGGCAGCTCCGTATTCTGTTTCTGTGGCTTGACCCGCAGGAGCCGTCAATAGACTTATGAATATGTGTAACCCGATCTTTTGTCGAATATAGCCCAAGCTCACAAACTCAACTTCGGTTTTGGCTTCGCGGCCTCGAAGAGAATTCAACATTTCAATGGCTTTTTTTCTGTCGAGAGATGGCACCTCTTCATACTCAGACTCCATGTCAAGCTCTGCATCAAGCCTTAGGACAAGTGGGTTTCGAACTGCCCACCATACGTTTTTCCCGGACCATGTAACGACGCGTGCTCGTGACTTCCCCAGTCTCTGTGCGAATTGTTGCTCTTCATCGTTACGTCGAGCTTCCCGACCTGGTGAGATTGATTCTTCGAATAGTTCCCTTTCACCCGAGACTCTTTGCAGTGAAACTGCGGTTGGAGATTCCGCACTTCTTAAAGATAATGTGGATGTGTTCAAAGATTTCAGTGTAAAAGGTTGAAAGCGCTTTAGTCGAAGTTTGTCGACCACGTCATCGAAATAGATGTCTCCGGGTTGAATTACTGATCTCAAGCCAATCTTATGTTCTACTTCATTGCCAGTCGCTTCATCAGACGGTGGAGCTTCCAACCAGAACTTTTGTATAGCTTCCTCTCCAGGATCCAGATCCCATCGTTGAATTTCGATACCACGTCGCACTACATCGCCATCTTCATATGTCATAGAAGCAAGCACATATCCCTCCTCTTCCTCCTCCATTGTATTAGGGACAGGGTCGACATCAACGCCGCGACCATCCACAACAACCTCATCAGGATACCTGGCAAAGTCCAATGTTGATCTGGTAACGTCGCCCTCAAGATTTACAAACATGCCAACTCCATGGTCACGTGTACCAGTGCCTGTGACCAGAAGAAATTCTTGCGGGGATGGCGAAACTATGTGTGGCTTTAAGTATACAGGCGGCGTAGCAGATGTAGGAGCTTGAGCGCCAGCCACCGATGAATCAGCTGGCGGAGGTGGTAAGGGTTTCTCCGGACTTGGTTCACTTTGCGCAGGGCCCGAAGGACTGGCCGTAGCTACAGGTGAAGCATCACGAAACAAGCGGTCAGGGGTGCCTCGTCCAGAACGATCTCCGCTTGAAGCTCGTAGACTATCTCTTCGCGGACCGGCCATGAAAGCACCAAGACTTGTACTCCTTCCATGACCTCGGTCATCTGACGAACCCGTATGAGTCAAGGATGTGTTTCGTGAAATTCCACCACCGCTGTTACCAGATATATCCTCGACCCGTCCACCCACACTACCAGACTGGGAATCATCCGAGGTTGATATAGGGAAGAGGGGTATTTTCAACTGGCGTTCGACATCAAGTAAAGCGTAAGACCTGGAATCTGCGACACAAGCAAAGGAATCACGACGGATGGATATAGTGCTTCCTGCAAAGTCTATTGTCTATTGATACATCAGTCCAGCACTTATGCATGACCTCGACTAAACGTACTCTCACAGCTCGAGGATCTTCCCCGATTCTCACAACTCTCATCTTCTTGTTAAGCGAAACAAGCACCGTAACTCCTCTACCATCTTGATCAGGGCTCATCAAGTCTGTGTTCAAGTCTGTGCCGCCAATCCAGTTGCAAGGCCGAATCTGCGTTGTCCCAAACACTGGACTTAATTCTGGCAAGGAATAAAAAGTAACCGTCCAGTTACATAATATGCAAGCTTTATTGACTCTAGGAAGCAGCAGAATCTGTTGGACCCCAGGTCTATCCCGAGTAGATGGCTCATGATAGGCAGGAGGTAATCTCGAGGCTAGAATATAAGAGGGCTTTCCAGAAATGTCGGCAGGGTCCGGTGGAATCTGTACAAAGTGAAGAATTTCAGAGGCCGAGGTCCCAATATATAGGTTCTGATCTGTGGATATACATTAGCAATAGAAGAAGACGATGATGATATGGAGGGAAGAGTAGAAACTTACCTAGAAATTCCACACAATTGATTCCAATATCCGTTCTATCTCCATCTGCAGACAAGGGCAAGTCCTCGATCAGGCTGCGTAGAACATAAGGACCATTTTCTGGAACTCTTCGTTTCTTTTTCCTTGAATTCGAAATATCTTCTGGATCATTTGAAGCCATTATGAACGGCTTACTATGAAGTTATAATTATCATGGCCAACGCAAAGGGACTCACTCATGGCCGTTGAGCTGCTTTTGCGGCGCATTGGATGATAGTTATTAGTTAGTTGTCAATGGTTTGGTTTAGGCTCTCGTGCCCTGTGGGAAGCGTGGTAAGGCTGCGATTACAGGGATGGTTACTCGTCAATGTACACCCTGAACTTCTGAAGCTTTAGGTTATCCAATAAGCATTAACGAACACCTTGCAGCTTGCCTATGAGATGAGATATCATATCAATGCTGTACGAAGTATGTAAATACTTTGAAGGCTTAGAATCATCCTACGAAACCGATTCATCACATTCAATAAATAACTGCAAAAGAGGTTTTATGATTTTGCCTTGAACCTACCTCAATTTCACCACCAAATGGTTATAATCCTTTGCATGTCGATATTGCAATGACCGACTTCGCAGAATCAGCACTGGCAGCTTCGGTGTCAAGTCCTCCATCTCCGCCCGCAGATCATGTAGCTCCAGGACAAGATGGGGACAATAAGTTTCAAAAGGCAATCTCAGCGTGGAGGAGTGAGTCCCTGATGTTCCATAGGACTTCAATACTCGTGCTAATTATTAACAGCAATCGACCTTACTTCTATGATTCCGTCCCTTGACAATACCGCATCAGAAATTGTTCAATATCAGAGGGACTCAACCGTGCAACGCAAGGAATTGGCACAAAAGACAAAGGATTTCCGGAAGTTAGATGACTCAAATAAGCTATCTGAGATCAAAGCCTTACTGAAAGGTTGGTATATTTCGAAATTCGCAATGCATTATCGTACTGACACAAATATCTACCACAGCATATCAGACCTTTATAGATCTCCTCACAAACCACACAAAATCTACAAATTCAGCTTTCCTACAAGTATACTCGTCCTTATCCGAGGCCCCAGATCCATATCCTTTGTTGGAAGCATCCGTCGATTCCCTTTTATTATCCGAGGATACACTCCTTAAGATCACACAAGAGAATGAGCATCTTCAAAAGAGTGTCAGCAAACTCACAAGTCAGTTGGAAGATGCGGAATCCAGATTGGAAACGGAAAGAACGGCGCGGAAGAATCTAGAGGAAGGTCTAGAAACCAAAGTAAAAGATGTCGAAGCTTCCTGGGCCGCCGTTCTAGAAGAAAAGAAGGACAATTGGGAAGCGAAGGAGAAATCATTGGAAGAGAAGGTGGAAAATCAGGACCGCTTATTGAATGAAATCAAGGCGAGCTACGAGGTCAACCAGCGTCTGGGACAACCCGAGAACGGGGATACAGATGGAAGTCGTGGGCATGTTACGAGTGCGGAATTGGAGATGGTCACATCTGAATTGGAACGTACAAGCGTCCGTTTGGCAGAGGTTGAAGCTCGAAATGAGCAGCTACGAATAGAATTGGCTCAGTCGGCTTCCCAGGTCCCAAGTCAGCCAGCATTAGCTTTGGAAGACGAACCCGCCTACATGCGCTTGAGATCGGAAAACTCATCGTTACTGAGGAAATTAGACGCAGCAAGAGTGGAAAGGGACGCCAGGAAGCGAGACTTCGATACCAAGACCCGAAGTATAGAGAGGGAAATTGGGATGCTTAAAGAAGAACGCGATTCACTGAAGACCAAAGTCCAAAAGTGGAGCGATTATGAGGATGTCAAGCAAGAATTGGAAGTTCTGAAGAGTATCGAATTCTCTATGGGAGATGACGATGAAACGCAAGATACCGGGGCTAGTTCCAAGGTCCAAGAACCGACAGGAGATGGCTCATCCGGAAAAGCCAAAGAGGAGACTTTGGAGAAACTTCTTCTGGCCAGAAACAAAAAACTGAGTGATGAGCTCACAATTTTGAGAGTTTCTCAGCAAGATTTACAGAGTCGCTTGCAAACCATGCAGGAGACTCTTTCTACAACTAATGCCGAGCTGGAAAAGGCGCAAACTTTGGTCACTACTTTGGAGAATGATTTGACGAATATGCAAAACGGTGTGAGCGCATATCCTTCTGCTCCTTCCGTGGCCGGAACATATTCAAATCGCTATCCCCAATCAGCAATTGGCCAATTTGCGTCGAGGAATCGCAGAATATCCCCCACATCATCAATTATATCTGGATTTGATCCCAGGACGCCCATGGGTAGCACACCTGTGGACGTCCTTAGGTCAGGCGAACCTGTAGGGGGAGGTTCTGGCATTCTTCCCATGATTACCGCTCAGCGTGATCGATTCAAGAAACGCAACTCAGAATTAGAGAATGAGCTTTCCGAAAGCCATCGCACGGTATCGTCACTTAGGCAGGAAATCTCTGCTTTGCAAAAGGATAATCTCAATCTGTATGAAAAGACAAGATATATATCAACATATAATCGAGCGGGCCCAACAGCTTCATCGGCCTCATCTTATTCTACAAACCCCAACCCGTCTACGGTTCAAATCTCCTCATCGGCATCTTCTGGACTGGCCTTAAATCGATACCGTTCAGCATACGAATCCAACATATCCCCCTTCGCGGCATTTCGTGGTCGAGAATCGGCTCGCGCATATAAACGTATGAGTTTACCCGAAAGAATAGTCTTCTCGATCACTAGAATGGTGTTAGCAACTAGGACTAGTCGAAATCTCTTCGCAGGTTATTGCGTGGCTCTTCACTTGATAGTGTTCTTTTCTCTGTATTGGTTAGGTAGTGTGAACGTAGATCAACATGGAAGTCATCTAGGTCAAGCAGTTGCAGCTGCTGGGGGTGCAAAAGGACTGGCTGATTCTGCCGCGGATGCGCAGCATGGCGATTGGCATCAGGAAGGTTTTGATGGGAAGGTTTCTTGATGATTGATTGAATGGATGGGAAGGACATGTAGTACTATCATGTGATAATAGAGGCTATTTGCCAATTTGTTCTAATACATTGAAGGTTCCAAAATTCGTCATCTTTCATGCCTGCCGTTTCTTCCGGACTAATTGAGATATGATTAACGGTACAGTTATTTCTAAGAGTCATCTGGCCGCGGCCGTTTAATTTCCTGGAAATGTATAAGGTTTTCTTTGACCTTTCTCAAGCCCTTCAAGAAACTAATACTGGGAGAGCTAATCCCTAAATGTGGAGCCATCCATCATCTTATCGTCCAGCTATCTGATTCATGAACGCACCTTAACTCATCTAATTGGCTATAAAATCTATCTCTCGTGTCCTGCAAGCTATTCATTGGCTCTCATCAGACTTTCAATTCAATAAACTTACCGCTTGTACATGTTTGGCAGTTTGGGTGGATAAATATAGATCTTTAGATCGTGGTTTAACTCGGTTTTATAGGATGGACTATGGAACTAGAGAAACAGACATAAGCGCTCGGGTTGAGGAGGCCAATCGGAGATATTAGAAGCTTTGATGCCAAAAATAATTTGTCGATGATGATGGAGAGAGCACGCGCAGATTTTCGATTCTTTTTTTTTTGGTTTCTTGGGAGTGGGAGAGAATGGCCGTTGGTGATGGGACGGGTAGTTGCTATGTTTTTAAGCAATTCCATAGATGAAGGTAATGTAGATCTGCATCGTGATCTGGATATAGATTTCGATAGATATCACGGGTTTTCGGATCTTGGGATTTGAGTTGGGGTTCTTCGATGTGTACGAGTATTATTGATGCTAATGCTAATGCTGATGTTGCTGCTGATGCTGATTTGACATAACTTGCTATAGCTGGTATAGACCTGTCTAATATTGTCAAAAGTATCACATACTTTACATGCTGATTAGTTTTACTGGTGATACGTCTAATCATACCATACCCTCCTATACTCTCTCCATCAGATTGTTCTACAAGATGTTGTACAATATGCCTTTGTTGTTCACACATATACTCTGTATAGCAAGAAGATATGATCTTTGCATCATGTCTTGATGCCTGAATAGGAAGGAGATTTAACAAAAACGTGCAGTAGCAAGCGTATTCTGTAATACGTAACTTTAGAGTGGATGAACTAATGACCATGGTCATAAGATCGGCTAAAGGAATAATAAGAATAGGAACCGCGACTGTGGTTTTGACTGACGACGAATAATCAGAACCTTAATTGAAAAAGACTCCGAGAGGATCCAGGCTGCTCCACCTGTTCCCCTCACGTAATCGCCCTGTTATCCATTAACTCGGGCTTGGAGATCGAGTTTCTCAGTCATCTTAGCTGATGGCTGTCTTGTCATAGATACCGAGGAAAAGGTTACTACAACCACCAAATCCTTCTAAGTGGGAGTAGAACCAACTGTTGGACCTGCGTTTCGCAACTAATCAAAGGTTTCACGACAAAGGGAGAGAGAGAGAGGAAGATCTACATCTGCAGTGAGAATTAAGGGAAATCCCCCACCAACCTCCTCGCAACATCTAATTCGTTATTCGTTTGATAAACCGAATAGGGTAACATCACGACCCTAGCGCAACTAATCTGCCCTTTTGTCGCTTGTGTAGCTTTCCCCATATGCACCAACCTCTCTTTAAGCGTGTGGGCGTCCAATCTAATTCATTCAATAAAACATTAGACATCAAACTCCCGTCAAGTTGACAATCATCCAGACCCAATCAACCCCCAATTTGAAGAGCGATTAGACACTGCAATGCAACAGTTACATGAACCCCCTGCGTACAAACCAGGATATAATCTGCAATAATCAAGGATCCAATCGACTTTTTCACCACACAATCCCCTCCGCTGTTTCCTTCGACTGGTCCGTGAGGCCTGTCTTGCCGCCAAACCAAGTCTTAGTTCGGTCTGGGGGACAGAACCTCCTCCTTAGTCCTTTTCTATACGGTTAATGAAAAAAGATTAGTTACATATTTTTTTCCGGACATGGTGGTAAGCGGCTGCTTTCCAGGATTAGTATCATATCATATCGAGGGAAATCCAATGGATATTGCCAATCGTGTCATTATGTTTGATGGTATAAGACGCCTACAGAGCGCCTGTGAGATATGAATTTGGAAGTCCAGTTATTCATTGACCAGTTTGAACTCTTGGTACGCTTAGGAAGTTTGATATCTGTTAGCTTCTTATTTCGATTGGAATTGTAGAGTCTATATATCGGGCATCTCATCAAGGATTGGTTTTGGTTCATCATATTTTATTTATCCATCCTTTTCATAAAGTGTGGAATTGACGTCTCGGTTTCTTTCCTTTGGGGTCGTTTTCTGCTTGGTTATTTCTTACGTTCCTTACTTCTCGTCGACTTTTACGAATCGCAATTCTCATTTTATTCATCATGGTTTCTTCAACGTTTCTTTGGGCCATCTTTGCTCTGGGAGCAACGGCCCTTCCAGCTCCTACTTATACCTTTTCATCCGGAACTGCACATCCAGCCGAAAAACAAGTCCTATCCGAATACTTCGACATGTTGGGTCAGAAAGTCCAAGCAGGAAGGAAAATGTCTCAGGCTCCCGTGTGCAATCTCAATACTGCAGCTCAACCAGTTCTATGTATGTTCTTCTCGTCTACCATCAGCCACATGAGGTTCCAAAAACTAACCCACTTCCCACAGATCCAACGCCTATGCCCGATCCCTCCACAGGTCTAACCCTCAAACACGTCGCCATCGGTCGCGGAACTCAAAACTACACATGCGGCACCAACGCAACCGCAGCACCCACCGCCATCGGCGCAGTCGCAATTCTTTTCAACGCCTCCTGCGTAGCAGCAGCCTATCCCGATCTCCTTGCTCTCCTCCCCAACGTCGCTCTCCAATTCGATCTCAACCTCGCTGCATCCTCTACTCAAAATCTTCACCCCGCCGATCTAATGATGAGCGGCCATCATTTCTTCACCAATTCCTCGACTCCATTTTTCAACTTAAACACCAAGAATTGGAATTTAGGTCAAGGAGGATTCGCAAAAAGTGATGCGCTTGCGGCTCCGGCACAAGCATCTGTGGGACAAAATGGTCAAGGCTTTGGAGCTGTGGCGTGGTTGAAATTGACGGCTCGAGATGGGGCTACGGGCGGCTTGCAGGAGGTTTATAGAGTTAATACTGCGGGGGGAAACCCGCCGACTACTTGTAAGGATAATTTGAGGAGTAGTTTTGATGTGCAGTATGCTGCTGAGTATGCGATTCCTGCTCTTATTTTATGTATGGGTCAATATGCTAACATCGCCTAGATACTGGTTCTACGAGGAGGCATAAATATCTCTCTACATCTCTATCCACCTACATCTCCACTCTCATATACACATACATACATATCAACATCTCAGCGCCCCAACAATATCACAACCACACAACACACGTCACACCACCACCAACACATCCAAGTCTCCAAGGAGTACCGATCCTGAGATATCCGAACCAGCAGGAATAATGACTTCCTCTCCTTTCCTCTCTCTCCAACCACCCAATCCCCAATGCATTTTGGCGTTTCAGCGGCGTCCAGGTTTCGCATACCTATTTATTACTCTTTTTTTATTCTTTCTCTATCTCATTCGGCGGCTTTTGGTGAAACTTCGGTATAAGTTTTTGATATCCTCGCGGGGGGGGGGGGGAATAAAATAAAAAGGGGGAAGTCGTGTGATTTGACATGACATGACATGACATGACTGGATATGATATGATATGACTGGCTAGATAGGCTCGACGAAATTAAAGTCGAGAATAATGAGATGAAATGAAATGAGATTAACATCTTCAATATTATCTGATCTTATATTATTGATACACTTGACATTTGAATCAGGAGAAAAAGTTTCGATGGATGTGGAGTTTCGGGATAGGAGTAGATTCCTCTTGTATATGTTAGGTTTTGTCTTTTGAAGGGAGATTTTACATTTTTATATTCTTGAATTCCTCCGCGCAGACTTCGATCCTAGAATTTGGAATCAATAATCATACAGCGGATGCTCAGGTTAAATAAATACCTCAATGCATGATTTATCGGTGAATGTTTCGTGTTTCTGAGAACTGTGATTAATTATTAAATTAAATTAAGCCAGTATCGAAATCGAAATTAAACGAAAAGGGGGAAGGAGGCGAGAATATCACTGCACATCTTCTTTATCCCATTTTACGAACAGATACAAAGCTACAGAACAAGCGATCAAATAAAACCTCTGGGGGATAATATATGCAATTCTTATCACCCTTATTCTCAAGTGTCCAGTCTAATGTACATGCAGCTCAAATATAATTTTTTCCCTTTCCCTATCCAGCTAGCTTGATGCATAATATGATGTGTGTGGTATCGCCTTTATCGAATTATAATTTTTACTATCTCATCGTACCTTCCTACCTTCTATGTCAGCATCCACGCACAAATCATATTCAGATACCTCTCGACTAAATCTACTCGTCATCATCATCCGCTAACCCCGTCCCGGCCATCGGGGTATCGTTATCCCCATTTGCCGTGTTTGGAGAATCTTCTTGGTGAGTAGCGCCAACAGCGTCAGTACCAGCCTCGATATCATCATCTTCTTCGTCTTCAATAACACCTCTTCTACTCTTTCTTGTTGTCTTAACGACTTGTTCTTCCTCATCACTATCACCACCCGCGGCAGTATTCTGACCATTCGTAGCCTCCTGCATGTCGACGTCATCTCCAGCCTCATCCTCTGCAGCCTTTCTCGCCTCTTCAGCTCCATCATCGCCATCACTATCACTCTCCACCACAATCTCACTACTCTTATACTTGCTTTCCTCTTTCTTTTCTCCCCCCTTCTTAGCGAGTCTCCTCTTCTTAGTCTTTGGCTTTTCCTCTTCACTTCCACTACCCCTCCTCGCTTTTCTACTTTTCCTCTGTGATCTACTACCTCCCTCCTCCGCGCCCGTATCCTCATCATCTGTATTTCCATCCTCCTTCTTCTTGCGTTTCCCACCACCTGATCTACCTTTAGGAACCCTCTTTCTCTTAACCCTCTCACCAGTCTCACTATCCGTCGTCATGTCCGCGTTTTCTCTGGCAATATCATCAGCAGCTCTTGCCTGAGCCAATTCACGATCTCTCTCTGCGATCTTTTGTCTCTCTTCCGCAATCTTTGCTTTGCGTTCATTTTCCGCTTTTACAGCTGCTTCGCGCGCTTCCTCTCTTCTCTTCAACTCGGCTTCTCTCTGTTCCTTTGCTGCCTGGATCTTTGAAGCATTCTTCTCCTCATATTCTTTTTGAGCTTGAATTGAACGTTCCAATTGGCGACGCATTGTGTTTCGTGCCATGTTTGCACGTTGTTCAATGTCGTGTTTAGGATATGGTGGATTGGGATGTTTGGCAATAGCATCGAGAGCTTCAATGGCATCTTCTAGACCCTTGGCTGCGCCTTGAACTTCTTCGAGAGATCTTTGACTTTCTGGTAAGTTGTAAATCATCGTCGCCAATTGAAGTTGTACAAATGCAACGTTGAACTTGTAGTGGACCTGTTCGGGTGAAATCTCAAGAGCCTATGAATGATTAGTATTGAAACATGAAAGTCACTTCCAAAAGTAACATACCTTAAATGAGTAATCAAGGGCACTCTTGAATGATGATAAGGTCTTATCAGCTTTTCCTTTCGACAGCCAAGTTCGACCCAGACAGGTCAGAATGTGACTATCATGAGCTCGATCTTTCGTCAAAGCAGCTTCATAATGTTCAATAGCCTTGGAATACTGTCGGGACTCTGCGAATATATGACCGAGATTGACGAAAACACTTGGGTCCTTTACTGTGTCTCTTACTTTCAAAAAGATAGGAAGGGCAGTTTTAGAATCCTTCTTGTCCTCGACAAGTGCAATGGCTATACCCTGGGCAGCGTAAGCGCTTTTAGGGTCCAGTTGTAGAGCCTTATCAAAGAATTCAACCGCCTTTGTGTAGGTTTTACTTCGGGCTTGCTTGTCTGACTCAGTATCACGACGCATCTCACGAGCAGCCATGAGGTTGAGGTTGCCCATGCCAATCAAAGCATATCTATCATGCTTGTCATACTGTTGTAAAGTATGCTTGTAGTGACGATATTCTGGATCCTCGTTGACATTGCTAGACTTCTTTCGGGAGTGCATACGTCCTAAATACCAACCGTACAACGCTCGAACCTCGAGATCAGCTGAGGACTCTTTATACAGAGCGGAAACAGCTTTGGGCCCTTCCTCTGTTCGGTCGCGACGCAGTGCGATATATGCCAAACGAGTCTTGGCATCAGTATAATCACTGTGACGACCCAACAGCCCTTCATAAACCGTCTTCGCTTCGTCAGGCATACCACTAGCCTCATACGTGCGTCCAAGATTGAAACTGATAGTGGTGACCAATGCATCAGTGTCCATACCTTCAAGCTTTTCACCAGCTTTAACGCAAGCATTCAACGCGGCTTGGAACATTTCGCGAGCTAGATCATACTTCTCAGATTGATAATAAAAGCATCCAATATTGTTAAGTAGCTGAGGTGATAGGTTTTCGCGCAAAGCATTCTTGTATGCAGCTTCATCGTCTGTCTCCTCTGGCTTATCAGCAGCGGGTATCTGGTCAAACTCGATTTGCTCTACTTGCTGAAGACATTGCAAACTTTTCTCGGGTTGTTCTGTTTCGTAAAGTCTCGCCAGATTGAGAAGAACCGACGCATCAGGAACAAGATTTTTCTTAGGATCTTTCCATGCTGTACGGACAATCTCAAGATAACCAACAGCTTTCTTATATTCCGTGGTCTTGTCTTCTTTGACTCCGCTTTCCTGGCTGCTGAACACTTCTTCTGCATACAAGGTACCCAGTAAAATCATTGCCTCAATGTTCTTTGATTGTTGGATGATTTTCTCGAGTCGCAATTTTGCTTCGCCAAAATCGCCTTTCAAAACAGATAATTGTGCAGCTCCAAATTTAGCAGGCATATATCCCCTATCAGCACCACCGCGCGCATCATCAGCCCGGCCGTAGTAGTCCAGAGCCTTCTCGTAGTTGTCATCGAAGTGCTCTTTTCTCGCAAGCAAATACCATCCATCACTTGCAATTGCATTAACGTCTGTGTATTGAATGGCTTTTTGGGCTAGAGCTTCGACATTTGGCATCGATTTGCGCGATAAAAAGTATCCGGCAAAGGTAGCGCAAGTCAAAGGCATATCCTTATCTGCTTTGTAGGATCTCTGGGTATACTCAGTCATGGCCTTCTTGTATAATTGGATGAATTCTGGACTGTTCGTTGGTACGTGTGCGCTTTGATCAAGGTAGAATTGAGCGAGTAATATATTTGCAACCTTCGAACCCGGATTGATTTCCAACGATCGCTCCCAAGCGGCCTTTGCATCTTCCTTGAAACCCAATTGCCAGAAACAACAGCCTATTCCGATTCTTGGATCGGGGTCTACTAGATCTGGCATTGAGCGTAATGCTTCTTGATATCCTTCTAAAGCCTCTGCGTATTTGCCCATTGAGTATGCAGCCCTCGCCTTGCCCAATACTGCCAACATATTCCTACCGTGCGAAGCCTTGATTGCATCCTCGAATGACTTTTGGGCTCCTCGTAGAAGCTCAGCTTTCTCGGGATCCAGTGCGCCAGGCGCTGTGTTATTTTTGGGAAATGGTCGAGTAGAAGCGCGAAGGAGCTGCAAGACACCTCGAGCTAGGAAGAGTGGCGGAAAGGAGGGGTTGATCCGGGAAGCATCATTTAAATTCGACGTCGCCATTTTCAACCAATCCTCTTTTGTTTTGATCTCTTCTCCGTGTTCCACTCTATCTGGCCGATGGCGAGGTGCCTCTTTACTCTTCCAGAGATACATCCAGCATAAACATGTCAGCACGCTGAGTCTCTCCTTATTACCACCGCGCATGGCAGATTGACCTTTCGTCAACATCTCAATGGCATGATCAACCTTCTTTTGCTTCGCGTATGCCAATGCAACTGTCATCCAATATGTGCGAGCCGCGCCTTCGTTTTCGAGTAATGTACATAGTTCGGTAGGGTCATCGAGTAAATCTTCAAGATCAATTTCGACTGCTTGATCATCATCTTCTCCTGTCACCGGAATATCGATAGCTGAGGGAATGTCGGAAAATCGTTTGCTAATCATTTTCCCATTCGAGTTGCCAGCGTCATGACTATTTGCGCCACCATTGACATGACCGTTTTTGTTCGTAGACATAATGTAGGCTTACTATCCTGCGCGTAGGTGAGTATTTGGAAGAGCCTGGACAATTGACGCAACTGAAGAGCTGGGGAAAGTCGCGTCGAGGATCAGCTTATTAAGTTAGGAATTCATCGAGTTCAGAATACCAGCATCTGCAAATTTGATGTTTTATGCCGAAAGCCGAGGGAGTTTAAAAAAAAATCAATCCGCAGCTGATACTATTCTGCCCTGCCGTATGCAATGCTGAAATATTGCAGTTGATAAAACTGAAAGCCTTGGTATACAGTTACTCAGGACAACGCTATAAACCAGGCACGGACATTTATGGGTGAAGAGTAACGCTAGCCCGATTTAGTTTAACAACACCACAATTTGGTTTATAACACAAGATTATTCAGCGAGCGACTTAATCATTACCGACTTTGTCAAGTTTAAAGTATAATTTGTATTTCATTGTGAAAGTATTCAGCAAGGTAATGATTTTATACACTTTTCTTGACTTTGGTGAATAGAATAGTACTATGGAATTATCTCTCATGCATCGCTTCTGCTCTAATAAAATACATTCCAGGCCTACGCCTTTTGATAGAACCAAAAAGCTTCTAAGAAGCCTTTGTCATGCCTTCGCGTCAAATGCGCAAATATGTTTTCCCCTTTCAAATAACTCCTCTCCATGTGATGCAAACGCCACTAGAAAACAACATGCACGGATCGTACGTGCGAGAAGAAGTAACCCACTAAACCCCCTTATACCTCCTTCCATCATAAATCCTAATGAATATCATGTATGAGTGTCTACTCATCATCATCGTCATCGTCGTCATCAGTTTGCATACTACTACTTCTGCCATTAGCCGGCTGCTTATTAAATGTAAGCTTCAACTTTGTGCTCGGTCCGGGTGCTGGCATGGGAGTTCCAGCACTCGTAGTAGGAGCCGTTGAACCGCCGTTGCGTGAAGTCTCATCGCCTTCAGCACCAAGTTCAGGATGCTCGTTGATTTCGTCTTGAATTCGAGTTTCACATTCCTCCTATTGTTTGTTAGTACTGTCACATATGTAAAATCGATTGAACTTACACTGATTGCAACAGCATCAACATAGATCAAGCTGCCATCCTCGTTGTACGTCTTAGCATTGGTGCAGAGAGTGTCGATATCTTTCTTAAAATCCTGGAGGCTGTTGTATTCTCTCTTGTTGATTTTTTTCTCAATAAGCTTCATGGCGATTGGTTCCTTGATGATCACATAATAGTCTGGGAAATCTTTCTTCGACGGCAAGGAAACAAATGGGAATATGATCTCGCGTGCTGTTTGCTCTCCTTGTGAGTCTGGAGATTCGGGAACAGATTTCAAATGCATCAGATGATCAAAGACTATCTTCAAACTGGCCTGGAGAGTCACTCGAGTCTTGGGCGTCAAAATATCTCCGTTAGGGATTCTTGGTGGGCGTCCAGGCCCACCACGCTTTCGCTTTGGTGGTGGCTCCTCATCAAATTCATCAGCCTTACGCTTCTCAACCTTAAAGCCTGGCTTGCGTCCACGTCCCTTCTTGGGTGTCGGCTCAGGCTCGGGTTCAGGATCTTCGGAGCTATCACGACTACCAGCTGGTGAAAGAGGGCCGTTCAATTGACCTGCCTTCCTCTTCTTGTTTCGTTCACGACGATCTGCTCTAGCTGCTTTACGGGCTGCTGCTGCTTCCGGTGAATCCTCGTCATCATCCACAGCCATAGTCCATTGCTCCTCTGTGAGACCATCATCATACTTGACCCGTGTGCGCTCTCTTTGGCCACGACCCACTGGTGCCTCTGGCTCGTCCGATATAGGATTTCCATCGGACATGTAGATCTCAGGTAGTTCACTTTCTGCCATGAGACGAGGGATGCGCTTGCTTTGAGGATTGTTGCCATATAGTAGATGTTTGTTTCTTTCCTCGTCCATTTCTCGGAACTTGACAATTTCCTCATCAGAGCGTGCTAAAATCTCGTTAAGCTCTTCATCATCCATGTCGTCCTGCTCCATAGACTCAGCGGCTTCGGCTGTTTCTAACATGACCCTAAGCATCGCGTCACGATCAGTTTCGGACGATTTATTATCGAATCTACCAGCTTGAATGACCTTTCCATCCATATCAAGCTTGAACTTTGCTCTTTCCAAGATTTTCTCCTCGACTGAGTTGGAACTGATGAGTCGAAGAATGCGAACTTCATTCTTTTGGCCAATACGATGAGCACGATCCTGAGCCTGTAAATCCTGATGAGGATTCCAATCTGAATCGTAGATGATAACAGTGTCAGCGGTCTGCAAATTTAGACCAAGACCTCCGGCACGAGTTGACAGCAAGAAACAAAAGTATTCGGAGTCTGGTGCATTGAACTCCTTGAGAAGAAGAGAACGATCATCGGATTTAGTCGTACCATCCAATCTCATGAATTTAATGCCTCTGTAGTCTAGAAATTCTCCCATGATATCCATGATGGCTGTCATTTGGAAGAACATCAGAACTCTGTGTCCGGTTGCTTGATACTTTGGCAAGATGCGGTCGAGCAACTCAAATTTACCTGCACTTCGCCATAAAGAATCGTTAATATATCCCGTTGGATTCATTTGATCTTCAACTTCGCGAAACACGAAAGGATGGTTACAAAGCTTTCGCAACTGCATGATCATATTGCTCAAACCCCTAGCTCCGGTTTTGCCTCCTTTGCCATCGCTTACTACTAGCTTGTTGTGGGTAACCATTTGTTTGTAGAGACGGGCTTGCAGAGCCGAGAATTTACACTTGATAACCTTTTCAGTCTTATCTGGAAGGTCCTTTTCGACATCCTTCTTAAGACGACGAAGCAAGAAAGGTCGCAAAACTTTATGGAGACGTCTAATAACAAGAATTTGTTCTTCTTCGGTAAGCTCCATCTTGTCTTGACCACCGGTGTTGGCAAAAGGAGTATTGAACCATTCGTCGAAAGATTTCACAGACTTGAAGATGGTTGGTAGAACGAAATTGAGCAATGCCCACAGCTCTGGTAAGTTGTTCTGGAGAGGGGTACCGGTAAGGATAAGACGGTAGCGGGTAGTATAGTATTGCGTGAGAGTAGCACTGAGCTTAGACTGTGAGTTCTTCATGCGATGACCTTCATCAATGATCATGTGCACCCATTTAATCTTGCTCAGGATTGGTCTGTCCTTGATGATGTATTCGTATGTAGTCAAAAGTACTTGGAAATTTCCGTAACGAAGGTGATTTTGCTGTTGCTTTCTTGTGTTTGGAGGACCTTTGTAAACAATCTTTCCGATCGCTGGGGCCCACTTTTCGAACTCAAGAGTCCAATTGGTCAAGGTACTCAACGGGACAATGACCAGGAAAGGACCATTCTGTTTTTTGACCTCGATCAAATATGTAAGCAAACTGATGGTTTGAATGGTTTTACCAAGACCCATCTCATCTGCTAAAATACCGTTCAAGTTATTGTTGTACAGAGAAATCATCCATTGCAAACCCTTCAATTGATATTCCTTCAAAGTACCACCAACAAGAATGCTAGGCTGTTTGTTGACTTCTTCTTTAATGCGATGGGCGACAGCGTAGTAATCAATCTTGCGTGTATCTTGTTCTTCTTCGTCATCATCTTCAGACTCGTCCTCCTCAAAGTCACCACCATCATCGCCATAACGCTCGGCTGCTTTTCGTTGTTGTTCCTTGACGGATGCAGCAAGTTGAGACAAGAAACCATCTGTTTGCCTGAGCAAATGAGTGATACGGGTATCCTTTGCTTGATCTAACAATTTCAGGTATGCTTCCTCGTCATTCGATTTCAAAGCTGCGAGACGTTGCTTCGCCGTTCGCTCAATGCGCTTTTGTTCTTCCTTTTCGATATTTTGATGTTGAGTTACCATCATACGACCTAATTTGATCATCTTCTGTCTCTGGTTCTGGCCAGCCAAGTTGACCTCACGGGCATGGTTAAGGACAGTTTGCAGATAATCCGTGTGCTTCTTCTTCTCCCGAGTTTCACGAGCGTCGCGCTGCTGCTTCTCCAATTTCTCGGTAATTCTAGCTTCCCTAAGTGATTGTTTCTTCATACGGCGATACAAGCTCCTGTTGGCCGTCATCGCTAGGTTATCGTATTGAACCATTTGTCTACCAACTCTCTCGCGCAACGCCTTCTGTTTATCGTACAATGCTAACATCTTCATCTCGATCAAAGCCTTGCGCCTAAGAGAATCATCTGGTACCATATCATCATCTCGTGCGTCTACATGCGCAATATTTGCAGGCAATGATCTCAATTCATTGAGTCTCGCAGTCATACGATTGTGAATAATGTCGGCGCGTCTTTGACGAAGTTCTTCAATGTTGACACCAGTTGGAAAGATAGATGGAATTATGGGTCGCTTTTGTCGAAGCTTATGAGTGCCATAGCTAATTTGCTTTAAAAGTCCCTCACGCGGGTCTTGGAATCCGGTATACTCATGGATTTTGGGTCCGTCGAGTTTTTGGACGGCGGCACTTTCTGCTCCATTGACGCTAGACTGGGTATCCTCGCCAGGTTGTTGAGAAACAGCTAGTGCTTGTTCAGCCGGCGTAGATAGCTTCTTCTGGAATGCAAATAAATGTTGCTGAGTTTGCATCGGAATTCCTAAGTTCTTCGATAAGCACTTGAAGGCATAAATCTGGTGCTTTAGCATAGCCAATTGCTCTGTCGAGAAATAGCCGGCACTCCCAGAAGGTTTCTGAGAGCCAGCGGCTACCTTAGATGCGACAGAGCTCGCTGCAGTTGCGGGAATCGCTGAAGGGCCAAGTGAGGATGTAGCAGGTAATTGTGCGCCGGAGACGGAACTTGAGGTAGATGGAGGTCGAGGTAGATTCGAACCATTTGTCGCGATGTTGTTTGCATTTTGCTGTTGTTGTTGCTGCTGCGTCATCTGATGTTGTTGCTGCTGCATCATCTGATGTTGTTGTTGTTGCTGCTGTGCGAATGCAGCTTTCTGCCGATGCATACGAAAGGTTGAAAGGGTTTGGTGAACCTTTATGAATTCGGGATCTTTTTCCGACACGCCTTGCTCTTTCATTTGTTTGTATCTCTGTCAACCCCCAATAAGTTAGCAAGGTATACAATGATACAGTGTGTAGAGAACATGATTCAAGAAAAAAAGGTAGGAGAGGAGGTTACCTGTAACAGAGCTTGTATTTGCGGGTTCATGTCATTGGACATAGACGAACCAGGCTGTTGAGTCGCCGGGGCGTTTTGAATTGTGGAAGCCATGGTAGCGTGGGCAAACGAATGCGTATGAAGTGGATATCGGAGTTGTGGTTGTTGATTTCAAAAAAAGCTTCAGAACATATCAAAAGGTAGCCTTGCGCATGAGGTACAATGTTGTATTGAGGCGCGTATGGTTTAATAAGAAGTATTGATCAGGTCAACAATGATTTGACAATGAGTGAACACGTCGATAGAGAGGAAAGGCGAGTGTTATCGCGGGACCAAATGAATGGGCGCGTCCAGTGTTGATGTTGAATGACTTTTTGATAGAAGCAGCAACTTGGCGCGATGCTTCTTTTGATAAAGATGATATAAAATTGATGGACCCAAGAGAGAAGGCGATGGATCACAAATAGGAAAATTGGGTATTGTAATTGGAAAAAGTGGGAATTATTTCTTTACGAAAACGAATACCGTAGAGAATGGAAAATTGTGGTAGGCGTATAATTAAAATTGATATCGTTGAACTAAAGGGGGGATGAGGGGGATTGGCGATTGTTCATCGGTGGTTGAGTTATTATTATCTGTGGACGATGGAGAAGCGCAAAGGGTGCGGTTGTGAAGGCAAGACAGTGCTTTGCTTTGCTTTGCTGTGGGTGGTTCAACAAGATACAAGAACGCGAAAAGTTCAGCACGCCAGAAGGATTTTTGGCGCTAGAAGTTTACCGAGCTGACATTGGTGCCTCAGGTGTAAGTAATCACATGACTATCAATGTTTTTATCAAACTCATAAAATAACATGACTTGAAATAAAGATAAATGTTATGAGAAAATTGGAGAAGACTCTTGTATGTAAGATCTATCTGGTTACTACTTCTATTTCTTGTTTATATTTGTTGGTCTTTATAGGGGGATTTCTATTCGTTTATTGATTTTGCTTCTTATTTTCTTTTGTTGTTGCGTTGCGGTGGTGCCCCACTGAGAGCAAGTGAGGTGAGGTAAGCATGGCAAGCTCCAGCAGAACTCCTTTCAATATTCGATATCAAACCAGATAATTATTATTTCAAATGAGAAGGAGAACATATAGATTCATGAGTTTTAAGTTTATTATTACTTGTACTTTGAATATATGTTTACATCATTACAAAGTATTGAAAATACAAGTGTTTTCAATGTATGATTATATTTACGTGATTTGGTGTACCGCTTTCGTCCATGTAGAGGCAAGGCCAACTCCTATGATCTGTCCCAGCAAGTCCCTTTTTATATTCAACTACTGGACTCAATCTTATCAGATATTACCTTCTTATTCGGTTCTCTAAAGGCACATCGAGCACCTAGACTGCGCGAATTCTTAGTTTCAGTACGTTCACCAATGTCATTACATTCAGACCCACCTTATACTTTTACATCTATAAAATACCTTGCTCCGTATCCATCGGATGCTCAGATCAACAAGATGCTTAAGAGTCAAGACCCAAAGTTTCCATTTATATGGAGATTATCAAATCTGTTACTGGTATTGGTAGTTTGGTATAACGTTATAGTAGGACGGGAAATCATTAGTTTTTTCGTCATTGGGTTTTCATTCAGAAATGGCTTTCGCGAGTGATAGTTAGGCTGCGAATGTGCGTTGGTATATGATTTCAAAAGGTGATTGGTATGGAGGAGCACTTAAATAGAGGGGTGTGAGATTGAGTGGTTGGGTGTTCCCGAGATATAGGAGGTGGTTTGATACTTCGGAAGATATTCGAGAAATCAGGATTTATAAGGTTGTCTTCATGGAAACGAAAGGTTGCAATCTCGATTTGTTATAGCATTGCATTCCATAGGGAAGTGGTACATCGGGAGGGAGAAAAGGGTGAAGAGTGCCATTCGAGAATTTAGAAGTGGAAATAGACAGCTTCGTGGAACTTCTAGTAATATCACAACTGGATACAATGTATTTCACAAGTGGCAAATCAAATAGCGATAATGCTACCAGAAATCATCCATCCATTCGAACACAAAGATGCTATGCTTAGATTGATTTCATACTCATGCTTTTGAAGTCCTCAATAATTTGAATGTCTAGGTACTCCATGATCATGTTTGTCACATGATCCCATGAAAACGACCAAAGACAACTCTGGGCCACCACCGCCCTGCGCCCCTTATTCCTTCTCATCATCGACACCCGAAGGGTATAATATCGTTTGAGGCAGTAGTAGAAGGAGATGAGAGGTGATGACCCAGGTTACGGAATCCAATCGTAGTCTAAGCCATCACCATCCATATTTTGCTGCCTTCATTTCCGCAAGTGATCTTCTGCGTTTCTCCGTAACTCTAAACTATCACGTTTCTAACTTCTATCCTCCTTTTTATGACCTTGCTCCGTCGGCGGTAAGAGAAAGAAATGAATCGTTAGCTGAGGAAGTATGAATGTTGAGAGTTACGGAGAAAGGCAGAAGATTATTTGGGAAAAGTAAGGCAGCGGAATAAGAATGATGATGGCTTAAACTACAATTGCGCTCTAAAAAAGAAAAAGAATTTGAGAAAATTTGAGGGAATGCGCATTATTCACGCACGAAGCGCTATGAGCTAATCAAAACGATGAATCGACCAGAATCTTGATATCCGCCAATTTGGAATCCAGAAATCGACAAAGGACAGATCCCTAGACTCAGAATTCGGGGTATTGGAATTAGAACACGACCAGATCGCTTCAATAAAACGTCGACTAATTAGAGAAACTTTCCAAGTTGGAAGCCTCGGATAGGTCAGATGGCCTAGACTAACAGGCTTAAAAATTGGCTATCGCTACTTCGAGACTGCGAATCGTCTGAATTACGTCATGAGTCAGTCGAGAAAAACTTGAGCTAGATGTGCCTCCCACTGCTTCCTTCCATTTCCAATGGCCAGAACCAGAACGAAAAGGATCGAGAACCCGAAGGACATAGAATGCGAACGGAAAAGATCATTTGAGAAATAAACAGTGGGAAGCTGAACGTTGTCAGCTCACATTCACAGAACATGAAATGATTCATTGAAATTTATCATCATTTTTTTTTGAAGATAGGCTATGGTACAAAATTGCTATTTGAAGTGAGGATATTTTAATAAACTTTAGGATTCCTCCACATCTCAGTATGTTAAATATACTTGAAGACATCACTACTTTGAATGTTCTTCGATAGCCCGCTGCTGAACATACAAGCTCTCACACAATCATACACAATGCGTATCTCTCTGGCTCTGAATATAATCATGAATTAATTCAGGTTCGTAGCCGGCACCGCGTACAGGTAGAGATTTTCGTCTTCGCCAGCCGAACATAAAGTGACTCGGACTCTTATCTCGTAGATTTTCTTTTTGACTTGTGGGCCGAAAAGAAAACCTACGAGATAAAAATCCAAATCACTCTATGCTGAAGAAGAAAGAAAAATTGAAATCCTTCGAGGGGGAGCTCATTATTTATAGAAAAAGCACGAGAGGCCAGTAAAAAAGATCACCACACTAGAAGATACTAGACCGTCGACTTAAAAGAGCATTGTACAGATATACATATTATATCGAGATTTTTACTAATCAGGTCTAGAGCACTGTAGAACTTGAAGACTCTTTTAGAGTTTAGAAAAATTTGTATCGCTAATAGCCCCTCATTAGCTCCAGAAATCGAGGCTAGAATGAACAATCACCCAACACAAAGAATAGCCTCTATAGAGATATAGACTAATAACTGCAATCTAGTATTTGCCAGCATGAGGCCTATCATAAAGTGTGTCAAACGTGCAATATTATCTCCTGAGGGACTTCGACAGGAATGCCTTGGAGACAGTGGGGCAGCTCACTGGAGGTTTTGAAGTATTGCTACCAAACATGAAGATAATTTCTAAGGAGACGACAGAACTACTAGAAGAATCATGGAATTACAAGTGTCAATGCTCTCAAGTATGCAAAATATGGATGTTGGGATCAGGATTAGGAGCTTTTGGAAGAGATACTTTATAGGCATCCTTGAACAGATGGGCAGCGGAAACTCCTCGTGCTTGGTGGTTAGCTATAGATAAGCAAATAATACGCCATATGCGGTTATATGAGGTGAAATTTCCGGCAAATCTTCTTCTCTGAAGCTTACCTGAACTAATTCCGCTGGTCTGAGGGAGTGCATTTACTACTGTAAGCTCACCAAAGGAAGAAAACTCGGTACATCTTCCATTCCATTTCTTGAGATTTCACTACTCGATTCGCACTTGGAGGTTGCTGTAGAATACTCGATTAGTGAAGATCTGCGAGATATAGGAGATAAGTATCAATATGAGTCAAATCATTAACGCTTCTTGCAACTAAGCATTAGAAGAAGTATTCAATTCGATCGCCAGTAAAGTATATTAAATACATAATACTTAGTAGCCTGTTTGCGATAGGCTCTTCATGTTGATACGGTTCGTATCTCATTGAATGATGGGATATGAGTGCCTGGGTTGCGCCTTATTGGCTGCGTCTCGCACTACATGGCCATACCAAGTGGTTGATGAGAGTGTAACGCCGGCAACTCGTCTCATGTCGCTGTGGATAAAAACATGATATCGTCCGTGTGATACCGGGTTTGTTATTCAATGCTTTCATTTCAAATAAAAGTAATGTCCATCGGCGAACGTAACACAGAGCGATGAACGATTTAGATTTAATACATGAATACACCATGACAACAAAAAACCATAAAGATAAAATCACACTGTCTTAAAAACGACTCGGCTTTGAGAAGGTAATCCGTTCACTTGAACTTGTCCTCGCGAGCCCGGAGGGGTATGCCTTAATCCAGATGTATATGTACCATTAGGACAATCATATAATGAATCGAATGATGACTTCTCCTTGCAGAAGTCGTATGATACATTTTACATAGAGAACTCAATATATATACGCTCGATTGCGATAACAGCCCCCTGACAGATCAATCTTTCAATTAACACGCTTGAATCGGACTTCAAAGCATTGTCTGTTTATACCTTTCATGTCTCACTGTTATAACCTGCAGAACACTTGTTCCGTATTTCGACAATGATAAGATAAAGACATATTAACGAAAGGCAAAGTCATGATACAACATATCAAGACATGGCATACAGCTGTTTTTGAGCAGTAGATGGGATGTAAGGGGCAGGCTGGCGTGCTTTTTATGCGCCTTCAAATGTTCTCCCCGACACTCCGGTGTGGTCATTGGATTCTTGCCCGGTGAATTGAGAAGGGAGGATATAATTAAATTGAATGGGATTTTGAGAATAGATAGTATTGAGAAACATCAACTTCTGAGGTGCCTTGATTTTCAAGTAGAGATGTTGATATTGTTGTTAGACGTGACATGTTTTTAGAAGTTCGACACTGGAAGTTATGGGTGCGACAAGGCTCGACATCTTATTGGTTCTTCTCTAATCATAATCATGCCCACAATGTCCCCTAAAAGGTGCATCACAATTACCCACCTTTGTAACTTACAGCCTCATCCTCTCTCCTCATTGAGACATAATATCATCGTCGAACTTAACATCATGCCTAGCAAGTCGCCATGATTTTGCGGTTGATTAACCATACCTCTCTAAGCAATGGCAGGCGTACCTGTGCGCACACCTTTTCAGCCTCGCTCGAAAACTCACACCACCACTACCTCTACAGAAACAATAGCAACGTCGAATCCTCCATTACGATCTAGCACACCAGGGGCTCCCATCAACCGAAACCTTTCTACAGATGCAGACTCTATCTCCGATAAATCTACATTGTTGTTCATACGCCGCACATTATGCTCCCATCTTAGTGAAAAGGGTCGCAGTACCCCAGCTCCAATCGATGAGATACTTCCTCCGTTAACAAGTAGTAATGAGGTCGATCTGCAGCTTTACGCATTCATGGCAATTATAATAAGGGAATTTGTGCATACCTGGTATGCGAAGATTACGCCGGACCAAATGTTTGTGGAGGAGGTGGTAAAAACTATTGCACATTGTACGAGAGCTCTGGAACAGAGGCTAAGGAAGGTGGACTTGGAAAGCTTGCTGTTCGAAGAACTGCCAGACTTATTGGATACACATGTCAAAAGTATAATTACTTGTAAGGTACATCAAGTGACAATGCTAATCAATGAAAAGTATATAGAACATCGCATTACCCTCTACACCCAGAGCCAATTTCGGTGAACCCGCGACAAGTATATCATTCGCTCTGGCCTTTTGCGCCATTATCCCCCGTTCCTCTCGATGGAGATCCTGATACGATCAAGAGCCAGTCGAATAATGAAGCTGCATATAGACAATTAATCGTTAACGGCGTTTTAGCCGTTCTACTGCCCACGGAAGATCTAGAAAATGACTGCTTGACGTCGCTGGTTGGTCAGATATTCTCAGAAATGATACTGGGCAATGGCATTGGAGGTAAAGCTTGCGAACCGTGGCTATTATGGGAGGGTATAATGAAGGCTGCAGAAGTCATACAAGCTCGACTACCGAAAGCTAAAGCTCAAGTTCGAATCGACAGATCAAATTCTGAAATTACCAGACCGGATTCATTGGATATCAAAGTAGGCAATACGAAAACTTCGAATTTGGGGAAATCGGTGCAGAAATATTTTTGGCTAATTCTTCAATATTTGTTTCTGGCCTTCGCCGCGGTCCGGGTTGTAATCATTGCTATTGCTACCTCATCTTCATTGCCGTCTCGTGTTCCTCCCACGAGGAAACCGACTGGCTTTACGTTGCCGAAGTATGATTCGGAGCCCCCGACGAACTCGGAAGCGTTACCTTGGGCTCGAGTTCAACCACTCAAGCGTCCTATTCTCAAAATGAAGTTATGGTCATGCGTCTCTACTTTGCTAGATACGGACACTCGCATGCCATGGCTGAGCGCCACATTATCTCTTCTTCAATGGGGTGCAATTACCGGCCCTGGAAGAATCGGAGATACAGACGGCATGATTG
Organism: Sclerotinia spermophila; assembly: GCA_038090695.1. Classification (NCBI taxonomy): domain Eukaryota; kingdom Fungi; phylum Ascomycota; class Leotiomycetes; order Helotiales; family Sclerotiniaceae; genus Sclerotinia; species Sclerotinia spermophila. Next base: position 90,158 of record JBBMOJ010000015.1, read on the forward strand.
ACAAGTAAGTTACTATGATTGATCATTTTTCGTTTCCTCCCGAATTCCAGAATCCGTTTCCGGCGTCCGTCAGACAATCTATACATGACACCGCATAGAGTTTTGGTCACTTGACCAAAAACGTCCCAGTTAGCTTGCAGAAACGAAGTCGTTTAATAAGGGCCGCTCAGCATCAGGGATATGGCTCCCGTTATCGGTGTGCATGACAAGGGGCTGCAGAGTGCCGAATGAGGAGTCTCTTCAGATTCCCAGCCATAAGCCACTAAAATGCAGTGTAACTTCGCAATGATGGATTTGATAACTTACTCGAGAAGTGATGTACTCACTGGCATCATGCGGTCATATCTTCAAATCCAATCATCATTCGTATTCAGCAATTTTGCATTCAACCATCATTTCCCCTTGCCCGCATTGGATTATTCTTCTTATCCCTGTTATTACGTTTCGTACTGTGGGTGCTTTGGGGCGTAAAATGAGTCGTGCCTTACGATAACCTTCCCTAAGCGCCCGGATCAATAGCAAGATAGAAATCTCACTATGCATAGCATTGTTTCTGCACAGATTCCTTCCCCACCAAGAGCATCTTCCAGACCAGTCAATTGCCGCGACCTTTTGCAAAACTTGGAAGATCTGCAATTGTAACAACTTTCTCCGCTTCTTGGCCCCCATCTACATCATGGGCCCGAGGCGAGCAAAACATCCGATGACTTCGCCGCGAGCGTTTGAACCCCTTGTTCGAATGGCCCGGCTGTCAAAAAGGTCACTAAAGTTACACATGCCTTAAGATCTTATCTGAAATGACGCATCAAATGCTATTCTTTGCTGCAATCTATTATCATTTTCAATTATCCATCCATTCATCCCACTAGTTCCTTTCCTTCTCATACACAACACCAACATAATTCACCCAAGGCCGGCCCACTTCATCCCATGTCTCAGAATTCGTAAAAACACAAGCTAACAAGCATGGCAGACTCCTCTCCCACCAAGTTCACACCCAGATTCTAGACCCCACTCTCCTACCACCCCTCCTCCGCACCCTTCGTCAAACACTCTTCCCCAACAACACACTCGCACCAGCTAGAATTCCCCCTACACCTACTGAAACAATCGAAATACGACGAAGGTGTGCAAAGGCTATATTAGATTTGATACCAACAGCCGTGAGAGATATTTACTTTGGTCGTACTCCTTTACACTCTTTGGGAAGTAGTATCGATAGTGTTAATATTGATCTCGAAGCGAAAACTGAACTCTCAAAAGAAGAGAGACATATTCGGGAAGTAGAAGATGTGCTGAATGTTTTTGGTGATGTGTATTGTAATAAACATTTACTATATGGAGTTGTGGAAATAATTATCATGAGATTAATACCGGAGCTGGGGGAGAAAGGAGTGCAGGAGTTATTGGATGAGAGATTGAATTAAGTTTCCATATTTTGGGCTGTTAGCTTGCGTTCGTTGCCTTGAAATTTTAGATACCCATCATGCTTTTTTATTTCATAAAATACACGCATTGTATCAATTGGATCATGCACCGTATAAATCCTGTTCACAACACACGCATTGACAGTTCCACCAAATTAGTATTTGCAGTTTACAAAGTCCAACATTGTAGCAAATAAACCACCCTTTTTATTCCACATGTAAGTTTGTGATCTGTTTTGATGCTAGCTTGAAAAGGCGAGGAAGAAAATCTCGACACCCTTGTCCTTCTCAGAGACCCTTCATTCATCCGTCCATCCAAATCCAAATCCATGCACATATATCTCATCAAATCAGCGATTCCCAATATCTTTCCATTCTGTCTCATCCGATTGGATATACGGGAGAATCTCACACACGCACTGTACAAGAAATGAAAGAATGAACGATTCCAAGGAAAGGGAGGCCCTAGGTACAGAAATACACCAAAGAGAGAGGGGGGGGGAAGGTGGATAGATAGACTAGCAGAATAGAGATAGGGGGAGAGAGGGAATATGGGACTATATTAACAAAAACAAGCCGTGCATGTCATTTTAAGGATTTCCACAATAAGAGAAAAATCCAACAAAACATGTCCGGGAATGGGAATCTCTGCACAGCGGATGGAAAATGCGAAATAGGTATGTCTCCAACACAATCCCCCCCGGTACGCGAGATAAAGGGGGAAAAAATAAAAAAATACACGAAGAGTAATACAAGAAGCCGCCGAAGGTATTTCAAGAAGAAAAAAGGAAGAAAGTAAGTAAGAAAGAAAGAAAACGTGCTATTGGGTATGGCGTATGATGAGCACCTCCCTTCAGGGGCATAAGAGCGCATGCATATATAACAACCCCCTCCCCTCCCGCGCAGAAACGAAATTCCAACGAGGATAAAATGAAGAATTAAAGGCGCGAGAAAGCAAGCAAGCAGCAAGCAGGGTACTGAGCTAAAGATTCCGCGTGAGCGTCGAAGATGTAAAGGGAGAAGAAAATCTGAGAAATTCGAGTGAGCTTGGTTTGGGTATATAAATTTCATCCGATGACATTTCCCTAAAAAAAAATTCCAAATTGTGTTTTTTTGAATTGCTTTCCAAATCCCTGGGTTTGGTCATGTCGGTATGTGTTTATTAGACTCCCCTATTTTTGACTGATCGGGAGGATCGGAAAACGAAGAGGGTGTGGTAAGACCGTTATTGATATCAGGATGAAGAATGATGATGACGGTAGAGTTCATATACAAGCTGAAGGATATGATGAAAATAACGCCGAGGAATGTTGACTTTGGAACCGTGTATTTAGAATGCCATGATGTACAGAGATATAAAGCGTATATATAAAAGAGATATGAAACTCATTATGTGTTAGCAGGCCGTAGACTGTTCCATCTTCATATTTTGGGGTTGATTCTCGCAGTCTTCCTGTTCCGAAATTCGATGCAAACCGCCTGGTAAAGGCCCTGGATTCTGTTGTTGTATGCGCAATTTTTCCGTCAATTTGAGAACCGTCAAATACTCATTCTGATCCACCAATCCAGTTGGAGCTTGCTGGAAGAAATTTAGCAATGTGTCAAGCGCTCGGCGTGCGTCATCCTGGGTAGGCGAATTTGGCGTCGAGAGATGTGGAGGCGATTGCAATCCGCTAATTGGAGTAAGGGATGCTGGTGGGGGTGCCAAAGAGCTATGACTGCTGCTATGATGTAAAGACCGTGGCGAAATGGCAGAATCCAATCCAAATGGAGGGCCTAATTCATGAACGGGGGATTCAACAGCCGAGGAAGGGGCTGTGTCCGGTAGATTATACTTTGGCGTCATAGGATCATTACCTTGCGAGGCAATGAAGGAAGGATCAATGGCTAAAGTGGGGAAAGTCTGGCTTCTCGGACGTTGAAAATTGCTAGCAGGGTTATTTGGATCCATCCCATGGTTGGAATTCTCTTCAGTATTGGAATTTCCGTTTCCGTTAGCCAACTGCTGTGTTACCCGGGATTGCTGAGATGGCATCCAAGATCCGGTACTTCCCTCGGGAGAAAATGCAAATGGGGTTGTGGGACTAGTTGGTCCCCCTGAAAATGACGATGGATTGTTGTCGGTAAAAGCACTGGACAATGAAGCTGTACTGTGAGAATTGGAGTGTTGCTTGTAGCTAGCTGTTTGGGTAAAATCGAAATAGCTGTTCAAACTATCATGCATATGATGAGACCTGAGATCTTCGCTACTCTTGGCCGAAGCCAACAGCAAGGGAGATTGCAATGGCGAAGCGGGTGAGACACCATTAGATGTTCGTGATCCGGAGCTTCTGCTCGAGTCGACGTTGATTGCCATGCGTTCGGAAAGACTACCAATATCGGCCGCGGATGCTCTCCGTCTGAGATGACCGATCCCATTCTTTTGCTTGAATTTTTCTAGCCAGCTTGTGCTATTTGTCTTTAGGTGACTTTCGTTGTTGCCAACTGTAGTGGCAAAAAATCTAGCCTTCTCCTTGATCGCAGCATCGGTAAGAGGAATCCCCTGTTTTTGGGTATTTCGCACCCAATTCGATAGGGCTCTCTCGATATCAGGGAACTTTCCTTTAGCTCGTTTGACTGGAGACAAGTTTCGGTCTTCAGGAAAAAGATATTTCTCTCGTTGGCGTAGAACTTTAGAGACAGTACTGCATTCTTTTTTAGTTAAGATCAAGACCCGAATGTCAATTGCCAACCATACCTTCGTTCAACTCCAAACATGGCTAAGAGAAGGAAATTAGCAAGAAGATCATCGGAAGGTCTTGTCATATCATACCTCCAATTTCTGTCTGCTTGACAGTAGGATTATCCTCATGATATTGACACATCCGTCTTCGATCACTGTCAGTGAGAGTCTTCCTTGGAGTCGGAGTAGCATGGATAGTTGGTGGTTTTGGAGGTGGTTTCCCCGAGTTCACAGGAGGAATCGCAACAGGTGGTGCTTGAGAGTTTGCAGGATTTGTCAACATGCTCGGCCACGTGGGATGGTTTGGCATGATGAGGGGAAGCAGTTGCTGGTGATGCGTAGGATATGTCGGCGGTGGCGGGGCCATCCTTGAATACTGAGGTTCAGTAGGCATTGGATGATGTTGATTCATGTATTCGTATTGAATCCTATTCTCATAGATCGGTGATTGATGCTGTGAAGAATTGTAGTTGTTGCCCATATCCTGCCATTGGCCTTCACCGCCGTATCCATTTTCTTGTGGATTGTGATGTTGCTCATGGTCCATGCCAATATGGGCCATCATAGATTCGTGCATTCTATGATATATGATCTCTAAACGAATGATTTCCCTGGTGTTTCCTCAAGTTCCAGAAATCCGAGGCAATTGAAGTTGTTTAATGGTACAGAACCTTGCGTAAAGTATACAATATCAAGGACGTTGAAAGCCTCAAGAGCGGGATACTGCATGCATGATAAGCAAAGCGAAGTGTGGTTCCTGGCAGCGTCAAATATATGAACCCTGCGGAATCTGCAGGAGCAACGGATCAAGTCTGGCTGAATTTATATATATATTTGTCCAAATGATGTGAAGTTTCGAATGCGAGAATATTGTGAAATTTGTTTGAACTAATGCTAGACGCGCGCAGCTAGAGGAAACATGCACTTCTAAGCGTGGTTGTAGTGGTGGTGGTGGTCTGCGGTAGATGGGGTGAGAAGATGGATGAACAATTATTATTATGCGACAAGGGATGGTAGGAATAAATGCTGGAAAATGCTCGCTGCAATGCCGAAGAGGGGAAGAAACACGAGGCGTATGCGAAAGGCTGCAATGGATATTATGCTGGGGAAGGCGCGCAACAAAAAAAGATGTATGTATGTAGGTCTGTATGTACGTCTGTATGTATGATGTATGAATGGGACGTTATAGTGTGTGAGTAGGAGGCAAACTTAGACTCTTGGGAGTTTGTGGTAGTAAAAGTACAGAGTAGTGGTCGGTCTATGGAAATTTTGCAAGGTTCCGCAGCAACAGGAAGAGGGAGTACTTGGGAACTGAATATATTAATGGTGGGGACCAATTGGACTAAGAAGAATGGATGCTAGGTTTGCTTTCTTTACTACCGTACTGGGTTAAAGACTACTTCTAATAAGCTTCTCAAGCATGGGAGTATGGAAAACAATGGGCAAGGAGTCATTCATGGAGCAACGAATGAACGAGCTTGGAGAATGGGATTAGCACGGGTAAACAGACAAAAAGAGTAGAAGAGTAGAAGAGCAGAAGAGCACGAATCGAAAGGGGATGGGGTGGATTGAATGTGGTGTAGATATTCAAAGGAACCGCAGGCAGACAGTCAGATAGACTACAGTACATCAATTAAGAGGAAAAAGAAAAGCAATTCGTATGTAAATATTGAAAAGAAGCTATTTGCAAGGATTTCAATTGATCATTGATATTGGTAGGGTTTAATATGATTTAGTAAGGTCCAGGAACAGGGGAAGTATGAAGTAAGACTTGAAGACTCACTTGATTTGTTGCTTTGACCAAATGATTGCTTGGGAGAGAAGTGCACCAGATGAGAAGCGGATCTAATCATCTAATCATCTCATCATATCTCTGTGTTATGTGTTATGTGTACATATCTGTTCAAAAGAGGCCACGGGTAGCTCAAGTGATGCAACAATTACTGGATTGTATTATAAGAGCTAGCTGAAGGAATCGCCGAACATTTAAACATATCTATTTGTCTATCTATCTATACAGAGTAGAGAGTCTAAAGGTTTTTAGACAGGATATTCGGAAACCTAGAAAGTCCATGATGAAGAGTGGATAGAACAAGCATCTAATTTCGATCAAATTGACCTTTTCGAAGCTTTATTTCAGCGAAAATATATCGTCTTGTCAAGGTCCACTCTCATCCGTTTTCTCCAAAAGATTGAAAAGTTGAGGCTTTCCAGGTTTATCCAGATGGTTATCGTCCAAATGGGTTAAATATCCATTCGCATCTCATTTCAGCTGATTCAAATGGGGAATTAACTAAACTACTCAGGGTCTAAAGTTTGACTGGATATCGTAGATGATAACCAGGATACTGACGAATGAAACGCTTAGATGGACCTACTAGTAGCTAGATATTTGAATTTGCTTCTAGCATTTACCTTGATTATCAAGTTAATCAAACGGTACGCCCCGGAAGTATAAAAAAATAGAATGAGATAAAACCGTCAAATGATCTTAGTACTAGGGATTACCTCTAACTAGAGTTAGTTGCCGCAGTAAGGACAATTAAATCATTTTCATTATCATTCTATTATTATATTATATCATATCATATCATAACAAGTGCTATTACTCAAATTCAGTTCATAATGATTGATTTTTTCTTTTGTTGAATCTCCAATTTCTGCTCGGATAATCATAACAATAATTTCCAAAGCCCCTTCATCGTCTCGTCTCGCCAAACTTCCTCTTCTCTGCTGCATTCTGATAACGAATTTTGATGGTGCAACAAGTGTACCGGAAAACACCAGGATTTTGGAAAAACCAACCAGCAATCAGAGCTTGTTCAACTTCGGAGCAACGACCACCTATTCCCTAAACAAGTAACATACTGAACCCTTCTATACCAAAAGTTGTCATATCTCATATTAGCCAGAATGCGAAATGCGAAATGCGAAACCTAGTCAAGCCACCCTTATTAGACGAACCTTAGATGGAATCCGAACGTTTCGTTGCCGTAAGTTACCATGATGTAGAAGCTACAACCAACCCTCGTGGTGAAAAAGAGGATCGTTGCAGAAATGAATAGATCCGTCCGTACTTTACTTACCGTAAGCAAACTCTATGTTTATTCTTGTCCCAAGTTTTGGACCCCAACGGCGATATTGCATTGACATTTACTTCATCGTTTCGCATTACTCCCTTTCTACAAAACAACTTCGCCTCATTTCTTGATTTTGGGGGCCCTTTGAAGTAGCTACCATTCATTCTTCGTCCCAAGATTCCAACTGTTGGTATCTCCCTACTATATTTGTATGGTTGACAACGACAGCTATCTGCTGCAACCAGTAGCAACCTTCCTGCACTTCAGCTTCATGGTAAGGCTTCATTTACTCGGCTTCAGTCCAGGGCGCTCGTAGGTGCAACCCATTTCATGTACTGCATTTGCAGCGTGCATTGCTCCTGAGTAACCTACCTAGCATGACAGATAGATACAGATCCAGGTAACAGGATACAGCCATGGCCATGACCGTCTTCTTCCATCTCACCCCATGATTTTCCATTCCATCTCGCCTCACGTCTACTCTGGTCGCGGACTCCGACATCGTATCAAAATCTCAGATGTGATTTCCTATCTAGAGTCGCTTCAATTGCATCGGCACGTACCGATCAGGGGTATCATGCTTGGACATCTTAATACCCCACTATGCATCCCCTTGAATTCGTACTTCATACTTCGCCATAGCATTATATCTCGCGAAGTTCTCTTTTGAGCAGATAGGATTTGTAATTGTCGAAAGTGTTTAGGCACACATGTGCCGCTTCTCCTCTTTCCCGTTCCTCTCCCCGCCCAAAAGCATGAACAAGCATAAGCATAGCATTCGCATTCATTCTCGATCAACCGATCAAACACTATTCCAATCCTCCCGTCTTCATTATCCATATCAAACGGTACCATCCACCTAACCGAAGCCCCCGAATGTGGAGGAACCTCGCATTCAAAGTTGGGCTCCCCATCTTTGTGCATCATCCACATTCCTAATCATTGGTCTAACCTCTTACCTCTGTGTCAAAAGCTCCGGGTGAAATCCTAATGGCCCACTATTCATTCAAATCTATTTGCAATTATTCCTTGCAACTTCATTCATTTTCACAATTCTTTCCGATTTTACTCGATTTTATCGATTTTATTCTCTATTTATTTATTTTGTTAATTAAATTCTTCAGCGACGATCTCAAGGGAGCCTTACTATACGTTTCGTCAAGGGAGAGCAGCTTTATAAGCGGCCATGAGGCACCACTCGCTATCATTTACGAATGTACACCCTCAACTTATTGATTCATCCAAACCACAGAAAGGCAGCAGTACATAAGCGGCGCATTCAGCATTCGAAACAAACACTTAACATAGCGAAGGGGATAGCCAAAAGCAACAATAAACGCGTCCACGTCCCCTCTTGTAACCTACGTCTTGGCTGCAACATACACATCTCTACTCAACAGCGGTGAAGGGGAACCTAGAAACATCATCCAAACTTCAACCTCGGAATATTGTCGATCCTCTATCCCGAGGAGACAAACTTCATTACAAAACATGCTCAAACGTATCCCCTGTCTCTGCTTAGACCTCTGTGCTAGCTTACAGCGGTAAAAACATACATCATGATACATGCTCATAGACACCGTATCGACGTATATACCTGGCAGCTGAAGCTAACACTCCTCCCACGTTTTTTCTTGTCGGCGGCAATTGAGACAATCTCATCGACATCGCGGGGAAATAATCCTCCTCTGCTCTGCTCTGCTTATTCTAACCATCTAGACTCTCCTGACTGGCTCAATGAACATTTGCATCTAGGTTCGAAGGGAATATCATCGTACAAACATTCCCCACCGAAAGTAACATCCTCTCCCATTTCAATAGACCGTTTCGAGCTTCTCTCCGAGATTTTCTTCTCTCAGACCCATACATACTATAGAACTAATCTTCAATCCCGTCCATCTCATCTCATCTCATCTCATCTCACTCAAGAAACCCCCCAAGCCTGCGTCGATCATCGAAATCCTCCCAATTCATCCATTTCTTATCATGTAAAATCCCCCAATCCCATCCCTCCATTATTCCCCCTCCAACCAATCAATTCCCCCAACCCATCTCAAATCCCCCAAAAGAGCCAAACTTCCCACCGCGGAGTAATCCATCGACCGCTAAAAACGCCTCTGTAGCCGCCGAGAAAATCTCCCAATTATGTATGTATGCACGCAAAGCAAGCGAAGCAAAGCACAGGCGAAAGCGATAAACCTTACGAAAAACCGGTACCCGAAGCGCCGATCTTTTTTTTCAGGAACCGTCAGGTTCAGGTTGATCATCAGGCGTCAGGTAGGTGTGTGTCGGGGTGCAAGACTCAGGTACGGAGGGGAGGGAGGGACCTAGGCACCTACCTGCTAGTTTGATGGGCTAGGCTTGGTTGGTATTGCGAATATCATGATTCATGATGTTGGGTGGGATGGATGGATGGAGGAATAGATAGATAGACAAAGAAAGAAAGGAAGAGAGAAAAGAAAGGAAGAGTTTGTGCAGTTGTGATTGTGAATACCCAGGTTTTGATATGCATATGATGATGCGATATGATATTGTTGCACCAATCCATACTTTTGTGAAGGTCCGTCCCTTCTCTATCTATCTACCTATCTACCTGTCCATCTACCTATCTACCTATCTATGATATCAACTCTCGGGATATCTACAATCAAGTATCTAGATCTATCGACGGAGAATTGGGTGTTCAGAGGGAGGAAGGGAGCAAGCAACGAGAAGATGCCTTGTTAACCTCAAACCAGGAGAGATTGATCATCTCCATATCCGTTTTATGATCTATGATTTCAAATATCAATACAGCGTCAAGGACTACAATCAGAACTCAATCCCCATAGGGACAACTATGCAGATTCAAATTTCAATACTTGATTTACCCATCCATCCATTCATCTATCTACCTATCCATCACCCGTACCCCAAAAAGCAATATACATCATACGATATCAACCTAGAATTCCAAATTCCAACCACTCTAGCTGAATGCCCCCCAGTGCCCTCCTTCAGCCGCCATTCAGCCTGCGAATTGATTGCCACTGTATCTCTATCTCATTCATAACCAAACCCATACTCATAACAACGCCTCCTCTCCTTGACGCCGACACCCATGAGTCAGTCTACCAACCACCTCATCTATCTCCACTCGACAATTCCATCGGTGAATACCCTACCCTATCATACCATAACCCAACATACCATTCCATCCAAACCCCCCAAAAACATACCCTACGCCCACTATTTCCCCATCTCCCCCCATCCCCCTCACCAAACCAACCAACCAACAACTCCACCCAAAGACCCAACTCCCCCCCCATCCCCCACCTCCTTCCTCACTCATCCCAATCAAGCCAAACCCGAGTTTTCGAAATCCGGATCTCATCATCCGATCTCCGCTTCCCAATAGGCGCAAATTGGCCCAGGTCCTTGGGAACCCGGTGTTGTCATTCATCACATCTTCGTAGCGCCGACCTGAAGATCATTGATCCATCCACCATCCATCTATTTATGAGTTTTGCGACTATCAAATTTCGACAATCGAATCCCACAAGTGAAGTATTATATTATACAAGCTTTGTCTCCAGCCCCTCGGTACCGGAAAAATAATTTCGCATCGCCAAGCTCCTTTTATTATTTTCTAGGATACCTTGAGATCTATATTACAATTTGTTTTATTAGAAGCTTAAAATAATAAAAACTATATTATCAATTATATCAAATAATAAAATTCAATATTCTATTTTAATATTTCATTTTAGATATTCTGAAATATAGTATATTAATATTGAAATAAGATTGAAAATTTTCATATGATTTTTCAGAATAGTGTTTTTGAGAGTACTATAATTATATCTAATATTTCATATAATAAAGAGTTCTTATAATATATATAATTATAGCACTCTCAAGAATACTATTCTAAAAAATCATATAAAGATCTTCAATCTTATTTCAATATTAATATATTATATTTTAGAATATTTAAAATGAAATTTTAAAATAGAATAATAAACTCTATTATTTGATATAATTAATAATATAGTTTTTATTATTTTAAGCCTCTAATAGAACAAATTGCAATATAGATTCTAAAATACTTTGGAAAATAATAAAAGGAGTTCTAATAATACGAAATTATTTTTCCAGTACCAAGAGGCTGAAGACAAAGCTTGTATATCATAAGGACTCTTTATTATATGAAATATTAGATGTAAATATACAAATACAAAATTATAAGTATCTGTATTCAGGACCCTGTCCTGACAATTCAAATATATTGAGGGGTAAAATAAAAACTCTCTTTTGGATATTCATCTATGTCTTCCTCATATCGACCCTCGTAGCCTTGTCATGTCAAGATGAGCAGGGGCGCCAACCCGTGGGTACGAATCTACGGGCAACTACTAGTACTGTAGCTAACAACCACCTTTCCTCTCTTCCAGAGCTCAGTAACCCAAATGCCCGCAGGTGCCTGTACCTCGCCATGACGCCATTGACTCCCGACGAACGTTGTCATTAAGACCATATCAGCCCATCCCCTCCTCTATCTTCCGAAACCTTGGCTTCTTCAACGTCCATTGTCCTTCTTCGCGCCGTTCGTACCACCGGAAGATCCTTGGCCGTTACACCGTATCATTCTGTTTTGTATGCTTTATCGTTTGACAATGGTAACTGCATGATGGGTTAGCTCAAAACTTGAAGTCAACTATCTCATCGATATGTGAGAACTTACTGATATCTTCATCTGCTAATTCGTGACTAAGACCTACACGTTGAGGTTGATGCTTGACTGATTTTCCATAAACAATAGCTACACGGAAATCGTCCACAATAGTTTTATGGATGGCGTTACACTTTGATAATCGTTAGTCACTGGATGTTGTGCTACGTGGTTCTCGGAATCATGAAAACAGCCACTTACAAAATCTTCAACTGTGCATCTGGTGGAACGTAACACTACTGGTGCTGTGTAATCAGGCAATTTTCCTTTGGGCTTTGTATAAACTCTGACAAGGTTTAGTTTTTCCCACCTGTTCAAGAGTTAGTATTGGATTGTTAGGCAATTTTAGTAACCGTATAAATCTGCTAGCTCCTGATAAATGCCTTGCATCTTCTCTTGAGCAAGTCAATTATAGCCTCAGAACGCCTCGCCTCTCGATAAAATTATCAAGAGTATCCCGAGGCAAAGATTCACATAGGAGTTCTCAAATCATAAACTTACATCTGTTCTAGCAGTTCATCAACGTTCCACCCATGCTCAGAAGAGATAGGACATGCATTAGGAATCCTGTAAAGCAAATCAAGTTCCTCGATCGAAATAGCATCGATTTTGTTCAATGCATAAATGACAGGAATATAACTTCGTCCCTTGGCCTCCAACACGTCTATCAGATCGTCGATAGTGGCGTCACAACGAATGGCGATATCTGCGGATGAAATTTTGTACTCGTTCATGACAGCCTTGATCTCATCATGGTCGATATGCGTCATTGGTACAGTATTGGTGATATTGATTCCGCCCTTGTCTTTCTTTTTAAACACGATATTTGGTGGTGACTTGTTGATTCGAATTCCAAATCCTTCCAATTCATCTTCAATGATCTTCTTATCCGTCAAGGGCTTATTGACATCGAGTACAATAAAGATCAAATGGCATGTCTTGGCAACCGCAATGACTTGTCGACCTCTACCTTTTCCGTCCTTGGCTCCTTGAATGATACCGGGAAGATCCAGAATTTGAATCTTTGCTCCATTATATAAGATTTGACCTGGTACTGTCGTTAAGGTTGTGAATTCGTATGCGGCAGCCTCTGAATGTTGTCCGGTGAGTTTGCTCATCAATGTACTTTTCCCCACCGATGGAAATCCTATAAATCCAACACTGGCGACACCTGTACGTGCTACATCGAACCCTACACCTGCTCCTCCACCACTTGACGTAGGGGTCAACAACTCTCTCTTGAGCTTAGCGAGCTTTGCTTTGAGTTGACCAAGATGGAAACTTGTCGCCTTGTTCTTTTGGGTTTTGGACATCTATCATTTCGTTAGGATTTATCGACGGCGAATTGATCAGGCCCTGGAAGTATACCTCATCCTCAATTTGTTTGATCTGCGGCGGGGTATTAGCATTGAAAAAAAAGGTTGAGGGCGCGGGAGTATACCTTATCAGCGGTGGTCGACATGATTGCGGATTTTTCTGGTCAGATCCAGATATCTCGTCGAAGGATATATATTGATGAGGGAGCTTTTGGGCGGAAAGAATAAATTGCAATTTCCCTCAAGCTGGGTCTTAAATTTTGGAATTGAAGTGATGTGAATTTCATTGTGGGGTTCTGCATCAAAAATTATTTCTATGATCGCATAGTTTTAACCTCAGGCAAGAATATTCTTCAAGGCCCTGATTGGAAAGGTCTCCATTTCCAATGACATTCCACTCACTCACCAGGAGTTGCTGAAGGTCTTGTCAGAAAATCACTCAATTGCGATTCGTTACAAGAGTTATGGATATTCAAACTATCTGCGTAGCCTTCTTCATGTTAGGGACCGCAGTAGATTTAGGGGGAACATTGATACCTTCATTCCGACAGCATGTCATGAACTATGGTAGTCGAGGGATCACGCCAAAACCTGAAGGAAAGAGCACACCCGTCCAAAGCAATCTTACGAGTATATTCGAATATGTTGGTTCAATACAGGTTCCTCATAGTTGGTTCACACATTATTACATCGTCTCCGTGGTCTCTTCGATTTTCTGGGCATTTCAGATCGTCACACGTGGATCTGCTTTCAAATTGCTTGCCTCGTACTCTCAACAAGATCCGACGAAATCAATGACAGTTAACCAGGTAGCTTTGGCATGGTCACTCATGGCTTTACAGGGCAGCCGAAGATTGTATGAGAGTTTCACGCTCACTAAACCTTCTCAATCAAAGATGTGGGTTGGGCTTTGGGCCATTGGAATTGCATACTATATATTCATAGGAATTTCAGTTTGGATCGAAGGTATTGGTGAGTGATATACATTGTAATTTTGCAATTATTTTCGTTGGCGACTAACTCCCTAAGCTATACTTGATGCGACCGCGGACCCACTAGATTCGATAGAGATCTCGAAGCCTTGTTTAAAGACTTGTGTGGCAGTATCTCTATTTGTGATTGCATCTATCTGCCAGTATAACTGCCACAAGCACTTGGCAAGTTTAAAGAAGTATACTCTACCCTCAAACCCTTTCTTTCGTCACATAGTTTGCCCTCATTACACTAGCGAATGCTTGCTGTATATTGCAATTGCCATCGCGGCCGCGCCCCAGGGATATTCTCTTAATAGAACCATATTGGCAGGTTTGTCTTTTGTAATATCAAACCTCGGTGTGACAGCAGATTTGACGAGGAAGTGGTATGTCAACAAATTTGGTGTAAACAATTTAAAGGGTAGATGGAGAATGATACCATATGTATACTAAGATGCCGTTTCCTCAGGGTTTGTGATAGATAGTTTGAAGTGGAAGAGACGGAGGATAAGACCATATTAATAAGATTGGGTCTCTCAGCGTTTGCCGAATATCCCTAACTTTGTACCTAGTTTCGATACCTTGAGCACGTCCCGATAGGTAAGGCTAAGTCGCTCCTGTCTTTCATATTTTCGATCAATAATTCCATCTCGAGAGCGTAGAAGATCCCAGTTTGCAACTGTTGTGGAATCTAGGTTAATATCTGCTTCTGTTTCGGATATTCCATGATAGTAATTTGTATATAGTTCATCTGTTGTGATCAACAAACTCCTTGGTTCCTGGAAAATTCTCCACCTTGGTTGCTCTTCTCTTGTTCCATCATCTTTGCCTCCATAGATATTCAAGCATAAACTTGTGCCTAAGCTTACAGTGCAGACGACTGGATAATAGGCGGATCCATCTTTATGTGGCATAATTCCTTGATTTGGCAGGTATTCATTTATTAGGACATGATTTGGACGCCCATGGGGACTATCGCTGAAAATATGGCGCGTCTCGCTTTCGTGAGAGACAGGCAAGGAGAGGAGTCGAGAGATAATGGGATCTGTTAGCCACTTAGGCAAAGGCGCATCCAATAGAGTATTCTTGGTTAAATCAGAAGGCCATGTCTGAAGACGGCGATGAGTTAAATGCTTCCAACGTGGTTTTGGGGCTGTGGCAATCTGCAGGAATCAAAATGTCAAATACCACATCTCAGGCGGATAATAATGAATGAGCCCAAACTTGACCTACTTTTTGCAATAAGATCTTTTCTTCCTCTTCCGTAAGAAAATTAGGAATATAAAATGCTTTTGAAGGAAGGGTCTTGATTTGAGCTTCGTCGAGAGATGTTGGTAAGGCTAACTGTTGAATGTTCATGGTTAAGTGATATCTTTGATAAGCAACAATTATATTATTTCGAATTATTAAGGTAGAAATATGTGTGAAGTAGTAAAGATATGGGGAAGAGTTGAGTCCAAAAATATCACGTAGGGGAGGGAGTGAAAGAATAAGAATGGCACCATACAGATCTATCTTCTTGATGACGAAAAACGACGAACAGCCTACACTTACTTCTGCACGGCCGCGAGGGCTATATTCACGTGATTCACTCCCGATCATGTGTTGGTCACGTGATTAATAGAGGAAATCTGTGTGAAGGAAAAAAGGGCCATGAAATTTATGTTAACTGGCAAAACATAAAGCAATAAAGTACCAACAAGGAGACAAGGAGCCAAGGAGCCAAGGTAGATAGATATACCGGAACTACAGTACGTAAACTTAAATACAGTAGACTTCCACTGACTTCGAGGCTTGCAACTACTCGAAAAATTTAATACTTACAGTACTTCCTTGGCTCTCCGCTCGCTAAGTTCTATCTATACAAGCACTTTGGGGTTAAAAAGAAGTGTTCGTTAGAACTTAGAACTTTGGGACTCTCCAAGAGGAGTCTAGGTAGGACCTCGGGATGATCTGACACAAGCTAAGAAATAAGAAAAGTAGGTCATTTGATGCGTTGTACTCATTTGTTTGGTTGAATAATGGCCTTGGAAATTTGACTATTTTTTGGTGAATTGTACTCTGTACTCTGTAGATTACTATGATAACTAGAGTTATTAGACTTTCAGTTATACTTCAGTTAGACTTCTATACGATTAATCCAAGTTCACGTACGAGTAGTATCTGAAGCGAAGAAGAACTTTTGTGGCGAGAACCTGTGTTATACGAGCTTTGTCTTCGGCCCCTCGGTGCCGGAAAAACAATTTCGCGTCGCCAAGAGCTCCTCTCATTATTTTCTAAGGCACTTTGGAATCTACGTTGCAGTTCGTTCTATCGGAGGCTTAGAATAATAAAAACTATATTATTAATTATATTAAATAATAAAGTTCAATATTCTACTTTAATATTTCATTTTAGATATTCTGAAATGTAGTGTACTAAGATTGAAGATTTTCATATGATTTTTCAAAATAGTGTTCTTCGGGCGCTCTGACCATGTGCACTATAAGGACTCTTTATTATATGTAATGTTCGATGTTAGATACGCGTAAATAGAACACAATACTCCGCACCGGTAGGAAGATATGGCCAAAATGTAAACATGTATCCTGTACGATACTGTACTTTGTACTCGTATGCTCCGTATACACTTCCATTTCTCTTTCTAGAATCTGCTGTATGTATTGTTCATGTTCAGTATCTAATAAGATCGAGGGGGTGAGTATGATTGATTATCTACCTACCTGGCACGTGAAGCATTGAAAGGGGGATTTGAAAAGCAAGTGTTCAGTGTATGTATGTATGTATATAGTATGTATGTATGTATACACCACACGCCATACATACTTAGGTAGGTATTCATTCATGAATCAAGTATAGCCTACCTATGTATCTTTTGTTTTGCCTTGCCTTGCCTTACCTTGCCTTGATTGTTCTTGTTCTATTGTTGTCCTGTTGTCATAGAACCATTTAGGACAAAACGTATCGTCCTATGATAGACGGGTAGACGGACAGACAGACGGGAGAGAGGCTTATTACTTATTATTATTCATGAATGTTCCTTATTCAGTGTTTTGTGTTTTGTGCTTAAGTGTCCGAGTGGGTTTCCGTACTCTGTATTGCTTAGCGTTTCTCCTGACTAAGCATTAAAAGTGGAAAGTCAAAGTTAATTCAATTGAAAGTAATAATCTATCTGTAAACCTGTAAACTCAATTCCTCCCATCCATTTAACAAAACTACACCCACCATCCACCCACCCCCCCCCCCCCAATACTACTTAGCTCCTTGGGTACATTTCTTCTTCAACCAATCCTCAAAAAACTTTACTCATACTTACACTTTCCCACTTACAATTCACACTTTAACGATCGATGACTACGTTACGAATTTAATGATATTCTGCATATCTTATCTACTAATCCAACATCAAAGATAATCCGTTCCACCATTCGGGTCTCTCACTGCAACAAACCAATTTATCCGGCGCATCTAACTATTATAACGATCAGTTTGAAGGACTCGGATGCTCCTCCTTGTCCTGAAAACCATTGACAATCAAAGTGTCTACTCTTAATAGAAGCCAGGATGATCCGCAGGATACAGCGACACATAGCCTAGATGTTATGGGCACTCAAAATCATGAGGGAGCAACGGCTACAAAATACGGGGACTTGCCCACCAGCCTTATAATTCGAAAAGATAAAGTCAACAATACCACGAATATCATCAAAAGTCCGACGCTGTCTGGAAGACAAGACATTGTGACTGACTCCGAGACTCTAAAGGATGTAGATATGCCCGATGCACCCCCTGAGGAAATTGATGTGAAGAGTGATTCAGAAGCAGAAACAATCGTCTTGGAAGGGAAAAATGGCCACTCACCCTCGAAAACTCGCAAATCGATCAAACATGAAGATAATAGTGATGAGGAAGATATTCGGAAGCCGTCCGAGTCTAGGAAACGTGAAACTTCATCACTCGAAGCAGTTTCCCATAACGAAAATCATCTAGGAAGGCGCAAACGTCTTAAGATCGATCCTTCTGAGTCGAGTAAATCTCAGCCTAGTAATGGGAGATTATCCAACTTACAAAACAAACGGCGGTCATCTCTTCCAAAATCTACTGCGCCAGAACTGAGATCTGATGGATCAACGTCACCACCATTATCGAATCTAGAAAGCGTTGATAAGGCTATATCCGGTGAAAGAGCTTTTCCGCGGGATAATCAGAACCCATCGGACTCTGATGAAGACCATGTCGAGCGCGAAGATCGAAAATTAGGGCGACTTCGAAATTCTGCCTTCACTGGTTTGCACAGCAAAGGAAACATCCCCTCCCTGAACATCAGTATGGAAAATACCTCAGATGTCAGGAAAGAACGGTCTGAGTCTCCCCATCATGGACGCTCTCACAAACGCGGCAACTCTACTCAATTCGCCTCGAAGTCTATGCACAATTCAGGTCACCGGAAAGGACGAATACCGCCACCTCTTCTATCTACCGAGTACCAATCCGACGACTCTTCTGCCAGCGGGCGCTCACACCCTCGTAGCTCTCGGCCGCGGCAACGCACTGCATCTACTATTAGAGATATTGCCACGCCAACTGCCAACCTCCGCAAGAAAAAACACCTCGATAGTTCTGGTGCAACCATGTTATTCCAATTTGTTCGTAAGAATAATCTCGCAGGAGTGATAGAAGAATTTAACAAGCACCCTGAAGACCTGAACCAATCAGACAATGCGTTGAATACACCACTGCATGGCGCAAGTCTTGTAGGCTATGACAAGATTGTGGAATTCCTTTTGAGCAAAAAATGTAAAGTCGATAAAGTCAATGACCTTGGCGACACACCACTTCATGATGCCATTGAAAATGGTCATGTTAATGTTGTGAGAATGCTTCTAGAGTATGGTGCTGACCCACGCAAGGCAAAGAAGGCGGGAGGCGACGAGCCTAGTGACTTAGCAGCAGCTTACGTTAGTGTCTCTGAGGACGAGGAAAACACAAGGAAAACGAGGGAAGAGATGCAGCAGCTTATCGAAGATGCCAAGTCTAAGCGCCATGAAGCTACTATCTTGAGCGAACAAACGACTTTAGAAAATGCCGATCATGAATCTTATTCAAGAAATAGTCCTCATCACAGCCCTACCTCTGAGCATCCTGGTGTATCGAACGGTCTGCGAGCACGGTCGTATAGAACCACGCACCGAGATTTATATCGAGATCATAATAATGCGGAAATGCTTCGGGAAGCATGTCGGAACGGCGATCACCCAAACATTTATAACTGGCTAGACGTCAATCAAAAGAAAGGCAAGGATCCGACATCTCTTTTGATTGCGGCGAAAGCTGGCGACAAATTCGCTGTTGACCTACTACTTGGCCTGGGTAATTATGACTGCGATCCTGAACCTATAAAGGGTGTAGAATTTCGATGGTCCACCCCAATGCTCTGTGCTATTCATAAAGGTCATATTGACGTGATTAAGTGTTTGCTTTCAGGAAATTTCGACCCAACTAGGCGACTGAACAATAAGACTTATTACGAACATGCGCAGGAAAGAGAGAGGGGTAGTCCCAACTATGAGTCAGTTGTTGAAACACTCAAACATGCATTCAGTACGTATTCGAAACCAGTCAAATCTTCGCCCTCCAAATCTCGTTCTCCCAAACTGCATCGAGACTCTGATCGCGGCCGTGATTCCAGAAGGCCAGTAAGGACTACTCGTGATCGATCTTCACCATCGCGGAAGAGGAGTTCTTCAAAATCGATGAGGAGTATAGAAGCAGAATCGTCACGACGCGCGAGCAGCGACTCCCTTCATCCGAGCCTTAACACACAGAACCAAGCAAGAAGAGGTCCAGGTCGTCCAAGGAAAGAGGAAGCCAACGCTTCGCATCCGACTTCAGACACGGAAAGCACTCCTCCTGGTCCTCTTAAGAGAAAGTTGCAAACTCTGAAGGCTATAGAAGCTGACGCTGCCGTGATGTCTTCTGAGAACGACCCTCCAAAACCACGGCGAAAGCTTGTCTCTGGTAAGGATTTAAGAGGCGAACGGGATAGACAAGGGCGTGGAAGTGTTGCCTCAAACGTTTCCACCATATCTGTTCAAGATCGAGACCAGGTAGAAGAGTTAAAGAAAAAGGATGGTAAACAGAAAAACGCAACGAATGCCCAAACAACCGAAACTGCCAATGAAGACCAGGTCTCGAAAGATCCAATTACCGAGATAACTTCGGACAAAGGCGAAAAGCATGACAAAACCAAAAGTACCAAACGAGATATTTCCAAAGACAGACTAGCGTCTATTCGCAACGACAGGAGTCCAACAAAACGACAACGTCAGAGCACAACGCCACCTCACACAAGTACCCTTGATACAACGGCCGCCACAGAAACTGATGGTGTTCCATCTAAGCGCCAGAAAGTAGATGGACTTTCGAAGCAGATTAGCACAGATCAAAATACATCACACCTATGTAATGATCAACCAGGACCCAATCTTGATATAACATCTTCTCAGGAAAAGTCAGCCCTCAAAGCTGCCAAGGATGACACAGCAAAATTTCCGTCCAAGCCCACTGGGGAAAATGAGACATGTTTCAACAAGGAGAACGAGGAAGTCCAAGCAGCCAAAAAATCTGACCCCCCAAACCCAGCCGATCTAGAACGGAAACAGCAGGCAAATCTGGCCCGGGAAGCCCGAGAAGCCAAGCAACGGGCCAAAGATGCCAAAGATGCCCGGGAAGCCAAAGCAGTGGAGGAGGCAATGGAAGCGAAGGAGAAAGAAGCAAAAGAGGCAAAAGAAGCCCGAGAAGCCAAGGAGGCTCAGGAAAGACTAGCCATCGAGGAGGCTGCTAAGCGAGCACAGGAGGAAGAGGATCGAAAATTACGACATGCCCAGGAAGAACGTGACAAAGCAGAACAAAGGCGAATATACGACGATCAGAAAAGGATAGAGCGGGAGAAATTGGAACAAAACCGGGCCGCTGCGCAAGAGCGAGAACGGTCTGAGAAAGCGAGACAGGCGCGAGAGAAGGAAGAACAAAGATTATCGAAACTACCACTTCTACTTCGAGTGTTTGATCAACTTCCACAAGCTGAGACACTCAAAATTGCTTCTTTGTCCAAATTCCGAATCATACAAGGATATCGATATGATACCATCAGGCCAGAAACAATAGGCAAACCCAGTGCTCGGGAGCAGTGGATGCTCAATACTGACGTTGCATTACTGCTGGGAGAGAAAGACCTCGAATTATCAAGATGTGAGTAAACTGAAGCGAACAAGAAAAGAAATAGTATTGACTTGCTGTGATAGATACCGCGTGGGAACGTATTCCGTTAGAGATGGATACCAAGGAAGCTATCTGGCCCCTTGCACACGCAAAATATTCTCGTGATCCTTTTAAACCAAATATCCTCGTCCCCTCGGATGAACGTGCTCACTTGGCTGAAGACGCCAGGCCTCTATTCCTTGGGCTCAATCTTTTCTTCGTAAAGGTACGTGCCTTGCATCTCTGAAAATGGTTAGCTTGCTCACATAATTGTAGGTATCGGAATTCATGTATATTATAAATGGTTTTCCTCACCTACGAGACAGTCAAATAGCGGTCGAATACCAGGAGCTTCTTCCATTAGGCGCCACTCCGGTCAACAGATATGAGCAAGATTCAGATTATGATCCGAGCCAACCATTCTGGCCTGCGCCACAAATCTTCATCAATGGAAGATTAGCCATACATCCGAAAATCGAAACCAAAACAAGCACGCAGCCTTTCCCAGAACCCAAAGTATCGAGACGAGAAAATTCCAACGAGAAGGAGTTACTTGCATTGGCCTTGGCCAGAACGCAAATGCTTTGGGAACAGCGTGAACGTGATGAGCATGATGGTATTACCCCACCACACTCTGATCGATCTAGATCGCTCAACGAAGATGGCCTGATTCAAGAATCTATTTCGGGACCAATTAATACAAGCCAAAACAACGATCTTTCTAACGGATCGTTTCCTCTTCCTAACGGAACCGTAATGCATGAAGCAGGCATACTGGATTGAGAAGTTTTGTCATTGACACAAGAGATGCACCAATATACATCCCCGTCGTACTTGTTACATAATTATTGTATAGGAAGTTTATTGCCCAGGATGGGTTGGGATCTGTAAATATTCTTTTCTGGAGAAAGAAGCATCGCGCCATACCTTCTCGCGAAACACAACACTGTACATATACAGATTCGAATAACAAATACGCGAGAGATCAGATGAAGTGATTATCATTCATACCCCGGTCCTAATCCGATTCCAATTCCAATCTCAATCATGGATCGAAAAGACATGAAAAATGAAAGGAATGGTCCAAATATAGTCGTTATGATGTCTTTTGGATGAAGAAATTCCGGACCACCAGGGGTAGTAAGACAGAAGGCGAATGAGTCAAACACGCTGCCCGGCAAAGATATTTGACGCGTGTTAGAACAAATGTCATGTATAGATAGTAATGAACAACAGTTACATAGCTCGATTCAATTTTCCTCTTTCAGAG
Source organism: Sclerotinia spermophila (assembly GCA_038090695.1). Taxonomy (NCBI): domain Eukaryota; kingdom Fungi; phylum Ascomycota; class Leotiomycetes; order Helotiales; family Sclerotiniaceae; genus Sclerotinia; species Sclerotinia spermophila. The sequence goes on from JBBMOJ010000015.1 coordinate 112,918, forward strand.
AGGCTTGAATGATAACTTGTATCTCAAACTTTCAAGATGGCGAGTGAAAATTGTGGAAGGGTTTTTAGATACCACTAGGTAGTTATTAATCGAGAAATGATTTTACGCAAACATTGCATACCGGGGGGGAGGGGGGGGGTTTGACTACCTGAATATCCGACGGTACTATTGTTAAAGAAACCCTGCCCTTATATGGTCCATTCAGACAGAACTCTCTCATATTAGAATTGGAGTCCTCAACTACTCGGGTAAGTAAGTATCCATGCAAATTCTCGAATCAAAGTGAGAAATAGCAATCTCGTGATTTTATGATAATAGTATTATTATTATTATTATGACTATAAAAATAAGATCGTATTGACTCATCTAACTGGCTAGATAGATACTTATTTACTTGCTTACTTATATACTTATTTACCTGGTGAATGAAGAATATGTATATGTATAATGTCTGTCGTATAGATAAGCGAATAAATGGATGAATGGATGGATGGATAAATCGCGGGAATACTAACTACTGATAGGCTTGTAGAGTTGGGTTGGGTTTGTGGGATGGGGATGGGGATGCGGTGGTTTGTGTGTATGTATGTATGTATGTATGTATGTATGTATGGTATAGGTATAGACAGATAGATATATAAGGTTTTTGGATGAGTGTAGCTAGATGATAGATGATGTGAAGCGAGGGATAGGTGGACGGGGACTGGGGAGGGGTTTTCTGTTACTTGTACTTGTACTTGTATTTGAAGAGGAAGGTGGAGTGGTTTGGGGGAAGAGAGAGGAGAGAGGTAGGGTTGGGAAAGGAGTAAGGATAGGTACATGACAAGAGTAGATTAGCGGTAGGGAGAGGGAAAAATGAAAGTAAAATTTCAAGTGTAACAAAAGGGAGTAAAATTCCAAATGTATGATTAGTACTATAGAAAGGTGTTTGGATTTAAGATCCCGCACTTGAGAAAACAGATCTACTTGGCCATTGTTCAATAATTACCAACCGTAAAGGCTGCATGCTACCTTCCCTCACACTGATTGATTTACATTATACTCGTTCTGGCGATATCATTATCTCTTTATGTCGCCGCAACTCATGTTTCAGATTTTATGAACTGAAACCAATGCTCTATTATTTATTGTTTGTACGATTTCGCGGAGATCTTAAGACTTGGTGTGTGGCTTTTGTGATTAGCGGCTTCCCGTTCGTTCCGTAATGGGAAGGATGAAGGGGATGGTAACCTTTTGTTTTGATGGCTGTTCTGAACTTATTGAGTGGGTAGGAGCATAGCAGATACATGGTAAAACCAAAATACTGAGAGTCTATTCGATAGCTTTTTAGAGTGCACTGAAAATCATACATACATAAAATTAAGATTATCCTTTTTAGGGAATCGAAACCATATCAAGATGACTTCTCCATCGAAAGATACGAATGAACTACCACCAATTCAAGGCCTCTTGGAGAGCCCGAAAGAATCACGCACTCTGCCCCCAATCTCGCAAATTGCCTCTCGAGAATTAGCTTCCACTGAGTCGCCGGATCACACTGAACTGCCCATTCAAAGTGAAGTCTTTCCCGTGAATAAAACTCTCACAGGATGGCTTCCTCCAGCAGATTCGTCCGTTGAGCCGTTGGATAGTGCTGAAGACAGTGGCAGGCAAAGATCAATCATAGCTCAACGCCCCAAGATACAAAACGGCCGGAGTATTCGAGATCGCAGCCCAGTTGAGAGAACACCAGGTGAAAAAGTAGCCGACGAGGATGGTCAATATCTACTAGAACTAAGATATAGAGACGAACGCCTTAAGAGCCAAGATGTAGATGAGGATATCCGGAAGAAGATTGCCAGTGCAATGAAGGAAAATGAACGATTAATGAAGGAAAAGCATCGATTAGAAAGACTAATTGAAGATATGAATGCGATGCTACAGAACGCAGACGAGACAACAGCCAAGGAAAAGATGATAGAGGATCCAAGGTACGTTTCTGCATATCACTGCTGCATATATACAATAATAGTACACGAGACATAAGGTAAGAATGAAAAGTTAACTATGTCAGTGGAGTAAAACCATCCGATGTTATAATATCGATAGATCATGCGTACCTTGAACAAATCATCGGCGGTGAACAAACGCAGATTTGCCGCAGATACCTTCTGCCGATGGGGATAAATCGAATATGGGTACTGTCTGGAGGGCCATTGGCGGATGACGAGCGTGAGATCAGATACGTCTGCGAGACAAGGCCTATGCAAAGGGGTGGCCTCAAACTTTTACTGCGCAAAGTAAATGGAAAGGAGGACCTAGAGTCCCATACGAGACGTAAGGACCTGGGAGATTATGCGTATGAGATTTCGTCGGTTTATCGTTTGATACTTCCAATTACGATAGTCGACTTGAGAAGGCATGGGGTAAATCGAAGTGACGGCTTCAGATATATGCATATGACAAGACCTCTTCTGAACGAGCGTCCAGAGGAAGGCTGGATCAACATTTGGTGATTGGAGTGTTCAACAGGGGATGCAGAGAGTGTCGTAACGGTTTAACGTTCAGATGCTAGAATATCGATATCGAGTATGGGTATTCTGAGGATTTCGAAATTGATACGAGATATTCATAACGGGCTGAATATCAAGATGTCGTTATTGTTGGAGTATAAATATTGAGTATGGGGACCTCAGAAGTGGTATGAAATAATCGTAAAGACTTTAGATGTTCAATGTTTCATTGAAATATTGATATCGAGTTTATGATTTGAAGGGAGAAGAAGGATGACGACGATTGTGCATTCCGATAAGAAAATATGCAGGTTACGTTACCCCGCCTTCCGTACGAAGCGAGGGGCAAATAGTCAGCTATCAGTACTACCAGCAGGTAGCATTACTCGTACTCGTACAATAGACCAGATTATAAATTAACCAACATTACAACATTCCTTTACTTGTTTATGCGTTTACTGAGATCCCCTTTTATACTTAATACTATACACGTCAAAAGAACGAATAAAATGATTCAGGAATCTTGCTGCACTTGTGCGCGGCTACTCGTCCAAATAGACAGGAATGGAAGGGGGAGTAAACCACCTTCTTATTCGGCATCTACGACAGGAAGTGATTCTTCCTTTCATTCGAAGAGAGGCGATTCGAGTTTCGATGAGAAATCAAAAGAAGAAGCAGTCTTCTCAGAGAAGAGCCCGGCATATGATTCAGAGAAAGAAGAGGGAGACACAAATTGGAATGAGAAAGAAGGGAGATGTACGAGAGAAGATAGAAGGCTATCATGCTGCGGACGCATTATCTGCGGGGAATGTATAGAGGGCAATGAGAGATTTGGGAGTTATTGTCCTTTCTGTCAGGTTAGGAGTGCAGAAACGGTGGATAATACTATGGTACTTGCCAGGCTGTCGGACAAACCGCCCTCTTACGAGTCTCTTCATTCTTCTTCCGAATCAAATTCACGAACCTCCCTACCGACGTACTCTCACACTCTAGCCTCCAAATCACAACCCCAACGCCAATTACAATCGAAAACCGAACCCCAATCCGAAGATATCCTCCATTTCTTATGCCACGCCACCGATTCTATGACCTCTCTATCCTTCCGTTACGGGGTACCAATTGAGGAATTGCGAAAGAAAAATGGTATAACAAGTGATCACCTCATTCTCGCTAGGAAAACAGTATTGATACCTGGGGAGTGGTATAAAGGGGGTGTGAGTTTGAGTCCGCGGCCCGTGGAAGGGGAGGAGGAAGAAAGAAAGAAGAGTTGTGTTAGGAGGTTCATGGTTGGGTGTAAAGTTTCTGAGTGAGTTTATGTTCTATTAGTTGGGGGGATCGGGAATGGAGAAAGAGAGAGAAGGGCTACTTATATAGTTTGAAGGGGCACGGTATCTAAAACTCCTTAAGTGTAGGCGTTCAAAAAAAGGGTTGACAACATTGGAAATATTGAATGAAGACTAACACTCAATGACCCGTTAGATACGACATTGCAGTCCTATACCTCGAACAAGCGAACTACGACTTAGAGCTCGCAATGGGTGTATACAAGGATGACGAAAGATGGGAGAAAGAAAATCCTATATCGCATAGAGGAAAAGAAAAAGGGAGGTCGAGATATGATGTCGCGAAAAGAAGATTCACAGGACAGAGGTCATAATATTCTCGCCCGCACATTGCTATCAAATTTGGTCTTTTAGATTCCTCTTTCTTTTTTTATTTTAACAGAACATCATAAGATGGATGGAGTTCATGATACGGTGCACCTCATACAATATATAGCACCGTCTGGTACAAGCCCCCTGTCCCAAATTACGCCAAATTAATATGCCGATCGTGTCCGAATATCCTAGAACTACTGTTAGCCTCCTAATGCCCATAAATAATAGATAGGGGTAATTACCGAAATTTTCCGCTCAATCTCCCTCACCGAGCGGTCCAGCTCTCCTGCGATCATTTGTTTCTTGTCGGTCGGCAAGAGGGTATATCTTTCGCATAAATCTCCATCAATGACGCCCTTTACTGGCACATAATAACTTCGGTATATTAAGTGATCTCTTCCAGCCAGAGGCGGGTCTTCTGATCTAAGGTGTTGTTCCAATGTCTGGAAGAAGTCTACGTCCTCTCGACTGACGAATGGTATTAAGATACCAAGTGTGCCTTGAAGTCCACTCCACAATAAGCAATCTCTACCTCCGGCAACGAGGTTTGTCTTTTGAATGCTCATAGGAATATCCTGGGAAAAGTTGTGCGCCATTAATGTTAATCGATGAGGAGCTCCAGCCAGGTATTGACGTTCGTGTAAAAGATGAGCACCAGAGCCTTCTTCATCCGCCTCTTCACTGGCTTTAGCGGGGCAACGAAGAAGCCAAAGGTTACCAAATTTGTCACCTCCTGCGACAGTCTCATAATCTACCATGGTAGTACACGATGTCCACCTTGCGATGGTATCATCCACGAACGGAATGAGTCTGTTCTCTTGAAATTTGTACACAACCATGGTGATACTCTCTTGAACATCACTGACAATGATACGACTGCCTTGAGTTTGCAATCCAACAATCATGTTAGGCGCAACTTCAGATTGTGCTTTTCGCAAGAGCTGTCGCATTCCAAGGTCGTAAATACGTAGATCTTTTCCAACTCCAGCTAACAGTCTACCTTGGAAAGCAAGTAGTGCCATAGGCGGTTCCTCTACCTTCGTTTTGTGTATGAATTCGAGCTCTTTACCGTCTTCATGAAAGCGGTATACGTGAATGAAACCTGCAGAGAATGATCTCGGGCTAACCACCAAATCTTTACCAGTTCCGACACATAGGAATGTTTCATCTTCTTGACTAGCGAAAGCAACAACAGCGATGCTGACTGCACATTCATTGTCCTCAAGGTGAATTGTAGACAGAACTTTCTTTTCGGTCACGGGATCGACGACAGAAATGCAAGACGCCCAGTGGTTTGTTCCTCTTGGGTAACCAAACTCCTCAGGGGGAAGTACTGTGGCATCACCATTTGTAACAGAAGGGTCCTCGAGTAACTTCTGCTTTGTGGCTGGAGAAAGGATATTATTATCTGCTTCGATGACGTAAAAACAAGGATGTTCGGGATGTCGAACGAAACGACGAGGAGTATAAGTTAGGGAAATGGATTCTTGCAAGAGGTTGTCGGTGAGTTTCTCGATAGAAAATATTCTATAATAAATCAGCTTTTGCTCCAATATAAGTGTAAATTTCGAATATTGTTTTAGATTAGATATTTCAGAAGGAACAATTGGAATTATAATATTTCATCCTCATAGTCATGAATGACATAAGAAGTTTAACGATAAGAAAATCATCATAGTATCTGGCGATTTTGAAAGACCACGATGTATGAACGTACCTTAGATTTTGTCCTTGAATACCCACCATTCCTTCAGTACACTGCTCACTACTGAAATTCCAGCCCCATTCCAAAGCTGGATAATCAAGTGGCGTAAGCATAAACCCTTTCGTAACGGGATCTGAGTATCCTAGCCATGGTCTAGAGCTGAGCGCAAGCACTGCAGTCTGACCTTGGACGGCTACTCTGAAAAGCTTGACAGGCTTTGGTCCGAGGAAACGTGTTCGTGTGTCCGACAGCTCTCCAGTCACTTCATCTAAAACGGTCCGCAAATAGACACCAGAATAAAGTCCAATATGAAGATATAGAGTTGAGCCACCAGAAGATGAGTCCGACATTGCCATGATAGAAAGAGCATTTGGAGGAGAGGTCAAGGCCTGAACCGACTTGTTCTCAAGCGTCGATTCGGGATCCAAACTCAGAATACGTACTGTTGAGTCATCGCAACCAACAGCTAAGAACTGACTTCTTTGACGTCCTTCTGGAACTTCACCAAGACTCAGGCAGGTAACTGTACCGCTCATCTCTTTCTTTTCGTCATATTCAGCGAGAGATCCATCTGAATCCATCTCAAAATAGACAATCTCTCCAGAACTTAGAGCTACAGCAACTTGCCGTTCGTTCGTAGTAGCTGCAACGATAGAACGATGCTGAGGAGCAGCCCACTCGTTCACACGACGATCCGCGCGGATGTGTCGGATACCTTTAGGATGCACCTGAATCAAAGAATCCTCGCCAAGTTGCTGTACAGCTAGTGTTGGCGCGGATGACAAAAATCCAGTATCAGTTACTTCCTCCACAGTTTCACCAATGCTAAGAACCAAAGTACCGTTTGAGAAAGAGAGAATAATGTAAGCATCATAAGTATCACCTCTAGTAAGCTTTGTTGTCCAGACTGCAGATGGTACACCAGGCAGTTCAGATTCGACGATTTCACTAACTTCCAAACCATGTTTCAGGGTTCTGAAAGTACTTCGAGCGCCGGTGCCACAAATTGAATAAATCTGTGGTGCATCCTCGTCGGTGAGATTAGCGACTTTACAATCCATTAATGGATTCATCGAGTCGATACTTTCGACTAAGCTTAGATTCTCAGCTGGTCGTGGATGAAAATAGACGGGCGTGTATGATTCATGCGCTCCAGTTGGGAAATCATCACTGACAAATTCTATTTCTTCATCATCATCACCAAGCTTCTCAAATTGGTAGAATTGATGGTTGCCAAACTCGCTTGCAACGAAAAGAAATCCACTTTTGAGAATACAGAGACTCGCCGCAACAGGCACGGTATCGAAGTATTTAATCTTGAGACGTTTGACTTCGCCAGTCGGTTGCCCGTTGTCGTCTTCAACCATCTCAATGGTTATCTTGAAGAGATCACCATCGTCTGTCTGTAGTAAGAAGAAGAAAGCTCCTGCAGCACCCTTAAGTTTATGCATAACTCCCGCTACAATGTTTCGCTTTCTTTGTGGATCTTCCGTTGCACCACGGCGGCGAGGGATAGCAACGCGGAACGCTTCTTGGTTAGAATGCCTATAGGTGATATTGTCTTCCCCACAAACTAAAACACCACTAGGTCCATCTGTTCCTCCAGGTACCTGGAAAAGTATGTTCGCCGTTCGATCGACAGGATCCGACCATTTTCGCACCACATGATTCAGCCCCAGATCGAGTTCATAGTAGACAAGCTGTTTTTCAATCTCGTCATAGGCTTGACCTGTTGGATCCTGATCCGACTCTCCATACTCAATCTCGAGAGCCGCAAACACCGGATTTGCATATCCCACATCCAATGCTACCAATGCGAACACTAACGTCTGTGCTCTATGAGCTTCCAAGGGGGATGATATAGTAAGTTCCGCTTGAGAATTGCGATTCAAGACATACACGAGCTTATTCTTCTCCACCGATGCCGTTAAACAAGCTCTGCCTTTCGGGTCCACAGCCAAGTATTGCCCTGGAACTACTCTTCGAACGCCCGATTTGCCAAAGGTCTCGAGATGCAGGCGGTTGAATTTGTTTTGTGCGGGGACAAACTCAACGATCGTTATACGGCCAGAGTCGGATGTGATGATAATATAGTCTGCGATTGTTTATTTTAGCTTAGCTCTCAATTGGGGCCGACTTTCTATAAAAGTCGTCCCTATAGGCTGTTCATATCGGTATGATTCGTGCTGCCATCGATGCTTCAAATCACTAAGTGAAGCTCAAGTGGGATGAGATGAAGGACTTACCCTTATTGCTGCCAGCCAATCTAAAAGCTGCAATAGCCCTTATAATACCAAAGACATCGTGTGAAAGTGCTGTAATGATCTTCCCCTGCGATAGATCTGGTCTATGAAGAGTAAGACGCGAACCAGAGGCAGTCACAATCTGTTGTTCTTTCGTACCAGCAAACTGTCCGAGTATTGCCTGGGTGATGGCGGTGGGAGGATTGATAGTCAAGCTGTACAGGAATTGGTTTGATGTGGTAGCCATGTTTGGGCAGCGGCGCAGAAAGTCTGCGCAGCTTCAGGTAAGAGTTATCACTTTGCGCGAAAATATAGAGATAGTATCATCTGTAGAGGTTCGACAAGTAGCTTGTCGCAAAGCTTTTGGATATTCGAGGTTGGTTTTCTTGAATCTACAAATATTCACGAGCTAAAAGGATCCATGCCGCTTTAATAAAGAATACGCGACCACTTATCATGGAAATCACCTCATGTATCAAATTTCTTATACACAGCTTGTGAACTTTCACTTCTACAAAAAAGTTTAAGAAGCTTGACGGTGCTTGAACATCATGCGTCCTTCAACTTCATATACCTGCCAGAAGTGCCTGCATGCGCTCAGAAAAACGCCTAGGTCGATCAGCCTGGGGAGGAGAACCATTACTTCTGGTAATAGTAGAAGCCCCAAGCTCTCTTCGAATCTGCCATCTGGGAATCAATTGGCACAACAGGACTTAGGCCGTCGAGCAATTTCTTTTGGACAAGGGCAGATAGCGAGAAATGAGCCTCCGCAATATAGGACTCCAGGTGGCTTGGAATCAACCCCGCCTCCAGAAGTTGAAGGCCGAGCTCTCTTGAAGCCGAATAACCTCTTCCACTCGTTCTCGAACTCACCATCCCCTGAAATAAGAAGGCGAGCAGCTTTCATGAAACAAAACGCCTATTGCCCACATCCGGATCATCACCAGACTCGATTGCCAACAAACCCAGACGATCCCGAAGCACGAAAATCTGCTACAGGTGCGCTACCTCCTGCTCACGTCAATTTCGAATGCCCAGATTGCGGAATACCTGTGGCATGCTCAGAAGAGCATTGGGCGGATGATTATGAGGCACATTTGGAGATTTGTGATACCCTGCGAGAGATAAATGAGGATGATCATGATCTACGCTGCGGCAGGTTCTTTCCAGAATTCGAGTACCCTGGAGATCAGATTGAGGAGGCGATGGTTAACATGACAAATTGGGATACCCTACTTTTTTCGAGAGAATTCAAGGCTATTAATGACGAAAGAAGCTTACGACAAGCGACTAGGCTGTTGACGTATCCTCTTACTATTGGAAGTGTGCTGCATGAATTGAGTCCTTACAATATCAAGAAAGGTGGAAGATTGACCGTTGAAGGTCTCAAGAGTTTGAGTGGTATGCCAGACCTTCAAGTGTCTCGGAAATTTATTGGCTAACTAAATCAGCTCTTCGTTACAATCTACATCCTGCACGAACCGGTGGTGGATCTGAGATCAAGAATCTTAGACCAACCCCGCCACCAGTAAGAATTTTCATTTTAGGAGCTCGCGCAGAATCTTCGTTACCAAGAGAAGTTTGGGTGCAATTAGCACATCTATTTCCTCGGGTCACATTCCATCTGATCTTCATTGGACCCGAAAGTATGGCGAACAGAGATGCCGAATTTCCTCTGCCTGAGAGAACTCCGGGAAATCCTTTCGGCTCAATTGTTGAAGATCGTATCACAAACTCCTTGAAGATTAGTACTTTTGTGGAGTATTATCACACCCTTCACAAAGCGGGTCACTTTTATCCCTTTGACCCTTACTTTGATTGCTTCATGCTTTTCCATCCTGGCTTGGGACATCCAGCCAGTTCACATGAGTGGGCGGAAACTATCCCACAACTGTTAGAAACCAAAGTGCCAATCTTGGTTACCGGATACACACAATACGATATGGATCGAGATATTGATTGGGTTAAAAAGACCGTAGGCGGAGAAATGGACATGTTGATGGAACCAGAAGAGAATCGCTTCCGGAGTTTGAGATGGGATCTGAACGACATGGACCCCCAAGACATTAGCTGTGGTAACTGGGGTGTTTGGGCGTTCAGAGGAAAAAGGTATGTTGTCACCTTGACCGACAACCATGACTCAGCCATGACTCGATACTGACATTTTATAGATATGAGACTACGAGGGGTAAAGAGTAGTGATTCACTACAATGGATCATGGTTACGAACATGATGTTCTATGTTTTAGACGGACTGTTCGCTGTAAAGAACTATAACCACACCTGTGTATTAATTCTCAATTATGTATAAATGCAACCCCGTCCTATGCATCTCGATCCTGATTATAGCATGAAGAATTATTAACTGGATTAAATGACACAAAGACAATATATCTCATCTTTTGCTAACAAAGTCAAATGTGGCATTCCTCTTTGATGTAACATTGTTCCCAAGTTTATCTATTAACACTCCGGAACTTCTCCATATGGGCCCCTTTCTTTATCTTATCGCAACCGAGGAGCGGAGAAAAGCCCAGGTACATAATGATTTTCCTCTACAAAACGTCATCGTGAAAAAACAACGTAGAACTTCCAGTCCTAGCACCTGAAAGTATAATTTTTTTTATTTACAAACTCAAACTCATAATTGCAAAAATGTCTTCCAAATCCCCACGTTCTTTGACGACTATCTACGTTACTCGCCATGGCGTAAGTTTTCTCTTATAGTTTGCGTTTTATCCATACTGACTGACTTTCCCAAGTTCCGTTCAAATTGGATTGTCGACCCTGCAACAGGTACATACACCGCCAATATTCCCACTCCTACCGGCATACCCAGCGACCCCGCGCTCGCAGGATATGGCGAAGTACAAGCCGCAGAACTTGCTCTCCATCTAAGCACCCTTTCTCCACCCATCGAAAAAATCTACTCCTCTCCCTTCTACCGCTGCATCCAAACGATATCACCTCTCATTCCCCATCTCTCTTCTCGCGCAAGCGACCCGGCGACTCTTAAAATCCGCGGCGAAAACGGCTTCGGTGAATGGTACGGTACTGCTCGATTCGATCATCCCAGTCCTGCTACGCCGGAATTGTTACATTCTTTATTCCCGACGTATGATAAAGAATATGTGCCAAAGATTCGACCAAGTGTTAATGGAGAGAGCATAGAGGCGTTGCATGATAGGACGGCATACGCTTTACATAGGGTTATAGAAGATGCGGATAGGGAGGGTGTTAAGGCTATTGTCATATGTACGCATGCGGCGACTTTAATAGCAATTGGGAGATGCTTGACGGGGAGAATGCCGGATGATGTCGGCGAGGAAGATTTCAGGCCGTTCACTTGTGGATTGAGTGTTTTCGAGAGGAAGGAGAGTGGAGATGAGTCAGGAAGGGATGTGGCTATGTGGAAAGGTCCAGAAAAGGAGATACCTGAAGTGGGATGGAGAAATGGTAATGGTGTTGGAGGTGGATGGGAAATTAAGAAGAATGGTGATTGTAGCTTCTTAAGTGGAGGAGAAGAGCGAGGATGGTGAGTTATTCGGCGATTCGTTTTATTAAGATGGAGTATGATGTTTACTAACATTCTACAGGCGTTTCTCTGGAGATGAATCATTTTCTACAACTCCAGCCTTGCCAGCCCTAGATGCTGGATCTGCGCTTGGTGTTGTTATCGAAGGGAACAAACCAGGTAGCCCTTCTGAACCATCAAGACTATAATGGCGGATGCACTGCAGCGTGAGATGTTTCGGATGATCACAATTTTTGACGAAATCGTGGATATACTTTGAACATGTCTTTAAATATGGAGAACGATACCCGGCCAACATGGTGGATAGATTGGTACACTAGAAGACTATAGATAGCATGATATCCCAGACGCCAGAAAATAATGCAATAATATCTTCTAATTACACTGCACAATCTATCTAAGCCTAGACAATGCAATCCCATCGTATGTAGTATGGATCTATACCTCCCCCTCGAGAAATAACTTGTGTAATATCCTCATATATCGTATCTAATATCCCGCGGGCTCTTTAATTTTGGGAAAAGCTGGCGCATCTAGGTTACTCAAACAATCCTTCTTCCAGTGAGCAGGAGTGTACTTGTCGACTATGTTTTTGAATTCCGCCTAGATATAATTAGTCAATGCCGAATGGGGAGTATTTGAGGGTGAAATAATACCAATGTACAGAATGACTGGTCGCCATCAAGATGTTTGCCTTGTGGCCTACAACCTGGAACCGTCATAACTTTATCATTATAACGAATTCTAACATAATAGCCATCCAGCTTAGATCTCTCTGTTTCCGAGAGATCACCAAGCTTCCTCCTTGCAATACCAACAGGACCTGCTTCAGTTTTTTTGCCCAATCCAAATATCGAAAGCAGTCCTTTTCCGGTACCGGTATTGCTGCTGCTGGACTGCTCATGGCTGGATTTTTCAAGCGAAGATTGCTTTTTACGAAACATCTCTAAAGCAATATGAGAGGTATACGGTGGCCAAGGCTCACCCTCGAATGCGCCCAAACTAGTAAGAACGGCGGCGAGAGTTGTATCATGGCAACCACTCAATCCCATCTTTATAGCTCTCTCCCCCCCTCTCCCAATGCCGGTCGAGCCATTCTCACCCCCAGTTTCGAACAAACCATCTTGCCCGTTATGTTCAACACTTCCAACCATTCTCGATACCAGATCGCCCATGAGTCCTCCAATGCCAAGAGAGCGATATTCTTCTGACTCCTTATATCCATCAAACCACTCCTCAACTCCTATTTTTTCTATGATGGCCCGACCTCTTTTATCGTAGAATTCTTTGGGTAATCTGGTTTCAGGCCCATGGGCTAGGGTGGAGTTTATAGTGTCCATAATACCGGATAGTCTGGGGTGAGAGTCGACAGCTACCCTTTTACTTGAATCAGGCATCCACTTGCCAATAAGAAAGTTTAAATATTCCATTTCGTCTGTTTCGTTCCAACGATCAGCGGTTCGCTGTGCGAAAGCTCTGGATAATTGAGCAAATCTTCTACAACCACTGTCATTCGGGAACAAAGTCTCATCTAGGGAATAGGCGGTTAGCATGGAGCTTGAGGTTCCAGAGTCTGCGACACATACCAGAAGCCGAGCGTGTGATTATAGTTGGCGGGGGGCAAGCTGCAGCGCGGGCATAAGGCGGATACATGCCAAAGAAGGCTTGTTGCATTGATTCCAGAGCTCTTGGAATTGGCGTCGCGCGAAGATACAAGAAATCGGTATTATGTATCATCTGAGGTAGGAATCCCAATTGGTCAACATAAAGTCTTCGAAGTCGAGTTCCCAACTGTGAAGTAGTTTCTCTCCCCTTATCTGTCAATTCACCCAAATTACAAACATCGTCCACCTCTCCCCGAGGCCCTCGTGCAATAATAGGGCCATCGTCATTGCCGAATGTCTCCAGACGACGTCTCCATTGAAGGGGGGTCCAATCCGAGGAATTAGCTTCCATTGTAGCGCTCACCATTCGCCGAGCTGCTGAACAATACGGCCAGTAAGGCTGCAGTCCAGCGTTTTGAAATCTCGCAGAAACGGGACTTCGCTCGCCATGTCGCATTAGAACTTGAACAAATTGGAGTTGTAGCTCATCGGGGTATAGCTTTTTGAGCTCCTCTTGCGAGTAAGGGCCGCGGGGTTCTAGTGTAGTCATTGCGATACCTTTCTTGTATGTTTCAAACGAATATGCACTACCGTAGTGTATTTGTAGACTTAAGTTGAGGACCTCTAGCTCCTTTTCCTACGCCCGAGAAAGCGTGGAAACGTATCAAGCTTGAATATGACATGGTTGACATGCTACCTATGCTTGAAGCCGAGCCCGGGAGCGTCTCGGGTACCTAGCCTAGCTTAGTAAATCGTCATCGACCAATGGATAATGGACAAGATTGTACCATCGGCATTTAAGTTTCCGACCTTTCAAGGGTTGCTATGGATGTTTACTAAATTTATTATATTATCGAAAATCGATTAATTTGTAATGAATTTTTACTCAAAGTTTACAAACTCTCACATTTGCCTCCTCCGTGAGTAATCCTACTACGAGACAGATGCTATGAGTTCGCCCTATGTTTGTATAACATGTCGACGAACTCTCAGTCATTTACGTCGAAACAAATCCTTCCAATGGCACTCCAAAGCTACATTTAACTCTCTAATCGGTACCCCTCAAAGCTCCACGAATGAGCAATATAAGCAGGATTATGTCGAGTCGACGAGAGGTTTTCAAGGCGGAGAAACTAGGAATAGACCAAATTTACCGCGAAGGCCACCGGCTTCTCGCCATGCGACCAGAGAGCCAGCAGATGCATTGGAGTCAATGTTTGAAGATACCCTGAAGCAACAATCGATTCGACAACCAGCTCGCACATCAGAGCTTTCCCAGAGGACGTCATCAACTGTGAAGGCTTATCAAGATGGAGAAAAACTGAAGAAAATGCTCCAGGAGGAACGCCCCCTGAATGAATGCTGGTCCTTCTTCGTGGAACATTTTGGGCCTACTGCTTGGAAAAATGGTACAATTAGTCGAACCTCATGGCCTGCCTATCTCAAGTCTACAGTCCCAAGAATGCTGAGGCTCATAAGAGATAAGAGAAAGGAGCAGCCTCTCCGGGACGATGTGCCTGGCTTTTCAGAAATGATACTGGTCACGTTTGAGCTGGGATTACTGCGTGGCACGCAATGGGTTCAAATGATAAACACCTTGATTGACAGCATTTTAAAAGCAGGTGTTGCAACGGAAGAGGGACAGGCATTACTCTCTGAACTTCTCAAAAGCTGGAATATCGTTTGTCGTCGTCGACCTCGACGACTTCAAACCCAAGAATTAATTAATAAACTAGATCCCGAAGTCATACCTTCTTGTTCTGACTGGTCAAATCTTCCTAATCATTCTTTGCATAGTATCTTTCTGGAAAAACGCCAAAATGGAATTCAATATGCATTTGGTCTTCTCACTCCACAATTTTCCCTAGGTGAAATGTATCAGTTGCCTACCATCGCGCTCGCAACACTTAAGATTCTCCTCGAACTTGACCAGGTCGGAATTGGCGCAGCAACCGTGGTGGAGGATGCAAAGCCGCTCATGTTGAAGTTCTCGAGTATGGTCAACGCATGTTCGATGTCATTGATTGATGCCGCTGAATTCTTTCGAGATGTCTCTGAACCTGTGGTCAATCTAGTCAAAAATGGCTGGTCTACCATCAAGGAGTTCACCAATAAGCAGAATGCTAGGAAGGATTTTAAAGTGACGGAAGACATGCGATCTCAGGTTTTACACAAAAAAGTTATGGATGCGCATGCTAGAAGAGATGTCACTTCACTAGATCAACTATGGTCGCAAGCGCAACGACTTCCAATCTACATTCCAACTGACAACGATGGCTTTAACTCTGGCTATCGAACCGGTTATCTTACTCCTGCCTTTTACAACTTGTTCATTTTGTTATTTATGCATCTCAAGCAACCACCTCGAGCCATTGAAGTTTGGAATCACATGATCAAGAACAATCTTACTCCAAACCTTGGTGCCTGGGATGCCATGTTGAATGGCTGCAAGAATTCCCGCGATGCAAAAGGCCTTGAGCAAGTCTGGGCCATGATGATATCATCAGGAGAAAACCCCGATATAACCTGTTGGACTACCAGAATCAGCGGTCTTATTCACTGTTATCAACCAGAAGCTGGTATCCGCGCACTAGATGAGATGGGTCGTTTATGGTTAGCAGCAGCCCGGAAAAAATATCCCAATCTCAAGATCGCGAATTACAAAAACGTGAAAGACATACCGGGAGCTGTCAAACCTACCATTGCAACTATCAATGCGGCGGTTTCGGGTCTTATAAAAAGACAAGAAATAAGAGCGGCTGATCGCATCCTCGCCTGGGCAGATCAATGGGGCATCATTCCTGACGTTCAAACATACAATACACTTCTTTCGTCAATAGTCCGCGCCGGTCATCAAGACAAAACTACAGAAATATTGACTTCTATGGAAGGCCACGGCGTCCAAGCCGATGCTGCCACTTTTGTCACAATCCTAGATCAAACATTTGCAGATATAGAAACCCTCAGTCCTGCAGAACAGATTGAAGCCATAAACAACACCTTCCTCGCCATGGAACGAATGAAAGTCACACCCAACCAATTTTTATACGGTAAAATGATCTACCTCCTCCTCCGAGGCGTCCCCGCAGACATCAGCCCCGTCTCCGAAGTCATGAACAGAATGGCCACCCAAGGCCTCAAACCCTCAACATACATCTACACCATCCTCCTCGAATACTATTTCGCGCAATCGCCCCCGAACTTCCAAGCCGCGACCACGCTCATCGAACGCGCACAGCTCACCGTAGGTTCCGTAGATCACATCTTCTGGGATCGATTGATCGAAGGATACGCGAGCGTGGGCGATACCGACACGGCGATCTCGTATCTGCGAAATGTGCAGAAGAGTAAACAGTTCACGTCGTGGAATACGATGAGGACGTTGTTGATGGCCCTGGTGGAAAAGGATGAGTGGGATGTCGCGACCGAGTTGGTCCATAATGCGGTCAAGGATACGGGGGGCCCGATCGACCCCGAGGAGAGGGGCGTCGAGGGTCAGCATAAGTTTTGGGAGTTGGTGCGGGAATTGAGAATTTTGGATTGAGGGGAGAGTGTGGAGTGCGGAGTGCGGAGTGTGTAAGGAGGATGAGAATTAAAGAAAAAAAGAGGGAACTGCATAGATGTGTGTACATCTATCAGCTAAAACTTTATATATCATTGGTTCGGTACCCCTGAGCTAGTTGATCTAGGAAGAAAAAACTAGCTATTGCACATGTCATTAAACATTTTGTAGAATGCTAGAAGAATCTTAGAATATAGAGTATGTCAAATATGATCAATGTACATAGACGGTGCATATCTATCTCTGCATCTATCCCATCGATCGCACGTGAATAAATTTTTCATGTCATATTCAATTTCATCTCATTTGAAATCTCACTAAATATGCTATATCATCGTTCTTCATGACCAACCATCCCATCTCCTTTGCCCAAACATCATCACAGCAAACACCTGTTCTAAACAGTGCACACCCATCACACAAAAGAGTCAAGACCCACGCGAATAAACACAAAGAAACGAAACCATCTCTAAACATATATCCCCAGCCATCTCATCTCAAATGATCAAGCCCGGTCCAACCACGCTACGAAACATAAATAAGCTCAAGCGCTCCATGCCTCGCGCGCAAAACAAACAAACAAAGGGAGAATTGGCTGTTTCCTATGTTCAATCCCATAAAGATAAATTCGAATCCTAAACCCCTGTGCATTTTCCATCCAGACATCATACCAAACGTCTCGCCAAATCCCATAATAAAAACCCCCATCTATCCATCAAGCAATTCCCTAAATCATGATTCCAATAATGCAATTGCTCTACAATCGTCGTTTCCCAACGACATCATATGTACCATGTCTCATTTCGTATATCCACACTCCAAAATTTCCCAATATGAATAATCACATGACAGCGCAAGCACTGCTCCTCGCTCTCCTTCTTCTTCCCACGCCTCCACCAGCAGCCACTCCACCTTCCTCTTCATCCGCATGCATCATCTGCGCCTCTCTGGCTCTCCTTCTCCTCCTTCTAATCCCAGCGCCACCGGCACCAGCCTCTTCATTTGCCATCATGTATTCTGTCCATTTCCTCTCTAATCTTCCTGCTGCCGAAAGATCTCCCCTCAAAACTCTCTTCGTATGTTCATCTACCGTTAATTGCCAACCATAGAAGCATTTTAGCGTGATGATTTCTGTGGGGAATGAATATCTATGTGAGTTGTCGTGATCAACCGGCTTCGTAATTTCCGAGTTTCGCGAGAGAACTTCACGAATTCCGGTCCATGTTACATTTGAGCAATCGAATACTACCATGTGAAGGCCAGGACAAGGACGTGATAGTGGATTTGTTGTACGTGAGGATCGGAGTCGAACCACAGTTGCTGCTTCGGCAAGAATTAGATCGCTAATTCTGGTATTATCCATGTCGATACTCTGGAGACCAGTGCAAGCGCGGATGACAGGGAGCATACCCGTATCACCTAGGTTTTCGCAGTAGCTGACAGAGAGATGTTGGAGGGTGGGAGCGCAAGGTGCCTTAGCGAGATGGTTGGATAATAAATCGTTGCTAAGCTCACTGAGATCTTCCAAATCGAGATGTGTCAAATTTGCACAGGTAGCTAGGATATCCTCGAGTGCTTTGTCTGTCAAGGCAATGGATCCACTCAATTGCAGACCCTCCAAATCCTGACATATATAGGCAAGTGATGCCACACCTCTATCCGTCAATCTGTTACAGCGGCTCAAATCCAAATGTCGAAGTTTTCGTTGCGGAACCAATGGAGCATAGGTAAAAGCGTCAAGTTCTGGATCCTTACCATGCATCATTATTTGAAGGGTGTCATCAGTGATATCTGTACAGCCACTCAAAACTAGTCGCTCAAGTTTATTGGACTCAAAGATTAGTAGCGCCAGATCTTCATTGTCGAGGCCCCTGATTTCTCCAGCACGAAGATCGATTAAACTTGGACAACCTTGAATGACTAGCTGTAGACCCAGTGCATCCATATGAGTACACCATGAGACATTGAACATCTGGAGATGTGGGCAGGATTGTGCTATGATCTTGCAGGTTGCGTTTGTGACGGCTGACAATCCAGTAAGATTAAGATTGGTTAACCTTCCGTTGCTTTTCAAAAGATGGTGTAAAGTTGTTTTTTGAAAATTTCGACATCCTTCAAGTGTCGCATTTATGAGATTCTTGCAAGCTTTCACTACCACTTCTGCACGCTTATAGTGCTCAACTTGTACACAACCTCGGAGGTTTAGGTCTTTGATAAAAGGACCTGCTGATACAATGATCTTTGCCAAAGATTCAGCGGGAATCTCGGCATAAAATTCCGAGGCATCGAAGCATGTCCAGAGCTGTCCATCGAAACACGTTTTGTGAAAATCATGACAAGTGTTGGAAGCTCGTACCAATTCCTTTGGCGTCAGGAATGCAAAGATATGCAACTTAACCTCGTGTGGCATTTTGTCCCAAAATTTGAAATTGCTCTTCTTGATGGGTTTAGATTTTATCGTTATCGGCTTTGAAAAGTAATCCTCGACGATTTCTTGACCCGCAGATGAAGACGTAGATTCCCTTGCCTCCGCGATGGACAGTTGTTGTAAGTCCTGCTGCAAAGCTGATGCACCAGCCATCGCTTCATTCTCGATGCGTTGCATAGCAATGTGTCGATACACTGGATCGTAATAGGGAGTATCAAGACCAGGAGTAGCTGGTGTCGAATCTGCTTCTGAGCTAACTCTTGAAGTTTGCCCTGAGGCTGGCACTCTGGAAGAACTTCCTTCTGTTGATTGGGCGGGAGGGTTCTCCGCGATGGGGGGAGCGAAACTTATACAGGAAAGTGTAGACCTGCTTCCATACGGACTGCTTTTCGCTCGTTTTCGACTGAACTGTGCGAGTGTAGGCGAGGACGATATTCTTTGAAGCCATTTACCTTTGGATTTAACAGGTCTTTCATCGTTCATGACTGGTGCTGAACCTCCGACTGGGGTTGAGAAATCCGCCATTGTGTTGGCCATTTTATTTTCAAATCTGAATTGAAACTCTGAAATAATGTCCTTGTTCCAGGAGTGCGAATTTGATCGTGTTTGAGAAAGGAGACAAGCGACCGAAAAATAGCTAAGGACTGACTGGCGTTGATATGCGGGAGGGTCCTTTTATTTCAATTCACTAATGTCTGGAATCTGTGCTGGTCAAATCCCACGAAAACAAGGCTCAAGTATAGTGTAATCCCATTTATCGATTGCGAAATGTTTGCTAATCGAAGATGTAATAGTTATTCCAGGAGACAAGGGAAATGTTCAATTCCTTCCCCTTTGTTCTTTTAACATGGACCGACCAGCGATTGTTATGTCTTCCTCGGCTCTTTCAACGTAAAGTGGGAGGTAGATTTGGAGGCGTAGAGATAGATAGGAGTCGCAGATGTGTGTCTGCTATCTTCAACATTTAATGGCACAATCCATAAGTGAATCAATCATGTATGCACATGCATATGAAATATGATAACTGTGATAGAAGGAACTCACCACCAAGAAAATAGGATGGGTGCAAATGAGAACAATAGATATCTCTGAATACCAATGCCGGCGTTGAATATCGATCACTTTCCAAGTCCTTATCGTAAAGCTCCTTATCGGCTCAACTGGGCTTTGCACATGAACAAGTTTCGTGATTCAAGAAAATTGATCAGATGTTCAATTTCGCAAGCATGAGACAAGATTTGATGATAAAGAATGTGGGAGAGGTTTGAGATAGCGAGTAGAAGAGCTGGACTGCAATGGAAGATTGAAAAGGCTGAAGAGAGGGGAAAGGAAGGGAAGGGAAGGGAAGAGATAGGAAAGAGGTGAGAGGTGAGAGGTGAGAGGTTTTTATTATTATTATTGAATAAACAAGCCAGTCAAGCCGCCAGCCCAGGCGGAATACCAACCGATTTACGGCCACTGCGATTTTCGACTTTCCAGGGGTGGACAGAGACTGGACCGACACTGGAGCGACACTCGAGCGACACTTCTCACAGGAAAACAGGAAACAGGAAACGGGAAAGCGATAGGTTGAGAATCAAAAATGCACGTATCGTAAAGACACTCATTTATTAATAAGTTCTGGAAGCGATGGGTCGTTCACCATTTTTCTTGTCCCATTCTTTTATCTTGATTTTAACATTTTAACCAATTGACCGAGGCCAACTTTTCTATTTCGAATGGAAATATGTACTGTACGATGTACTGGTATATCTAATTCGAATTGAATTCAGCCTACGAATAGTGAATGATATTATATCCAGAAAGCTACGATATGTTGACTCGGATAAATAAATAAATATACTGGGCTTCTTTGGAGATATCATTTAGGAGGAAATGTCTCTAGATGCGCCCATAGATCTTTTGACTATCTATATCTATTATTGAATTAACCTCTCACTAATATAAAGTTTAAATTCAAATCGCCGTACCCAAAGCGCTCGTCTCCCTTCCAGATCGAGTCAAGTTACCCAAAAAGGAAGAAGACCTGAATGCTTGTGAGTCGTGTTAGTTCAATGATATTCCCTCACTCGAATTCCCCTCTCCACCTGTCCCCTGGTATGGGGATGAGGATTCAAGTAGATCTTTCCCTTTCCACACTTGAAGCATCGCTATACATGCAATTGCGTGGATGCATACACTAAAATCACGCTTGGCCGTGCGAATGGCTTCGTGGCTGAGCCAAGGTCGGTCGTCAAAAGTGGATAAAGATGCTGCGACGGGTATCCCGAGCGATGAATTCGTACTCTGCTGTACGGGGTAGCAAAGGAATTTGATTCGGCGACGATTGCTCTACAGCTTATAAGTTAATGCAATACTACCAAAGGTCTATCAGAGTCAGCTCCGAATTATTGGCTTACAGAAGGTGGGTATGATAGATATTTGTTCCTTTCCTATTGTCAGCAGTTCATGCAACAATTTTATTTGTATTTTTATTTTTATTTTTATTTTTTCGAGTTTTTTCCTTCTTTTTGTTTGGGGGTTTTCCCAATCTGATTCTTGAAGCATTTACCCATCACGACCATCAATCCTTTCTCTCTGGGGTACGATGTACAGCTTAATGCGGGGTTCCTGGATAGCAAAGTAATAAATAAGGGTATGTACAGCATTTATTACTCCGTATGTCGACATAACTTGGAGAATTGGTCCGAATCGTCAAAGTGGCTGAGTGGGTTCTCTAGTTCTCTTTTCTATTTCCTCTCCACTTTCTTTTTGCCAAGCTTTGAAGGGTTAATCGATAGCGTTGCTTGTTCTTTTGGGGCAACTAAATGCTAATTGATAAAGTTGACAAGTGTATCTTTTAATACGCTCATAATACCGCCGCAAGACAGCATGATTTGTATCACCGAAATTCGTGACTAGACCTGCCTGCGTGGATGGTGAAGTTTGGATGAATTGGATATTAGCCTGATAGAGAGGGTTCATTTTGGCAGTCGGGTCTATCTATCATGTCACAGCAGCCAATGGAAAAGTCAATTTCCATAAAATCGTAGGCATTATCTCTCCTTTTGGAATTGCTGACCATCAATGAAAGGTAGGGTTGAGGAAAATAAACCTTAAAGAGAAACTATATCTTCATGAAAGTACGCCTCCCTTCTTGCATAACATGATTTCCTTGCTTCGGATATCGAGGGTGTCCAAGGATACTCTATATTGTCAAAAAATGGCAGGTACCCGAGGTATCTTCGGATCATTGCCATGGTAGGAAGATCATCGTCGAATCGGCCCCAATTAATATCGAGACACCAGACGACCAATTCACCTTGGCGGAGTATTAAGAAAATTATGGTATATGATGAGCAAGAAATTGGACATCAAAGCAAGAGCTGTTGTGCGATATAATCATACAATAGGGTGTTTTTGGTGATATCAATTTTGTGATGAAGGGGTTACGCGAATGCCATCAGAGGTTACTCGAGGATCCAAATATTCAAGAGAACGATTGAACGGCTGAGCGAATCGGCGGAAACGGTTCCAAAAGATCTAATCCCCGGCCTGAAATGCTGTGTTACGATGCTGCACGCCATCTTGGATCGAGTTTATAATCAGCAAGCCCGCAAGTATAAGATGAAAGCTGGAGAAGAAGCCCACGTGTGATTAATATATAAATGTATAGGTAGCTGGGTTGATTGAAGAGGAGTGTACAGCGCTCACTCGTACAGCATAAAAAGAATTGTCAAGCTTGCTGGTTTAAGTCGGTGCTATATACGAATAAACGGGGATAAAGAGTTGGCAGCAAGCATCTTGCTAGGACCACGATGTATGGTATGTGAGTACAGTACAGTAGTTTCAAACTCAGCACGCCCTTACTTACTAGTACTTCAAAAAGGAATACTGTACTATATCTACACACACATGTACTTTTTCCGTCAATGTTAAGTCTTATCTTGAGAGTTAAGACTTTGATATGTAAAAGGGCCAAGGTCAATTGTTCTTCGGAGAACTTATACTCAATCCATCTTGAACTCGGTGACAAGAGTAATAACAAGATCAAGCCGTCATTGAATCTTTTGAGTTTCCCTCTTGAAATGTCTCGCATGTTTCAAAGTTTCAAAGTTTCTTAGGAAACACTTCTTTTCGGTGGGGTATAGCGTTTAAAGTAAAAAGATGGTTGGATGATTGGATGAAGTGGATGGTTGGTGGATCATCCATTCATTCATTCATTCATTCATCCATCCATCCATCATCCATCCATCGTGAAAACAAGGTGAATACAGTATAGTACCAGTAACCAGTAACCAGTAGTCGTAGCCACGACTTACTTGCAAGGCGAACGAAGCAAATCTGTAACCTATTCCAAACCTCCAACCTATCAGCCGTGTCTCCTCCAGTGCTGCTCCATTCGATTCATTCTGTACTATAAAACCGTTGTTGCTGACTTGACTCCACATCCATCGTAAAACACTTCACGTGAGAAGCTGGAAAGAAACAGAATAATACTCGAGTAATTCGCTGCATGATCATCAATAATAAAGCAAAAGCAAAAGCAAAGGATATTTTCCCGAGTTTGCTAATCCAACATAACCATTCATTCATTCATTCATTCATCAACGACCTCATATATTGAAATTCCACACATTCATTCTTACTCATCTTCACACCATCAATCACTTCGTCTTGTGTTTGTCTACATCTATATGATATATATATATATACACATTCTTATAACTTATTGTATTCTAATATATCATCATCAGATACATATAACAAACTCAAGGACAAGCCTTGCTTGTACTTAACTTCCCTTCCGACCCCATCTTTTTCCTATTACCACTCTCAAATTTCGATTTTCTAATTTTCTATCACGAAAGCAAAAGCAAAAGCAAAAGCCCTTCGAGTTTTCTAACTCGTAAATCCTTCGAGGATACATATCTTTGGTTACTTGCAAAAGCTCAACAGATTCGTTATATTTCCTGATATTTTGGCACGAGAAGAAATATTCTATTAATGGTACGTTTGTTCGGTACTTATTATTCGAAACGATATCATTTGTTACACATAACAGCTGGAGGTTGCCGCTTGAAACTACTACTGTACTAAAGAAAGTACTTTTTTACTCGTAACCGCCAAACCAACCCATCTTTCTGGCTTTTCAAAGCTAAAAGAAGCTTGTGAACTTACAAAAGTCTTCACAATTATGCTGAAGACGGATACTTCAAATAATCATGGTTTGTCTTTATTTCCTAGTATTAGTGATATGATTCTGTTCGAAATTGCTTGTTCGAAGCTTCCCTTTGATCGGCGCATGAATTCCACCCACCAAACCTTCGTCACTATATTGCCAGTCGTACCTTACTTTTTTTTCTCCCTTTCCCTTCCGCATTGTGAGTATAAGAAAACTGATGGGTTATTTTTCAGCCTTTGAGAACAACACAGCTAGGGAACCCGATCACGACCGCAGTGTACCCCTTCGCCCCTCGGAAGTGCCAATACCGAAAAAAAGAAGTACTGGGAACCTACTCGCACATGCTTCAGCCGGAGCGGATAGGGCTAGGATACGATTCTCTTTTGATGAAGGGCTGGCGGCGGCAGAGTTTGATACAATGTCGAGGTTAGTTTCTGGTGCCTGGTGCCTGGTGCAGGAGAAACAAATCATGAGGTCATGGGGCGAATCTGCGCCTGATTATGTAAATGACATTGGAGAATTCGGTGACTGACGGAAATCCTTCTACAGTACTAGATCGCCCGTCGTAACGGAACATGAGCATGGGCTTGGTGCTTCAGGGTTAAGACGAATTCGACAACAACTTCCAAGAGTACCAGTTTTACCTTCCTCCGAAAGCTCCTCCAGAGCTGCGTCTATAAGTGAACGCTCGAGTTCAATGGCCCTTCCCTTTTCCGGCCGAGCGGC
Source organism: Sclerotinia spermophila (assembly GCA_038090695.1). Taxonomy (NCBI): domain Eukaryota; kingdom Fungi; phylum Ascomycota; class Leotiomycetes; order Helotiales; family Sclerotiniaceae; genus Sclerotinia; species Sclerotinia spermophila. Next base: position 138,035 of record JBBMOJ010000015.1, read on the forward strand.
TTCTGTAGCCATACCCTCTGGGCCATCCTCTCCAACCCTACCATTTACCGAAGATCTTACACGTTTCCCATCTGAGTCATTACATTCCTTTTCTTTCGCCCACCAATCAGATGAATTTATTCACAACCGTCAAAATCTCCTGAAAAGGTCCGTCGAGTTCATGTCACAGAAGTTGGGCTGGGGAACAACAAATGCAGGTATAGCCAGTGCTCAAGCAAGAGTGAGCGGAGACGCGGAGATGCAGAGCATGCTCGAGCTTTTGGCAAGAGCCAAATTGGTTGGAGCGAACAATATTGGAGCTGGAGAAGAGCAGGCAATGGTAGGACCTCTCACCGGACCGGCAACTACTCTGAATTCTCGGAATGTTTTCGATGCTAGCTTCGCCATAGGTTCCGAAAGTTCGGAGCCGATGGAAAGTTCTCCTCCTTCACCTACCAGCGCTAAAAAAGTGACCAACTCATTACATACCTTACGCGAAGTTGATCTACAGTCCATCGAACCCAAAAATGGTGCAGCAACAGCCCCACCAGCGGATTCTGAACCTTCATCTAGGACTCCGACGAATGAGAGTCGGACGACGGCTCAAACATCCCCACCAGCCACGAGACGCCAAAGTCTAAAGAGAACTTACACTGATCTGGAACCTTTGAGCTTACAGAACAAGCTATTGGACGCTATGTCACAACCTTACATCGCTACTGATTCTCTCCATGAATCCATGTTTTCTCCTTCTATGCCACAAACCACTAGTGCCTCGACTTTTGGACCCCATTCTCTAGGATCAGTGAATCACAATCATTCGAGTAGGTGGGCACCTGCTGCTCAAGCTATCTTTACCACGGAAAGCACTTCGCCATATACTATTTTGGCTGCCAACGACCTCGCTTGTCTCGTATTTGGTGTTACAAAAGCAGAGGTTCGCAAAATGGGCATCCTTGAAGTTGTGCAAAAAGAAAGAAGACCATGGTTGGAGGAAAAACTAAGTGCACGCAGTTTCGGATCCGAGTAAGTAAACCATTATTATCTTGATATTCAGAAGCTTCTGATATTTCGCGTTCGTGGGCGTCAGACTTTACCCCACATTTTGGTTCCCCACGAAATATTAACGATGTCTTCATAGGGCTGGAAAACAGACTCCTCTATTACCACAAAATCCAAATCAGCAATCAAGCTCAACATCAGCCAGTAAGTTATTTTCTCAAACCCAGAAATCACATGACCTATTTCATTACTTGTATACTGACCAGGACTTGCAGCATCAATGCTGCTTGGACGGCCTGGTGGTATCACGGCTAGCCTCCTGAGTAAACCTAATTCACGTCAAGTACAGAAACCCCATCGTCGAGCGCAAACCGACGACGGTGCGGGTTCGAGTCTGGCTTCGAGAACACGAGCAGCAAAGGGTAGCTTAAATCATCAGAGTAATAAATCTAGGGGCGTGCTTTTATGCGGTGACGTGGTACCTATCGAAAAACGAAATGGCGCGACGGGTTCAGCAAGCTTGTGGGTCAAAGAGAAGAGAGGTGGCCTCATTTGGGTTTTGGAAGAGATCCACGAAGATGTAGCCATTATCAGCCTTGACGATGATGCTGCTATAACAAAGATATCTGGATCGATCGATGCGATATGGGGAGGCGACATTGATTGGACAGGTATGGATATCGGGAAACTCTTACCAAGACTTTCACGCCAAGGAATTGATGGCAGGAGTGGAGAAATCGATTATGCCGAAGTCAGTAAACGAAGATATTTTACCGCCCGTACCTCTGGACGTGTCAGTATTCCGGCAGTCGTCGACCGAGTTCCTAGTAGCACGGATCTCCGCGTTTCCAGCTTCCCTCACATTGCTGGCATCATGGTTCTGTCGGCGCAAACCTTGAAAATCACGAGTTCCAATTCCGTCTTTTCCGCTGCATTATTTGGGCAGGATAAGCCTGACGGTCGGTCAATTACTGATTTAATACCCGATTTCGACAAGATGTTGAAGATTTTAACCGAAGAAGACGGTGTGGATATGGTTGATGGAATTGTTATTCCTGAACACAGCTTCAGACGGGCTCAATCTTTTCTTGCACTGCGTGATGGAAATGCTGATGCATCAACATACTTCTTGAGACCAGATGGATTATCAGCCAAACATAGGGACGGCTCGGAGATCAAAATTGACGCTCAACTTAGGGTTGTGAAATCGGATCCTAAAACTCCCGCTTACGATGAGAATGTCATAGAAGAGATAAGTGACGAGGAAGACGGACTCACGCCTCACGAGCCCGTAATAAAATCCGAACTTGTCTATGCTTTATGGATCACATACTCAAGAAATATCCACGCTGCAAAACTTGCTAACGGTATGGAAACTCCTTTATTGTCTGGACTTGAAACACCATTACACCAACCTTCCCCTGGTCAGACGGGACCTCCAGCTCCCATCAAGATGGATTCTTCAGATTCCGATGAGCCGAAGAATGAAACATCGCATGCCTTGATGCTCACAGCGCAGCTCAAAGCGGCAGCAAAGAAAACAGCGGCTAAGCTTACGGATCGTGATCGGTCTTATTCGAAATCCCAAGAGAAAGAAAAGCCGGTTGTTCCAGCAGAGGTCAAACCTGTTGTCAAGAAGAGCATTGATGATTTCACAATATTGGAAGAAATGGGTCAGGGAGCTTATGGTCAGGTGAAGCTTGCTCGATTCAAGAAGAATGGAAACAATAAGGTGATTCTCAAATTCGTCACCAAAAAGCGAATTCTTGTCGATACCTGGACGCGCGATCGTCGGCTGGGAACTGTACCCCTTGAAATTCATGTGCTCGATTATTTGCGTCGAGACGGGCTTCAGCACCCCAATATCGTGGAGATGTCCGATTTCTTTGAAGATTCCGTCAATTACTATATCGAAATGGTACCTCACGGGTATCCAGGAATGGATTTGTTCGATTACATTGAGCTCAAAGTTAACATGGAGGAAAAGGAATCTCGCAGCATCTTCACACAGGTTGGACGTGCCATTCATCATCTTCATACCAAGGCCCGTGTCGTTCATCGCGATATTAAGGACGAGAACATCGTCATAAATGGTGAAGGAAATATCAAGCTCATTGATTTCGGAAGTGCCGCTTACATCAAAAGCGGTCCTTTTGACGTCTTCGTAGGAACCATTGGTCAGTTTACTCGTTTCACACATCTGAGATTATAACTAACGTCATCACAGATTATGCTGCACCTGAAGTTCTCTCTGGCAAACCATATCAAGGAAAACCACAAGATGTCTGGGCTCTTGGCATTCTTCTTTACACCATCGTGTATAAAGAAAATCCATTTTACAGTATTGACGAAATCATGGATCGTGATCTTAGAGTACCTTATGTTATGAGCGAAGAAAGTATCGACCTCATCCGAGGTATGTTAAATCGGGATGTCGATTCGAGATTGACGATCGAGCAAGTGATGGAACATCCTTGGTTTGTGGATGCAGAGAAAGACGAATAAGCCTCCGGTTCCATATCGAGCCGTGGTATCAAGTAGAACCATACGCCAAATTTTTATTAACAAACAACAATAAATCCGAATATGAAGGATACACGACGAAGGAAACATTTTGGTTATATCGAAACAAACAGATGGAGAGATACACGAAAGAGAACAAATATTTAGATTTCATGATGTCATGAAAAGAGATACCCCCTTTATGGAAAGGAAGACACAATTCAGAGGTTTGATTTATTAGCGAGTATCTGAATCTATATCATATGGGGAATTGCGTGGGGGTGTCATTGCCGGATTATTTTTCGTTGCGCGATTTTATTGGGGATATGTTGGGGATTTTAAAGGGGTATTTCTGATGGATGAAATGGGACGAAGGGATATGGAAACGAAAGTAGTAAAGGGTGTTATAGATGAAAGAGAGGTGGATAGGAAGTGATGAGTTAACTTGGTTGGAACTGGAGATGAGGCTGTATTGTATACGAATGACGATAATGCCAATCTATTGGACTCGGAAGAGAATCGAAAATCTAATCAAAAAATAATTGATCGTGAACAAACCAACTATGAAGTCTAGTGACATGTTTTTTCTTTGATACGAGGTTGCGACTTAAAATGTAAGGGGATTTGATAGGAATCTTATGGTTCTTGAAAGGGCTCTCGCGTCTTTCTCGCTTCGTACCGTCGTGAGTCAGTCATGTGTTTAAGGGGTTGTGTTAATTTAGAGGGTTGGAATCTTTTGGGTCTGATATCATAGTCTGAGATTAGTTTTTTTTTTTTTTTTCAGTTTTTGTTTGTTTTTGTTTGGTGGGGTTTTGGGGGGGGTTTTGGGGGGCTTATGGAGAGTCTGGATTGATAGTGTAGAGTAGATTGATAATTTATATATAGCATGGGTTATTTGAGCGTGAGGAGTAGGGTTAGGGGGTGAAAGCTGGATTTTTTGGTTTGTTTGGAAGAGGGGTTTTGGGGTTGGGATTGGGATTGGAGGGGTTTGATTGTGTGATTGATGGGATTGATAGGGGGGGGGTGTAGATAGGTAGGTAGATGTGTAAGTGTGGAGCTATCTATATATTCTTATATTCTTATGTTCTCATGTTCTTGAAATTGGAGATTGGAGATTGGATAACGGATATAGAAAACGAATACTACATCGATAAAGTATCATGAAACGAAGACTCTCTAGAGTCGAAACTTAAGGGGACGATTCAAGAAAGAGACTGAATGGATTGGTTAACGTTGCGCTTTATTTTGGAATATCGAAATATTTGGTATAATGGCGTGCACGTGGGTGGAAGATGATATAATGTGATGTGATGAGATTTTTTTTTTTGGCTGGTTTGGAGTGGTAATTATACAGATTTAAGTCCAGTATGAATATTGTTACTCGAGTATGGGAATACGTGGTACATGTTGTATGTAAAGAGGATTTTGTTTGTATTCTATTAAAGGCGATGAGTCTGCGATCTCAAAAAAACAAAAAAAAAAACACTATTTTTCGAATTTCTTTTTATATATAGAATAAGGTAGATTTTTTTTAATCCACATTTCGATCTATGAATTGAGATATTCCCGAGAAGGTTTTAGATTATTGCGAAAGTTTGATTTGATGTACCGGGCTTTCCCCCCCCCCCCTGGTGTCTGTATCGTAAGGTTATACTGTATGATATCTTACATATATATATATATATATAGTGGAATCTAAACGCCATTTATCGATATCCCAAAATTACGGGTTCTTTTGTGGTGGCTTGAGGAAACTAGCTCATGATTATTATAAACGCATTCTCGGAATATAGCATCGAGTGATATAAGGTGAGGGAAGCTTGAGAGGAAACTCGTGAAGTTGTTTTGGTGGCTGGGAAGAAAGATGAATTTCGTGGTCTTGGTACGTAAGATGTGCGATGGAATTTTGGTGTGGCTTTTTGGTTTCGCGGTCGGGAAGGATTGGAAAGGGGGTTCGGGAGATGGGAATGGATGGCGAGATTTGGAAGGATTTGTGAGTTTAGAGTCGATGGATGCACATCTGGGTGTAAGGTGTGCGGGTTTCTGCATGTCGTTAGGTATGTAAAGGGAAAGATGGGGTGAAGGTTATGGAATTGAGGTTTGTGAGGTCAATCAATTGTAGGATGGATATATGTTTGACGGCGACAATATCCCTCACTGTCTTTAAACCTCAAAGTTATCGAGAGGCTCGAATTTGGGGGTATGGATGTCATTCCATCTAGGTCCAATGTTGGTTATACAGTCTTTGGCTTTCTCATGCGGATTCTTGCGAGGATGTAGTAGATGTACGTCACCTCACTTCTCCTCGAAGACCGACTTGCCTCTCGTCCGGGAATGAATTCAGTTGTGCGATGAAAATCATGCAGCTTCTAATCTTGATAGTCTATCAAAGAGTGGAGTTTTAATTCACGACTTCACGGTGATCGATTGAGAGAACGGGAGGGGTATCCTAGTGTCAGGTACCGCTCCGTGAAGTACATCACCCTGAGCTACATTTGGGGAGTTGGCATATCAGACGAGCCAGATCAACTTGAGGAATTGCCGTCTACGCTTCCGAATTTTATAACCGAACCGGTATCATTAAGTTCGTTATAGCTCTTAACTATAGATCCTTGTGGATTGATCAATACTGTATTCCCCAAAGTGATTTCTGCAGTGTTAAATGTTAAATCGCATCTCCTTCGTCATATGGATGTAATCTACTCGCGATCTACTCTTCCAATAACTGCAGCTACTATCCAATGTCTGAGTGAAGATCTCGCTGGTATTACCAGGTCTAGGATAGTGGTGCGAGAAATTTTGAAAATGAAATATGTTCATCTAGTGCGGTGCGCCAGTGACATCTAGTATGAGATTGGGAGTTCCGTGTGGGAAACGCGCGGATGGGCGTATTAAGGGGCTTTGTTGTCAAGACGCAGACTCGTATTCATAGAGAGAGACTATTATTCCCAACGCAATGCAATGCAGGAGGTAGTTAGATAGAAAGTGACGAGTACGATTTCAAGAAGACAGTAAAATTTCTACGTTAGTACCTCATGTATCCCAAGCAAATTTCATTCACGACCACAATATTTCATCTATACTAAAATGGAGGAATTTGAGATGCGGGTACATAAATCTGCCGAGAGATGACTCTCGAAAGGCTCTGATGCTCTGCTTGCTTGTATTTTTGGGTATCTTGGACATGTTTGTATTCGAGTGTTGGGGTTTTTATGGATACATATGGAGTGCTAATACTTGAGTCCTTCCTCCAATCTTTAAATAAAAAACGTCGAAGTTCGCTTGAATCATTAAATGTCCACTTCTGTTCAAGTACCAAGTATGTATGTATATATGTATGTATATAGGGAGACTTCAAAATCAGTGACATTTCTGCTGCTTCATCAACACCATCATTTATCCATACATTCAACATTCATTGCTTGAACAACTGTGTTTCGTTATAGTAAAGACACGAAAACCCCCTTCCCCCTTTCTTTCTTACTCACTAACAAAAATCTGAACTCCCCTTCGACTCCCTCCAACTTCCTTACTAGGTTCACTTTCCTTTCCTTTCCCTTTCTCCAAGCTTGTTTTTTTTTGAAAGACCAAAGGGGTATATACTCTCCATACTACATACAGTACATCATTGCAAGTCTTTTATTTTCATTTCAATTTCAATTTATCCCGTCTTCTCATCCCACGCTTCTAACTCCCCGACTTTCTCTTTTCGATTTTGATTTCGATCTCGCATTCGTCTTTATATATGAGTTTTTTTCAATTCTAATTCCAATTCTGATTGTATCCCTCGACATCGTACCGATGTTCGCTTAGGTTAGACGGACTTGTATAGGGGTACGATGTATTAGTAGTATGCTGTGAGATCTTTTGGGATTCGATGATTTTGGTGGTTGTAGAGAGGAAACATGTGTGGTAGGTTGAGTAGGGAGTTGATTTTTTAGAGGTGTTTACTGGGAGTGGGTGTGTGGGTTTGGTAGGGGATGGAGATGGGGAAGATGGAGATGAGGAGGGAAATGGAGATGCATATTTTGATGACTTGTTTTTAATAAACTAATGAAAATATTGAATGTTCAGAACAATCATTGTATCTAGAGTTGATGGTCTCAAGATGAAGTGATATGACAATCAAATAGGATCAAATAAACACACTCTACAACCAGAACGATGACTCCTTTCCCACAAATTGTCTACCATCCAAATCTAACCCTTACACAGCTATCCCGCCTTTCCCTTTCCCTCCACCTCCTCACCCCCTCCAAACCTCCCCAGATACTCCCCCCTCATCCCCCCCTCATCCCCCGCCGTACACGGCCCTACCAAATCTCCCCACCACCCCCTCCCCCTATGACTCCTCAACCCCGCATCCCTCATCAATTTATCCGTATACCCAATCAAATCCAGATGAAAATAATTTCCCATCTGACCATGCGCCGGATACCTCAATCTCGAAAACATATTCTGGTATGCTACTTCGCGTCTCGCTTCACGCAGGGAAGGAAGAGAAAGCCGAGAAGATAAATACGCGGTGCACCAGATGGCCTGGGCTTCGGCTAGACCGAACGCATTGGAGAGGCGAATGTGGGAGAGGAAAACGAGGGAGGGATTTTCAAGATCATTGAGAGGAGTGAGAAGATTGTAGAGACGCGTGGGCGTGGTTTGAGAATCGATATGCGGATCCATAGTAGTATGTATTGGCGGATTCCTCAGTTTCGGGAACGAAGTGAGGATTTCGTGCTTCGCGTCTTCGGTAAGCGAGTCCCAGATCCGAGATTCTTCTTCCGAATCTTCGGGAACGGGATGCGGTAATCCGAACTCGCGGATTTGTGCAAGAGTAAGAAAGAGATATTCTCGCTTCCATCCTGTTCCGCATAATAGCATATCCGTATGGATTACCGTCCCGTTTTCTAGTACAATAGCATGAGCTTCGAGATTGCGGATATCGCCACGATAAACCTTTACATTCCTGGCCACCGTATCCCAGAAATCATCATGGTGGATGAGTCCCAGGGGACCATTACACCAATATATTTCACTTTCGGGTTTCAAGCCCTCGAATCCCGGTAGAGCATCTTCTCTCTTGAAATCCGCCAGTTTGGCAACTTCTTCGTCTGCGCCTTTCCATATTTTCGAAACGATACTATTGATAATTGACGACTGATGAATGAATCTGGAAAGCCACGTCGGCTCTGTGAAACATGAGGGACTCAGTGCAGAAAAGGCTCGCGTGGCAGACATTTCCGCCCCATTTCGATACTGACCTCGTCCTTTTGCACCGGCAAATATGGCGGGCCCTTCGCCTGATTGGCGGATCAACCAGGAGACTTTTTTTGCCGGCTTTAACACATTCATAAACCATATCTGCGGCGGATTTACCACCGCCGAGAACTGTTATTGCGGTGTATGGTGAATCTGGTGCTAGGGCTGATATGGATATTTGACCGAAGTGTTTTTGGTGGATGATGGGGGATTTGAAGTTCGTTTGATTGGGAAACGAAGGAATGCAGGGAAGAGAATTTTGACCAGTGGCGATGGCTAGCTTCTTGGATTTTATGATTCTTTTACGCTCTTCCTTCTTCTCGTGCACTTCACTCCGGACGGACCAGATCCCATCAATCTTCTCGATACCCCCTACTCTGAACCCAAAAATCACACGATCCCTCAAACTTTTCCCATTGTAAACATGTCCATCTACATATTCCTCTAGATACTTCGTAAGATATTTCGCTTCAAACGTATCATGATACGTCTCTGCATCTGGAGGAAGAACAATCGGTAAGTCCGAGAAACCTGACATGCGAAGACCAGACTCAGAGCAAAATCCCGGGAATTGGCGTGCTGGAACTGGAAATTAGAGACTTCTGCGTGTAAAATGATATGAAAGGAGTGCGGCTCGGGAGGATATGAAATGATTAGCGGAATCAAAGGAAGAGGGGAAGATACCGGAACTCCAGACCCCTCCAATAACATCTTCTTGTTCGAGAATGGCGAGACGATGAGTAGGATGAATGGAGAGATAGAAGCGAGCTAGAACTATGCCGGATGGACCTATTGGGAGCGTGATGTACCAATCAGTAACTAGTTAAACGGCTTGGAGGAGAAAGGGAAGGAGGGAAGGGACCAAATTGGTAGAGACTGGAAAGATGACAGAATGGGCTTGGGAAATAGAAATGCTTGGGAAAAAAGGCTATACCTGCTCCAATGATAACAAGATCATATTCCACCTCCTCCTGCGTCTTCCGATTCTCATCGACCACCGTAATTATGTCTCCGAATCCCTTTAAATGCTGTTATGAGATTTGAATTTCAATTATTCTCATTCAGAAAAACAAGCCATAACGAGAGCTTGTAGATGATATATAAAATGAAGCTTATACATGCAGTTTACGGCACAGCACAGTCACCACTAGGTAATCGTGAAATTTCAACTAGTAGTTCAAATGAATGATTTGTTGTTCGCTGCTCGTTGTTTGTTGTATGTTGGATATCCATAGTAAGCCAAATGTTGGTGATGTGAAACCCTTCTTAGTTATCTATTTCTAAACTCCTCCCAAATTCTAACCCTTCCTTGCCAAAACCAACAATCATGGTACTATTTAACCCAAACGCCTCCCATCAATCTTTGAGAGGAGATTTTATATTCTAAAATCATTTGATTACTCCGATATCTTACAATCATCGCCATATCTACAATTCCTTCTTTGACGACTCAGCCAACTTCTTCTTTTCCTTAGCCGCCTTTTCTCTTCTGGCAATGACACCTTCGGCTCCAATTCCACCAAATACTAATCCTACACCCATCCACTGTTTACTGCCTAAAGTATGACCAAACCATACTACTGATAGGATCATAGTGAGCATCTTGCGAGTAACAGTTATGGTTACTAGGAGAAGTGATGAGAACGTCGAGAGTGTGTAAACTTATTTTAATGTTAGCTCTGATCCTGAAGATAAAATGGAAGAAAGAATATAAAGGGAAAACATACAGATAAAAACCTGTCCCACAGCACCACAAGCTGCAAATCCAAGTACATCTCTCCAAACACTTGGATGTCTTTGCATAAAAGCCAATGCTCCAGCCAATTCTCCTGCTCCACTTGCAAGATCCATACCTAGATACTCTCCAAATCCAGTATGAACAAGATATGGTGATAATAACAAATATGATGCTGTAAGTAAAGTGCTCATGATATTATTTGCACACATCATTTGTGGACCCTTGTAAGGTTGGAAGGTTGTGAAGATCCAATCTTGTGTTGTGTTTGTGAGACCATCGAATAGAAGATTTATCCCTAGGAGCAAAAGTCCCCATGCAGTATTGCGATCTGGGTTAAGTGCCGCTTTGCTGGGTTTCCCTTGAGATTTAGCACCTGCATGAAGAGTAAAGATACCGACACCAGTCGTTACGGCTAAGACGACAATATATTTAGAAATTGGATAACGTTTTCCGAAGAGAGTTATGTGAAGAAACATGACAGGTAGCAATTTGCATGATTTGGCGAGAATGAAGGTTATATAGTCAATGTGATCGAGAGATGCATAGCCAAAGGGGGAGGCAAGCGAGGAGGTAATGGCCACAACGAGTAGGGGAAAGATAATTCGTTGACTTGGGAAGATAGGTAGCGTTTTGCTATTGGCGGGAGTGTCGAATCGTAGATAGATATACCCTACTGTGGCAGCGAAAAGAGATTGTACTGTATTAAGGAAGACAGGGAATTTAAACTTTTCAGGTGCATTTTCTGATCCGTATGGAGTTGTAGTGAGTCGTTCTTGAAGAAGTGCCCAAGTAAGACTATACATTCATACAATTAGCATTCTTGTTTCCTCCAAATTAAAACCATTAACAGTCTTCTCTGAAGCTGTGACTTACAAACTGCCATAAATTCCAGCAACGGCAAAGATCAATTGCAATGCGCCAGCTTCTACTTGTGTCTTCCCTTTCAATGCCGCATTACTTTTGACGGCACCATTCTGTGTCGGCGCATTCCCATTCAGTTCCTTATCTGATTTCCTAGCACTCAAACGTCTATTCCCAGTCGCATCTGCTTTACTCGTGTATTCAGAAGATGGATTGCGACGCAAAGGTTCAGCTTGTTTTGTTCTCGCCATCTTTTGGCAATTCGTTGTTCCAAATGCTGCAAGGAAATCGAAACGGTCAAATAGCACAATTGAAGTAGTAGGAAGAGTCCCGAATGATTAGTCAATGCAAATGGGTATCGAGAAGAGGAACGAAAGGAAAGTAAAGCAGAAAACGTGCAACGGGTAAATCAATAAAGATATGTATATTCCCAATTGCCAAATGTCCTCAACTATTTTCCCTGGGAAAGTCCGAGGTAGTAGTAACAAGCCACATCTCACATCTAGATCTACTGTACCTACGCACAAGCCACACCAAGCCTTCTTCCCGCTTACCTAACTGCATTACAGGATTAAAAAAAAGGCGGTCAGATCCCCTCAGAATTCAACATGGAATAGTTTCATTCAATCCGCAATTGTTCTAGGTAGGCTGGTAGGGTAGGTAAGTTGAGGGTCCCTCCGGATTAGCTGTCATTTTGTTGTTCCGTGGGTCTCTTCCTTCCATATTTTCTCTTGGGTGGTTTTTCATTATTTTGCTTTACAATTGAATTTCTCTTCTTTCTACAAGAAGAGTGTAAGATCGAAACTTGACAGACAGACATTAAATTCCAAAACTACATCTTCGAAAACGTCATATTTCCACTCAATTTAGGAGTGTCAATAGACATCCATATATATACTCACGGAACCCCACTATTCTACTTTACCTCACGAAACCCTTCGATTCTCCCACCAATCCACCCCGCACAACCTTCCTCTCAGAGCCTCATTTTCCCCTCAAACTGAAATTCGAACCCAATCTCCAATTGCAAAATGTCCAACGCAAATTCCCCCGAAATCCTCGCCGCCTACGACGATGTTCGTTCCGACAAATCCCCCACAAATTGGCTCCTAATATCCTATGCCAAAGCCATAGGCGATGCTCTTACCCTCACGGCAACCGGTGAGGGTGGTCTCTCGGAACTACGTGAGAAACTGGATCCTACCCAAGCCCAATATGCGTATTTGCGGGTTGAATATGCCAATGATAGCGAATCTTCCAGGGTGAAGTTCGCTTTTATTGTGTGGATTGGAGAACAGACAAAGGTCATGAGAAAGGCAAGAGTTAGCATTGAGAGCGGTGCTGTCAAGGCTGTTTTGAATCATCATAGTGTGTCGGTAGATGCGAGGGGTATGGAGGATTTGGATGAGGCAGAGATTGTCAGGTTGTGTAGGAAGGCTGGAGGTGCAGATTATAATGGTGGAAGAGGATGATACTTTCAGAAGGAAAAAGGGATTGGAAATGGTAATATTAGAGTAGGAGTGAATGGGAAAGAATGGGAGAGATGCCCCAGATCGAATATTGGGATAGACTATTACAGATTCTGGTCGTGAGCCATGAAAATTACAGCGCATGATGATTTATAGTTCGACAAAATTTATTTCAACGTTATTGCATTATGATACATATTTTAAGTAACATCATCGTTCGGAATACTCGTATTGTTCTGAATCTACTCAAACGGTCTATCTACTACACTCTCAGAACAGATCTGGATGTGTTGATGGGCCTATTTCGTAGGATAAGATCAAAGATCGAGAAGACATAAGGCTATTTGTGTTGCGGACGTATTTGTGTTCGAAGGAGCGATGTGGAAGACGAGTGGGAAACTGATGTCGAGTGCATATGATTTATCGGGTAATGTGCATATCATGATTCGTAACTTAAGAGAATTATCAGGTCATAGCCGGCATGAATGACGAGATTAGGTCGATTCTCGTTCGTTCGATTGGGGGCGTCGGGAAAGCTGAGAGTCGAGATAGGAGGTCGGTATCTCTAGTTGTCGAATGTTGAGGCGAATCATTTGTATCAAAAGGAGATGACATTTGCATAAGGGCAACCCATATGTGCACTATGCAAATGACAATAATTTCGTAAAATTCCATGCCGCAAGAAATGAAAATGTGAAAATGGTAAAGGAACTGCTTTTGTTGGGAAAAGGAATATCGGTCCAAGGAAAAACTATCAACGAATCCCAAGGTAGAACCATCGCATCAATATCAGCCTTGCGGCAAGTCAAATCTGGATAGACCTGAGACAAAGCTTGCCTGCCTGAAAAAGAAATTCGATGTGCTCAAATAGAGCTAGTGATTCATTCTTGAGCATTGCCTTGACTGCGGCGTTGCTTCTCGGCCTCGAGATTCTCATAGAGAAGGTAGAGAGCTGAGTCGTTGGCCTTAGCAGTACCCATAATGGTGAACATGCGCTCTCCAGTCTCATCGTGAGGAGACTAATGTATATGTCAGTAGAGATATCTTTGGGTGGATGTTTGAACCCTCTTCAGAGAAAGACAGCTTACCTTAGCGATAGAGATACGAGCTCCAGAGGTCTTTCTGATCTCACTGATCTTGGAACCAGCCCGCCCAATGATACATCCAACCATGTCAGATGGAATGCTGATGTTTTGTGTTTGGAGTTCCTCTCCGTTCTCATCGTGAGTTGGGGGTCCACGTTGAGCAGCATCCGAGTCAGAGCGGCGGTTATATGATCGTGGGGCACTCTCACTGAAATCGGCACCATTTCCAGTGCGCATGACACGTGAGCTACCATATTCACGACCAGTTCCTCCAACATTACCTTGGCTCATACCACCGGAACCACCGGTTTGAGTGCGAACCATGGGGTTGTATAAAACGGTGCCAGTTCCTCTAGCCCAGTCATCGACCAAGCACTTGCAGATTTCCCAGATGGCTTTTTGGATGCCTTCAGGGTTACCCTGGACCTCCACAATACGTTCGGTGGATTGTGGAAGCATTTCTTTTTGTGCGACCATGCGAACACCAGAGACGTCCTGGATATGCTTGATTTTGAGTCCTTGTCGGCCGATGATCGTGCCCATTTGATTGTGGGAGATCAACAACTTGATTGCTAAATAGCAAGATTAGATTAAGTGTTTATATGGGGGGATAGTTTGTCACTTACGATGAGTACCGTTGTTAGAAACAGCTCCACCCATTCCCATTTGTGGTGCGCCCTCCAACAAAGCTTTCGCAACAATGGAGTAAGCTCTAGAAATAGAATCGCATCCACCTGAGATGGTCAAGACACGATCATGAACACCTTGAACAACCTTGCTGACACCGGCTTTCACACCAGTCTCATCACGAAGGTCAGCGACATTCTTGCCACCTTTGCCGATAATGACACCAGCTTCCTTTGAAGAAACAATAGCTCTCAAGGTGAGTTGAGATTCAGCATATTCTTCATCGGTCTTTGGGAGTGGTTCGCCATCAGGGCCAAGACGAGTCTCATCAATGACTTGTAAGCGATCCATGGAATCATTGAGCTCATCACCATTAGGAGCATTGTCGCGATTATCTTGAGAAGACATCTTGTAATTGTTTGGATTTCAACTTCTGGGGGATAGAAAGTTGAATGTGGTAAGGTTGAGTAGATCTGATTGATGAAAGGTTAGTACTTGAGATAAATGTAATTGTAAATTAAGGGACTGAGAATCCGCAGACAATGACATATTTCACTATCCGAATGCGAAAGTGAATGCGCCAGTGGAATGCAATGCAAATGTAAACATTGCGACGGGAGTAAAAGAAGAGAATTGATATATAATCATACCTTGATTGGAAATATCAAGAAAGAGATTAGTTTTGCAGGAGAGAGTTGTGTGTGAAGAGGTCGAGGTGTGTTATCGGGAAGATAAAGGAGGATGAAGGGTTGACCGAGTGATCTCGAAGAGGGGAAAAGAAGATGGATGGATTTTGGGTAGATAGCGGGGGTGATGGTTAAAGGGTAGGAGTTGAGTTGAGGAGTGGGAAGGGACGAAGAGGAGGGAGAGGAAAAAGAGGAAAGGGGAGGAGAAAGTTTGAAAGATAATTCTCTTTGAAAGAAATCGATGAATCTTTTTGTTTGTAGGAGGGGGGGGGGGGAAGAGAGGAGAGGGAATGGCTGGTGAACCTGGAAAGTGCTTTTGCTTTTTTTTTACTGGGAAAGGTTTTGACGCTAATTATTGGAAGGGCGGGGTTCAAAGCTTGATTGAAAGACACCTCCCGTGTCTGTAAAAGGTGGGGCCTTTGTAAGATTACCAAAGTAGGTACTAATAAGAAGAAGATAGGAGGAGGTGGTGTGGGTGAGTAGTCGAAACCATGTCCTCGGATCATCTGCATCCAAGTATCCATTTCACCAATGTTAACTTGGTTGGACATAAAGAATAACTTAATAACATGAAGGCTACCAGTATTGCTTTTTTAAATGTCATTGGTATATATTATATCTATCTGATATGTTTTGAATTTCTCAATAGCAAATCATCCCCCAAGGATCCTCAAGGGGTTCGAATCAAGGCGAAAATCTAACAAGAGCTCATAATATTCCAATGGTTTGTATACTTCCAGTTACATGGAACGAGAGCTTCATATGAAAAGAATTGCTGATGAAAGAAAGGGCTTATATTCACTATAACATAACTCCTATCTATGATAAAACCAATATCAAAGACAGTAGGTACAAATCTATTGAGAAAGTGGCATATATACTTCTTAATTTCGTTAGATATATGAAATAATTTGATATTGACTGCGTATCATGGCCATTCTCATATTAACAACGCCCGCCCATATTCTGACAATGATATTCATTAGTCTTGGGCTTCGCAAATCCTGTTTCGAGGGATTTCTGGGGTCAATTACGAAATATGTTGAGTTGCCGTTTTCAAATGGCGTTACTCAGAATACCTAGACGAATTGGAGGCTTCCTACGTTTCGCGTATACCTGCATTGCCAGCTTGCAGTAGTGTTTTGCTTCCCGACATTCGAAAAAAGGTCAGGCTCGCAGCTGATTCTAGGAAATCACCCCATTCGTTCTTTTTCTATCACATTTAATAGATGGCTTGTAACAAGTTATCAAGCCAATGTACCGTCGTGATTCGTGTATCGATAGATTCGCGTTTACTGATGAATCCGATAATGAAGTATGTTGTTAGGTTGACAAAAGAGATAATATAACCATGCTATTCTCCCGTATTTTCATCGGCTTGTTTCTGTTTTATTCGCTTCAATGTTCCCAACTTGAACGCTTCTTCGGCGTTTAGCAAAGGTGATTTTGGTATTGGAAGTTGGAAGTCACCATCATCGTCACCAAACAGAAACGCTGCCTTTTCTCGACCAGCGCTAGATGTAGGTCGCTTTCCGGATCTTAAAAACGGAGAAGAACTCTTTGGGGGTGATAGTTTTGTTGTAGGACTAGATGCTTGATCTGGCTCCAGCATCCAAGAGAACGAAGACTGGGCAATCGAAGATCTAGTCAGAATTGGTGCTTTAGGCCGTTCGGTTATTGCAGATCTCATATCTTCTCTTTCTATATAGGGCTGGATAATTGTAGACGGATCATTTGAGGAGAGATCACTTGCTTCCGCAGAAGTTTGACTAATGTCAGGCGTTGATATAGATGGCTTGTCTAGGTCATTTGCCTCCTTTGGCAAAGCATTTCCTGGGTCGGAAGTTATGATAGACGTCTCTGGTGAATTTTCCTGCACATGATCTGAAATTGGTGGTAATAAAACTTTCGGTATATCTGCTTCTGATATAGCAGGTTCGTTTCCGCCATCAATGTTTGGTGAAGGAATTGGAAGTGGCATGGTAGAGTCCTCCAAGTAAACTTTTACGAAATCAACTTTCGCAATAGCCATGTCCATTGCCTCGATGTACTTTTCCCGGTCGCTTTCTTGTGACACAGAAACAGATCTCAGATCTTTCATTGCATGATCTAGCATGACAGCCAATTGCCTATTTCTTTCGTTCATTGTTGCCATGATAGCTGTCGAGGCAGGAACTACACCCCCGTCGTCAAGAGACCATCGTGAAGCACCACTAGCCCTCCTAGGAGAATGGTTACTTCTTGGACTTTGTAGTCCTTGCATATTCTTTTTCACTTCTTCCATTGCATCGCGTACAGCTTGATTGATGCCAAGACGCTCTCCCCTGTTGTAAACACCTTTTGCAGCACCATGGATCAACGCCTCAACACCTCCTTGTTGTTGTAAGAACCGAGCAGGGGTGGTCAGTGAGGATCTATTTCGCATGAGTAGCTGTCTAGGGCTGAGACTTCCTTCAAGAGGAGCATCAGGCGGTGGCGAGGATTTATCTCGGTGTGGGGATTTTCCACTGTATTTATGGATAATCTCAGACCCGCCATTAGCATTGAAATTATCTCGTAGGAAAATTGCGTCGTCGACGAGAGTTTGAGGGTTTGGAGGACATTCATATTTGAGTAGTAACATGAGGGCTAGCGAATAATTCGATTCCATTACTGGTTTACTAAGTTAGTCGGTGAGCCAAACTGTGGAAGTTGAATTGCCTACGTTGCCAACGAATCCGAAGTAGCATTGCTACACATATAAGATCCACAAGATCTAGTTCTGGATCCTCGGCGAAAAGAGTATCCCATACTGATAGTAGATCGACAAAAGGAAACTCGCGCCCGAAGAGTAATCTAATCCAACGTCTATACAATCCGTTAACAGTTGAACTGTAAATATAGTTAATGGATTTTTATCCTTACATCAAAAATATTTGTGGTAGAATCTCAATATCTGTAAGATGTTTGGCTAGTTGCGGGTCTACACGAGCCAGGTATACTTCATGAATTCGCTTACTCCTTTCAACAATAGGAGAAGCGCCATTTTGAGGTGTTTTTTGATCGGTGTCACCCAATTCATAAAACGACTTTGCTGATCTCATGACTAATGACAAAAGAGTAAAGGTATCATGCTCAATGAATTTATGATCCAAGCACTGCCTCATAATCAAATCTGATGAATCTGTTCCTGATTTGGTCGTGTCACCATTGATATCTCCGGGATCAATAGAATCTCGCTCCACTACCCATAAAATCGGAGCCAGTATCTCATGCATGCCCTGACGATAACCTACATCCTGATTTATTTTGCAAAAGATAAACAATACGTCCAGCATGTATCTTTGAGTGTCGGCTTGACGAAAGTATGGTTCTTCTGGCATGCATCTCTCGATATCTTGAAATATTTCGGCACGAATCTCTTCATCTTTCCGAAGTGAATTCCATGGTGACTTAAAGCCTCTCAGCATACTTGGACAAGATTCCCGAAATATATGAAGACGGAAGTAAAAGAACTCACGTGCTTATCATCATCCAGAGGATCTAATGAAGATCCTAGATCATTTGGATATTCGATAAACCTTAAGAAATGTTCTCTTAAAGAGGTATAAGCACTTCGTGAATCCTCAAGTCCTCGTGCCCAACTCGTGATCTCTGTGTTTTGAAACAATAAAAATGTCTATGAAAATGTTACTCAAGAGTACACAAAGATGAAACGCAGAACTTGCCTTCCAGAAGATAGATCTCAAACCTCCTTTACAAGGACTATTTTCTCCATCGATTCTCACTGATTTCTTGAGTTCGGTAAAGTTAGATGCGGACTGTATCGTCACCTGCCATCTCTTTCTTTTCTCATTTTTTCTATTAGAACAACACCGCGTAGAAAGATGAAGATAGTTTATCTTTTGTATTCGAAAAAGAATTCTTACCTAGAGTCTTGGAAAGATCTCATTCTTACGAAGAGATATGTTGACCGAAAAGGGAGGTTAATGACGATGCTCCTATCTCTCGGTCTATCTAAATCATATCATGAAGTGGGGGAGCTTATGTTTGAGGTAAAGGCTGAAAGTGAAAGGCTGAGCCTTACTTTTCGTCCAACATTTGGTTTCGAGCCAAGCTTTATTTAGCTTAGCGTAATCTTTAAGCAGCATGCAGCAATCAAATCTGATCATATATCTCAGCCTTGTTGTCAGCCTTCCATCGCATTAAAATGAAACACCATACCCAGGAACATACGAGTATATGGTACCTCAATATTATGTTTCGTACTCTTCACCCAATCATCATCATCTTAATGCCTTTCATGCACTCCAACAGTTGCACTTTGCAATTAATATCCATTCTCTTCAGACAAAGTACCCACATACTTTGAGATGAAGCTCACATAAGAATATTCTATAAATATAGTAAGGCTTGTATTTCATCCATGTGAAGTTTGTGCATAAAGAGATATAAAATCTCCGTTGCCTTGTTCTGGACCAATTACCACAAGAATCGCAGAATCGATTAGGTATACCTCGATATCATTATATATTGAGCTTCGATATATAACTTTTGAGAATACAAGCTACACCACATTCATAAATCTTTGCAAGTACTGATACTCATGAAACCAATGAAGCGATAACAAATCACAGTGTACGAACAATTGTCCCATCAACAGCCATGTCTTCCGATCTTCTCGAGTTCGACACATTCTATAAATCACCTCAAGATACTCAACCACAAGCTAGCCAGAGTTTTTCGTTTCTTGATGGTGCCAGCTCTAGTAGCCAGACAGGCCAGACACATGCAAACCAGGTACCGGCGCAAACTACAAAGCAAAATGATGACATCTGGGGAAATTTGAATAGCTTCACGAGTCCAATGACTCCTGCACAAGATGGTATTCCACAGGAAGATTTATGGAGTTCTTTTGGCATAACGGCTACTCCCCCGAAACCAACTACCAATGCCCCAAAACCCAATTATCAAGCAGGGAACATATTCAAAAATGATATTGCTCCGCCAAACCCGGGAATAGTGCGCAGATCAACCATTGACCTATTCAACAATAATGTTCATGATATGCCAGAGCCTTTGTCTACATCGAACAATCATAGGAGCTATTCCTATCCTCGACCAACACTACCACCATCTACGGGCTCGTCGGGTGGAGAAATTCTGTTTGACGCCGACGAGGAAGAGGATGGAGATGATGATTTTGGGGATTTTGAGAGCGTCACTCCTTCTGCATCCCAGTCACAACCACCTCCACCTCCAGAACCTCTCGAAGACCTTTTTGGTTCAATGAGTATGAAAGCAAAACCATTAAAAAAGCCTTCTAGCCTCAATTCGACTTCACCGAGTCTCAGTCCCCCATTACTATATCCACAAGCACCCAAATCACCCTCATTTCAGCAGCGAAATCCGTTTCCAAAGGTGGCTCTCGCTACCCAACAAATCAAACAAGTCATCAAAACAAAGACTGAAGATAAGCCTAAATCCGCTTCTCCTTTAACAGCTTGGCCATCATATGACGAGAACCCTCCAAAAGCAGCACCTTATATTGATTCGCCTGCCGTACCATCTATTGTTGAAGATTTAGATGATGACTGGGGTGACTTTTCTGATCTTCCAGCTGAATCCCCAGCAATACCCAGCACACAATCAACATCGGGTATAGCAGCCGATCCTTGGGCCTGGGATGCCGTCGATAAAGTCACAGAGCCCATCCCAGCGGAACCCAATCTTCCGCCTCCAACCAATATTCCCCCTCCCTCGATTCTTTTGACGCTTTTCCCACAGCTCTTCGACCTTCCTCAATCATCCCTCTTCAAAGCCATAGCAAACCAGCCCTTTTCTCTCAAAAATCGCATTATATCCGATCCTTCCACCATCAACTTTCTCCGCGCCTACCTTCTCATTGCCACCGTTGCAGCCCATATCATTGCTGGTCGCAAACTTCGCTGGAAGCGTGATAATCATCTTTCACAAGGTATGAGTATTGGACCTGCCGGTGGAAAAGGCGGCATGAAATTGACCGGCGTCGATAAAGCCGAAATCGCACGTGAAGACCGTGAAGCGGAAGAGACAATCCGTGTATGGAAAGAACAATTAGGGAGACTTCGTTCGGCTGTAGCTGTAGCTAATACAAGTCTTAAAGATGTATCGAAACATTTAGCAATTCCAGAAATTGGAGATTCGATGCATGTGAAGAATCAAGAAGGGGGATTAACGGCACCGAAAGCATGTGTGATTTGTGGGTTGAAGAGAGAAGAGAGAGTTATGAAGGTAGATGTCAAAGTTGAGGATAGTTTTGGGGAATGGTGGATTGAGCATTGGGGACATAGACTTTGTAGAAATTTTTGGCAAGAACATGAGGGGAAGTTGAAATTTAGATAAAAGGGGTGCTTTAAGTATATATACTCGAGTATTTATATATACCACTTCGATTCATCTTATTAAAATTCAACAGGTTTATAATACTTAATACTGAAAACACAAAATATAACATTACTGGAAACTTCAGGAATTAAAAAAATCAAAAACATTATATTATTACCTTACCTTACCTAGCCGTACCATCCTATCCTATCCTATCCTATCCTACACATTCTAACCACCTACTCAGCGATTCCTCTACACCAAACAACCAACCTACCTCTCCCTCACCCACCTATTCCCTCGCCGCACACAAAACTCTAACTCGCTCGGCAGCCATCTTGGCCTTGGCCTTGCACCCAGAACACCATTCTCCGAGCATCTCTTCCGCACGCGTGCTCTTGAGACAGGAAACGGGAATGGGAATGGAGAGAGAAAGTGTGGCGGATTTGATGGAGATCCAGCAGGGTTGCGGGAACCCGTGAGAGGTGTGGCCGCAGGCGTAGTGGACCGTGGTGTAGTTGCACATTTTTGGGGGGATGGGTGGTGATTGGTGAGAGGGGGTTTGGTATGGAAGATATAGAATATTGAATAATTCGTTTGAATGATATATGTAAAGGAAGTTGATACTTGATACTCGATACTCAATGCTTGCTGCTTAACAGGAAGAGAAGAGATAGAAACGGGGAAGAGCGAGATTGATATACAAAGTACAAAGACATTGTTCTCTTTATTACAAAGGGAAATAGATACCTGCAAGAAAGGAGGCTGTGTATTGAAGGACAATGGAAGAGATTGGTATTTTTAGTCTGGATAAAGAATTTGGATTTGGATTTAGATGGGGTTTCTTTGTGGCTATTTGTGTTGCGAGGGATTGAGTGTGATTTGTGAGTCGGTTTTGTTGATTGATGTGGATGGAATGGAATGATTAGATTGGAGATGAGGGAATGAGAAAGATGAGATTGGATAGACTGAGTCGATTGAGTAGAGGAGAGGAGCGATATCTGTATATGATGAACAGATTTCTGGGAGGTGAATAGGACAATCGGGATTTGTTGGATGTTAACTGCAGGTTTGTTGGAAGTCTGATAAGTGAGTCATGGTGTACTCACAAGCAGTGAGCGATATATGTTGAGCCATGGTTCAGACCATCTACCTATAGCCTTTTATTTCACATCTGCCAAGATCGTTGCTAATTCTTCTGTTCCCATAGACATCTTAATAGAGTACTTTCAACAAATATCGAGTGAAACTCATACGAAGCATATATACGCAGTCAACACCTCAGTGACAATTCGACAAAAGACGGTACATATGATCGATAGACCACAAGTTGAATTGAGCCATATCCAAACTAAATATCCACGCAATAATATCTAATGCAAGAAAAATAATTACTCCCAGCATCCCTCACGATCCCGAGACGAACAAGAAAAATGTAACGCAACGCCCAATATACATATCTACCATTCTTACTTATACCACCCAATATCTACCAAAACCAAGTTTTCTTTTTCCTGCTGGACTCCACAGCTTTTCTATTCGCTTGTCTTGCTACTTCTTCCTGTTCCTTTTCTTCATTGATGATTTTCAATGCTTCTTCACCTTTTGGAACCGTGGTCAAATTTTCATATCCATCTTCTGTTATCAAAAGATCGTCTTCGATGCGTACACCTCCGACTGGATAGTATGTTTGTAGGAGATCTTTGTTGATGTATTTTGCATACTTGGGAGATTTGAGATAGACTTCTTCAAGAGCATATCGGGAGAGATAGCTTGGACATGCACCGTTAGGGAAGTTAACAAGATGGGCTGGGATAGACTTACATTCCAGGTTCGACTGTAACAACCATATCCTTTTGGAGAATGGATCCGCCATCTGAAGTGACGCCAGTGTTTGAAAGTATTTGGAAGTAGGCATCAGTCCAATCGGCAGGCTTTTTGCTGAAGCCATACAAACTATTTGTGATACGACTACCACCAGGTCCAACATCATGAACTTCTAGCCCAACGTAATGTCCCAACTAAAGCTGTTAGTCCGATTGCATATGACGAAGGAAAGAGTGATTCTTACACCATGAGGAAAGAATGCTACTGAAACACCTGCCATGAAAAGCTCATCAAATGTTCCACCTTCCACAAGCCCCAAATCCATGAGACCTTTGAGAGCAACTTTGTGAGCGTGTATATGAATATCTCGGTAATTCGCACCTGGCTTCAGCAATTCAATACACTCATCCTGCATCTTAGCCACAAGATCATAAATAGCTTGAGCTTCCTCAGTATACTCTCCTGAGATGGGAACTGTTCGAGTAACATCAGATGCATAGCAATCCCACTCACATCCCGCATCAAGACACAGAAGTTGTCTTCCCTTTAAAGGCTCATTGTTGGCCATGTAGTGAAGAGTACTTGCATTTTCACCGGAACCAGCAATTACTCCATATGCTTGAGTTTTCGCCTGTTTAGCAATACATGTCGCTGTAAAAATGGCTTCAATTTCTGCCTCATTAGACAAATGACGAAGTCCACGGAGAACATTGATATGGCCTTGTGCTGTGATTGCACTTGCTTTCCGGATCATTCTAAGCTCATATGGACTCTTAATAGCTCTAGCTGCATTCATAGCCTCCTCTAGCCTCGAGCTATCGAATGGAGATTCGCTAATAATAGAACGACATCCATTTTTGCGACTAATCTGAACTTCGATGTTCTTCGGCGCTTGATAATCATGTAGAACATGAATTTTGCCAGGCTCGGTATGTGCATACCAGGTGAGATATGAATCAAGATTAGTTAATGTTTCGACGTGGCCGAAATCGTACTTGGCCTTGATCTCTTTGATTGTTGGTAAAGCCCCGTTGTAAATGACGGATGAGCCGGAATTTGGTGGTGGAATCCAAAGCCATAATTGATCGCGATGGATGCTGTACGTGACAATACAGTCAGGGAGATTCACTCCAGTAATATAATAGAAGTAACGACGTTGTCGGAAAGCAGGTGGCATATCAGAATCTTCATAATTGAAACTTGGTAGACCAGGAAGATAGATGAGACCTTCACCAACGCCAAGATGCTTTCTGACTTGTCGCGCATGAAGTTTTGCTATTACGATATGTCAGTAAATTTCTTGGGGATATTTATATTGTGAGTGACATGATTTGAATCGATTTGTTGAGTTATCCCACGTAAATCGATTCTCATAGTCACCCCGTGAGAACCACACCACCCTTCGACCGAGGGGTTTTGATAAGCACATAATTTGATTGACGACTAACCTGGATACTTCTCAATTGGCTTGGGCTTATATTCTATTGATCTATTCGATTATCAGTATTTTTTGTTTGAGTTTGAGGTCTAAGACTTATTCACAAAGCGTCGAATTCATCCACCTCCTTACAGGCCCAACTTCCACTTGAAGATGGTCTAATCTGTTGATCTTTCTCCTGTGCAGTGGAAGAAGTCATGAGAGTTTGGAAATCCATATTCAAGCAATAAGATGTAAATAAAGATTAAAATAATTGTTGTTGATGTGAGGTTCTTGTTTTGAAGGATCTCATGTCTTATTGATTGTTGGTAGTACCTGTCCTGGTCTGGTATACTGATTCAGATTGGGCCATATCTATCTCGGCTTAAATTCGGGATAAAGTGGTTGTAAAGACCCCAAGTAGGTATATCACGTGGTATATCTCCATCTTCCCCCATGCTCCCTCCCCATTGACATCTTTTTCCATGAGAGTCTGAGGCTGTGCTTGATACAAATATAACGAACAATGTTAACCCTCATTATCTTCTACAGCCAGTCAATATGAAATCCATCAAGTCAAGTCCAAACCAACCCAAACCCAAGTCAAACTATTGGTCATGGTTTTCTTCATAACCCCCCCGCCTGAAGTAAGATAGATAAATAAATACCCTTGCATATGCATGGAATCTCAGATATTGCCCTTTTCCAACATTCTTCCTCCAGCCTCACCCATTGCCCCCTCAAAATCACGACAAACAAACAACCTTCATTTCTAAAATAAGTCCAAAGCTCTTTTTCGATGCTCAACTCCTTTACAAACGCATATGGTTCTTTTCCCAACATTCACGCTCGTATAAATAGCATGGCGGGCTCTCAACCAAGAGTGACTGGAACCTTAGGCTCTGGGACACGATTTCAGAGCCTGGGCGATTTTGAAAGGGAGCAGGATGAGTTGCAAGCTCAGTAAGTTCTCGATAGAATACATTCAAGTCTCCGACTACCATCACCACATACAATCTTTGGATGGTGTTGTTTGAATGATTTTATAAAAATTCACTGACCAGACTTTTAGAATTGACCAAGAGCATTTCAATGTACAACCTACAGGATTACGCACTGGTGCACCAGCCGCAAAAAGAGCCAGAAATTGGCCAGGTATCAATGATATCCTACTTGAAAACCAAGCATTGGAAGAAATGGGCGGGACAAACTGGGTAGGAAGACTGTTAGGCAAGTCCTCTATCACGATCACGAGACCTCTTCATCCACAACGCCCATAGATCAAATTCTAACAATCTCCAGAATACCACCAAGCCAAGGCTATCACTCCAACTCCAGAGTATACAACGCTCCAAATCTCCGAACAGCGATTCAGCTGTTCCGTCAAAATCAGAGAAAAGGCTGAACCTGTCACCACCCTAACTTCCTTTGGTAACAAAAAAGATGCCAAACAATTCATCTCCAAACTCGCTATCGATTGGCTTATATCCCAGAGCCTCATGCCCTCTACCGGAGCCGTCACATTTCCAAAAGCACCAATTGCACCGCAAACTCCCCAAGCAAGAGTACAACGTACACCACCTATCTCTCCACCCATTCCAAGCGCAGCCTCAGCCCCAGCCTCAAACATCAGTCCCCGCGAAAGAAGCATCTCGCCACCATCCTACCCCCGTCTCATCCCTGATCTCTGCATCGCCCTCGGTTTCAATCCTCCCACCTACAAAATCACGCCCATGATTGAAGGCGTCCCAATCTACCAAGGCTATGCAGATTTTGGATCCCATCCCCGAATCGACGGCCCGGTAGGTGTGTTTAGAGATATCCACGGTAAGAAAAAAGCCAAAGAAGCTTGCGCGAGAGAAGTATATAGGTTCTTGAAGAATATCGAAAGGTTGAGAAGAGAAAGTATTGAAAATCAAGAGGGAAAGACGGAGGAGATGCCTCAGCATCAGAACTCGGAGGTGAATGTGGATGTGGATGATCAACCTCGTGTTGTTGCTGGTATTTAAGCGACGGTTATGCTGTTGAGAACGAACGAATGAATGAATGAATGAATGGTGTTGAATAATGGATTGCATTGGAATGGATGGGATGAATCATTGGGCTATCATCTTAACGAATTTCATAGGATGCATGTGGGATTTGGAATTCATGTCTTGTTACGTATGGAATACTATATTTCAAGCGCAATATTACTTTTCATAGTTTCATAGCTTTTAAAGGTATTGAATTCAATCATTCATCACATCTCCTCCATCATCCTCCATCATCACCATCACTATCATCATCACTACCTTCCTACCTAGCATTCCTAATTCCTACCCCAGGCCTACCTAGTCTCCCTACCTACCCCTACCTCCTACCTCCTACCCAACACTCAACAACAACAACAACAATCAAAAAAATACAATCATCCATATAACCCCACGTAAAGCACATCACACATCACATCACACTAAATGACTCTACTCTACACCATCCCATCCCCATTCCATCCCATTCCACATCTTTTCTCTCAATCTCAATCTCAATCTCAATCTCAATTAAAAGCACATACCATACATACCATACACATCCCAGACCCAAAGACTCAAAAATAATCAAAGTAATTGATCGATCGATTGATTAATTTTAGACATTTGCATTTCCATTTCCATCTCATTATACATTATACATTATACATTATACATTATACATTATACATTACAAGCTTTGTCTTCAGCCCCTCAGTATTAGAAAAACAATTTGGCGTCGCTACAGCTCCTCTCATTATTTTCTAGAGCACCTTGGAACCTATATCGCAACTTATCCTACCAAAAGCCTAGAATAATAAAAACTATATTATCAATTATATCAAACAATAGAATTGATTATTCTATTTTAAATTTTCATTTTAAACATTCTAGAATATAGTTTACTAATATTGAAATAAGATTAAAGATTTTCACATAATTTTTCAGAATAATATTCTTAAAAGCACTATAACCATATACACCATAAGGACTCTTTATCATATGAAATGTTAAATACATTATACCATCTCATCTCAACATCTCGCATTCCCTGCAAAAGAGTCCGCAATAATCTGAACCCCTCTCATTCATCTCACAAAGTTGTATCACATCAAAATCCCAGCTGTATTCAAGGTTCTATAGCAGAGGGATGACTATGCAAAGTTACAGATTGACAGTACTCCCATACGAAAGAATTGCCGACATAAAATACAGTGTTGTACAAGATAATCACACACTAAAAGTAAAAAATATATAGCCAGTACAATATTTCTCTTGGGTATATATTTTTATTCGTAGCCATCCACCCCACAGTGTCGGGCAATTGATGCAAAAGGAGTTTTCCCCTCTTGATATTTTCGCCTCTTCATGTTTCCTTCATTGTTCCAAGTCTCAATCAAGTGAGTGCCCTTATCCTCCACTCCAGCTCTTCCATACCATCCCTCCCTTCCTTCGAGAACAAAGGGACAAATTCATTAAATCTTACAGCGAGGCGGTGAAGATGACCTGCCTACGTATCCAACGCCACTAACTTATGCAAACGCCCTTCCTTCTTCGTCCATCATGAAAAAAAAAACCAGCGTATTGCTTATAAATTTGAGAAATGAGAAAAATGAAAAAACGCCGAATGATAATCCAAAAATTTGGCACACAACTAAATGTGTGCTTATAATGCTTGCGAAAATGTCGAATAAATAAGGCATCGGTCAAAGACATTATGGTGAAATTCTTTGGTAAGATAGATTCTATGTGCTCTGCAAAATGCTCAGAGAAAATCGTCGATAGATCGTGTAATAGTAGCTTCCCCTGTTATAGGTGGACTTCTAGGATCTTGTGCGGGCGGGAGATTTGGATGAATTGCGACAGTTGGAGGGAAAAACATTGTCCGCCGGAAATCGAATCCACGTGGAGAGAAAAGGCTGGGTGTGCCATTAGAGGAAGATTCTTGTGGGAGACCACGAGAGAAAGCATGTTCGAGAGGGTTACGAGTCATCTCAGTTATGCGTGGTGACATTATATCAGATTGCGCCTCATCATCCTGTGGGCGAGGAGACATCGTGTCAAGCTGCCATTTATCTTCTTGTGACGGTAATCGCTCGATTTTAGCACTATCTTCGAACTTGGTGAAAGGTTCAATGTGTGGAATGTCACCAAATCCGAAGTCAAAACGGTTTAGACGATTAATTGCTGAATTACAAACAGAATTTGTCTCTTCTTTGATCTCGAGTCCCTTGATAGGGGCTATATTCAAGACCAAAGGTTCTCGGATGACCGTATCTCCATGTGGCGAAACATGAGACGAGTTTGCTCTGCTACGACCAGGAGAAGATGCAC
Source organism: Sclerotinia spermophila (assembly GCA_038090695.1). Taxonomy (NCBI): domain Eukaryota; kingdom Fungi; phylum Ascomycota; class Leotiomycetes; order Helotiales; family Sclerotiniaceae; genus Sclerotinia; species Sclerotinia spermophila. The sequence goes on from JBBMOJ010000015.1 coordinate 167,175, forward strand.
TGTCGAGGTCATTGGCAGATAGCGATTGTCTGCGTCTAGTCAGGCTTTTATTCCTGATAACCGTGTCTTTATTTTGAGCTGCCTGTTTCTCCAACTTCTTTCTCTCGATAACCTTTTTGAAATCGTTCAATGAGAAGAGAAGAGACATATTGGGATTGACCCAACGTGACTTTGATTGTGCCAAATTATACGCTTCGTTTGCCGATAGATCTTGGTTGATATACATTCCATATGCAATGATTAAGGTTGCCGATCGGCTAGCACCTTGTTGACAATGCACCAGAACTTTTTTCCCCTCCTTAGCTCTTGATTCTATAAGTTGGCATAGATCCCAAAGTTCACCTTGCACATCTGTGTTGTGGTCCCAAGGGATGTGGAAGTATTCGGGAATCTTCAGTTCCGAGGTGTTGGGTCGTGGTGTAGATGGGGATGATGCCGCAGAACTCAATTCGGAACCAGCCGGTTGAGTCTCGTACGCAGTATGGAAAGAGGAAATGGTTCCAGCTGTACCGGGTATCTCGGCGTACAAGTCCACGGAGTTATGTTTGGATGCAGCAGTTGCATGGCTAAGTATATTTTGTTTCGCGGCTTTCTCCTTCATTTCCTCTAGCTTCGCTTCGAAGGGATTTTTAACTTCCCTTGCAACATTGATCACAACATCAAATTCCGCGGCCTCCTCCATTTTAGGCTCTGAATATAGATGGATCGTTGGTTCGTGCATGAGGATTGGGCCGTCGGGATATGATGGAGACTTGCAATCCTCGCCAGTCGGTGGCCTGTCGAATGAATCGCCACCAATAGACATCCCCGGTGCTCGAGTTGCCATCTGAACTCCTGTTGGCGAGGGTGCATCATCTTCATTGATGGTGAATGTATCCCTCGGAACGCCAGATTCTTTCAATCTAGAACCCCCGAATCCTCTAGAAGGATCACCTAATGTCATTCCACCACTAGGACCAAAGGCTGGTGTTGCCATTGATAACATTTGCGGCGACGAGACAGAATGCTTCAGACCTCTTCGTTGCAACATTGATGATGTTCCTTGTCCCATAGGTTCTAAATTCAGGTTGGCGGTTCCAGTATTTAGACTCAATATACTTGGCTTTTTTCTAGCCTTCAGTGCTGGTGGTTTGATAAACGAAGGGGAAACTGGTTCTGAGGCGAACTCATCAATGCTCGGTCGAAGATTGAGAGCTAGACTTTTGGGATTCTTTTTCCTTGGCGAAGGTGAAGTCATAGGCCGCTCAATGGTGATTGGCGGCGGTCTCGCATCTACTTCACCCATCTTTAGATTTTGGAAAGAATCTAGGCCAAACGAAGATCCAGTGAATGAAGATAATGGGACGAGTGTGATGGGCGATTCAGGAGACGAACTTGGTGATGGGTCTGATAGTGAAGATGAGTCGACTGTAGACACGGTCGTGGTGGGTGAAGAGTCTGTCGAATCGGATGCTTGCGTTGAGGTACTTTCGCGATGTTGATGGGAATGTATTTGAAGTAGATTGCTGTCGGTCTTGATTTCTGAGTTTTGATCTGTTTGTTGATTGTCATACGGACTAGCTGATAGTTTGGTTTGAGTGCCGCCTAACGATGAACCATCCATTATGTTCGAATCCATACCATATACTGACATGAACGAAGGTATATGATTCTCGTACATTCGGGGACCAGCTGCTGATGGCATCTTCCGTCTTTCCGAGAGACCGCGACGTTTGACAACTGGAGCCTGCGCCAATGAGTTCCGTGTGCTCTGAATTGATCGTATATCCCAATATGTTTTTGAAATTCCACTCAAGTCCGGTGAAGGTGGTGGAGAAGGTGTAATCGCAGTAAAAGACCTTTTCAAAGTCGCATTGTTAGCAATTGCAATGCTTGTTGGACTAGCCATCATCGTTTGTCAAAGAGGACAATGATGAACACAAAGGAGATTCTTTTGTCGTTTGTTTAATAATCCTATAACCAATGAAGGCAACAATAAGAAAAGAAAGCAAGCTTAAAAGAATTAACAAAAAGAAGGCTATGGAATCCACTCACTCACAAGAAGTTATGAAGCCCTTGAAACAGTTTCCCAATCGAATGACAAACTTCAAGTAAAGGGTCGACAACAATAACCAACGTAAACTGCACCGTAATCTTTTGTTTTGCGATTGAGTATGAAAGGCGCAAGGAGTGATGGTTTAAACAGAATGATTGGAATGCATCCAGCGAATGGTCGTAAGAGATGAGGTTGAGGGCCAAGTAAGAATTGCCTCGAGGAGTAATCTAATCTTTGCCTTACCTGGGTATTCCACGCGAGACGCCGCAGTTATTATTATTCGAAGTTGTATGTGTGTGTGTGTATGTATGTACCTGAGTGCGTTCTAGGATAGATAGGTTCAATATATGACCGGGTCAAATTACGAACGACCGATTATAACAGGATATAATGTTATTGTTGGGAAAATCTCAAACTCTCAAAATTGAACCCTTTTTGGGAAGAAACAAGATTGAAGGATTCAAAAGAGAGTTTCGAGAAACGAAGGTGTCTCGACAATGTTGATGGTGGTGGTGGTGGGCAGGGTTTCTGAATGCCAGGTACTAGAATGGATGATACTAAGGTTTGAAATCTAATAAGTCAGCGCACCGTTCTCAGCGAATAAGGGCTAAAAAGCGAAATGCAGGGGGTTTATAAATAGACAGGGCGGGTAAAAAAGAACCAATGAAAGAAAAATGTAATACAAAGCCCAAGCCAAAGGAAAAAAGATCCCTTACTATGTATGTATGTATGAATTGGATGTGCCCGGTTTCTTTTTCTCTCGATTTGCCTGCAACGATTAAGAGAAGGGGGAAACAAAAGTGTTTTTCTAATCAAGGCGGGTGTACCCAAACCAAGCCTCCCGTCTGCAAGAAAGCCGTCGAGGATGAAATGAAGGGTAAATTCGAGATTGCTTTGATTTGATTTGATTTGATTTGGTGAGATTGAGATGAGGTGGGCGTTATAAAGTGTGTAACTTTGAGATAATGCAACTGCAGGTATATAATTTGCAGAGGATTTCTTCTTTTTATTGATCAAATAAAGTTGAGTGGGTGAGTACAGAAACGCCGGTGGAATATTGTATCGAGAACTTTTATAAACTTCCCTTGCGCACCCAAATTCTACACGAACCACTCGTGGAAATAGGATGGATGGATGGATGGATGAATGAAGAAAGAAGAAAAGATAGAAGAATTAATTTATCTGATCAAGAACAGATGAAAGGAACAGATTGTATTTGTTGATTCCCGTGGGGTATTTCAAATAGGGCTGGTATATCGTCTGAGGTACCTAATGGAAAGTTGAGGGAGGCACTGTAGGAATCGATCGAAAGTTACAAATAATCTGTGGTTTTATGGTCGAGATTTTGGGGTTTCTTCTCTCTCTCTGCGACTTGAAGATGCTTTGCTTTGAAACGTTCCTCAACCCTTTTCGACAATAATATCGGATATAATATCTTATGTTTGGCACCCAGCACAAGTTATATTTATATGCGCCTCCACTAACTGACTGACTGGTTGATTGTAGCTAGGTATGTATGGGTATTTTTGAGTAGGTCGAGATACGAGATTCAAGTTTCGAGAACAAAGGAATGGCCACGGCTTTTCGGTCGCAAAGAGAATTCGAGTATTGGGGAAAAATCAAGAGGAAAGTTATTAAAAACTCAAGCGGAGAAGAATGATGTCAGATAATAAAAATCATAATATAAAAATAATGAAATATAGAGAGAGAATAAAAAAGATTGATGAATAAATAAATATCTACGATAGTAGTTAAGAAGATATATGATAAGATGAGATGATATGAAAGTTTTGAATTTGGGAGGGTGAGGGCTTGGTAAGAACGGAGCCAATGAGTTAAGAGAGGACAGATTTGGGTGAAGAGAAACAGAAAAAGATACACACAGAGAGAGAGAGAGAGAGAGAGAGAAACAGAGAGGCTTTTAGAAAGAAAAGAAAAGAAAAGAAAAGAAAGAAAAATAACCAAATGGAAGCTACAAAATTTGACAATTCGGTGCATAGGAAAACAACCTGGAACCCGCTTCATCGCTCCATGGCTTGTTGTCCAGTCCAGGCAAATGGGTCAAGTGGAATGAATGAATGAATGAATGAATCTCATTCGATTGCCTCAGGATTTCATACTTTTCACACTTTTATTACACGCGTTGCCAAAATAGATTTAACTGCACTTTGTCTCTCCAGTTTAATTGGTCCTAAACATCCATGGACGAGAGATGAAACAAACTATGAATATCCGATGCCACACCAATAGAAATGATTGATCATTGCAGAATATCAAGGATAATCAAGGATGATCAAGGGTCAATTGCATTTGCTTTGATGCTTTTTTCATAGGTCATATCACCACCTCACATTCCTGTAACATAACTCAAGAAGTGATAATTCTTGGGTCTTTCCGTCTGATTATGAAGACAAAAAGGAGAAGAAGAAGAAGAAGAAGAAAAAGGAAAGAAAAACGAGATAGATAGATAGATAAATCATGGTTGAGGCTCAGTGTGGCTGGGGAAATTTAGTTTCCTCGTGGTATACTCTGTACACTCCCGGACTTGTACGTACGTACATACATACATGAATTGCACAGTATTTACTGTACATCTCCCAAGTCCAAGAACAGAGAAGAGACGGAAAAGAATCACTGAATGAAATGAAAAGAAGAAATGTCAAGGTTTCTCTTCTCTTGTCTTTCTCCCCTCTTGCTCCCCAATCCTATCTCTGGGTCATATCCAATTTGTCGCCTCCCAGCATTGCGGGGGATGAAATTGAAATTTCGACATACTAAACCAAATCCATCTTATACCAAAGCATGATCCAGGTCATTGCATTTTCAGAAACCCCCCCACATAGAATATCTCATTACAACGGTTGGCAACGAAATGCGAAACTACGAAACTACGAAACTACGAGACTACGAGACTACGAGTTACGAGTACGAACAAATATCCTCATGGTAGCCACAGGATAGGATTGATAGTTAGAACTTGGAAGGGATATCTGAGAGAGAAACACGAGACGCTTAAGCAGGAAAATCGACAAGTACCTAGACTAGTTCGTTTTTGGGTCGACCGAAACTGATGAAAGTATATCTGCATCATGATATACTTTTCGCTATCGATCCGAGAGAAGCATGAATATTGAGATGGGCAGTCCCAAAATTACAAAGTACAGTAACAAACTTCATCCGCCGAGTTCATCTCATGATTCTCATCCTTTCCTCAGCTATCGAAGCTTTGTTCATCTAAAGGTCTTCTTTAAGGGACTAATTCGGATTCAGAGGCAAGATAATTATAGATATGGCAAGAAACAAAAAGAAGAGAAAGTGGAAGAAGGTGGAGAATCTTCACCGTTATGCTACTGAAAAATTGATTACTTTCAAGGACGACCCTGACCTTGAAGAAGACTTATTGGGCAGGTTATTGTGTATGTATGTAGATTGTAAATTGTTAATTGGCCAACCATGTTTTGTGCATATTAATTTGCAAACGGATTGAAGGTTTTCAACCATTGGTCTTACATTTCAACATTCAGCATTCTACGGAGTACATGAGAAAATCGGAAAAACTCAATTCGCATCCTGGGGGGTTCTATTATGTACAGTAAGTAATCTGTCTACTTACTTGTATAAGTCTCACAATATTCTGTTACAGAAAAAGAGATTCAGCCGCGATCTACGTGCTTACTACGTATCCACAACACGAATCGCCTTAAACAAAGCCAATGCCAATCCAATATTCTACTAAGCCGAAGTTGGGATGAACATTTCCTTAACTACAGTCAGTATCTGGAGACTGTTGGAACTTGGAATGAACGGTGGGTTTAACTTTCATAAAGCAACCACGGCAACCTGAACAGTGAAGACTTATTATTTATTATCTATCATACAAGCATATATGTACAGTATGATATATCTGGACGAGGCGAGAATCGAGATCCATTTCCTTGCCATTTTTGCAATAAGAGTCTCTGCACACAACATTTGGCCAGACCTCAAATTACGCCCTCCGCAAAAAGGTCATCTTTTGGGTCAATACATATTTTGCCCTCGTGGTTCTGGGACATCAATGGGTCCTTGCCCCTGAATGTACGGAGGGAGGTACATGCAGTACATCCATCATCTTACGGCCCACAACTGCTGCAACCAATTTGAGAAATTTTCATGTATCCATCCCCGACACTTATTTTTAATGAGAACTTCTACGACGTAAATAAAGTTTTGATAATTCATTGGATACTCAAGCTAATCGTCAATTCATCGATTCTACATAAAAGAACTGACACACCAGGTAAACGTAGTATACTTCGTTACTTCGTACCATCCATCTTTCATAATTTCATTTGTCTTTTAGATTCAATCGATTTGGATACTAGCTCAACTCTCTGAGAATGAGTTCACGTCTCTCCATACATTGGATTTGGCCGATTTTGAGGTTAAGAAGTCAGTCTTATATGGGAAGAAAGTTTATATTCAACGTAATACATAACCATCTCAACTCAACCGGTTGATTTGGAATTTCCTTCACCCCCCCCCCAACCCCCATCTTCGGCAGTCAGTTTCTTGGCCCTTGGTATTCAAAACCAACTTCTCGGCCCTTCAACCATCAACCATTTGACGGGTCTGACTTGCAGTTCAAGCTGTGCGACACTACAACTTATTTCTTGACACCCCCCGAGGCCTTGCAGAACTATTACTACGAATAGGGCACACACTGAATATAAAAACCGGCCACCAAACCACTCAAAATCTAATAAACTATTAAAAACTCGTATATTTTAATTAATTCTTTCCAAAATTACCAAAAGTTTATTGAAAATTATAAAATTATAACATATAATTAATACATTCAAGACTTTTCTATTATAATTATCAATTTTGGATTTAAAAATTGAACAAATTAATTTAATATATAATTTCGAAAAGAGTATACCTTTTCAATATACCGGTTATTTACATTCGGTGTATATAAAGTTATAGAATAGATCTCGAACTATGATTTCTATCTCCTCAGTACACTTATACAATTCGTACACAACATATACTGTACTGTATATTGCTCTCAATGTGATTCTAACAGTAATTAGTCGTTTAATCTGAATCTGGATAATCGAGATATGTTTATCTAATTTATTGAGTCAGTCAGATTTGATACATACAATACTTTAATGATCTCAGAATGACGAGCTTCTCTTCTTCTTCCTTATTGAATAGTTAGCTCCCCTCGCTCCCCTCACCATAACAAATACTGTACATATATACTCGTATCGATATATCAAATATGCAGGTTTCTCGCGTAGAACACAATCTACATATGTACATATATGCAGTGAGAGGTCATGGTGGATAAAGTAATTTACTAGTTACATGCGTCAGGTGAGAGGCTCTCGGTCTTCTTCGAATCACAAAGACCGTAGAAAGTGTCGAATGTGTGAGAACACACTTTTAATTGTGCAAACCTCTGCATGAAAGACAATTATTTATTTATCATGCTCCACCGACCGACTAATAAGGTAGTCGTCATTGTCAATATCTTAAATATGATTTTAGATAAGAACAACGTTGCTTGACCACATATAGGGGAATGGCTAGGTAGGGCTATCCAATTTCCAGGAACAAGCTTGAATCTTAGGGTTGGTGGAATCCATTAATTATCTTTGAGGGAAGGGAAGGGGAGTCAGGAGAGCACGAATCTTGGTACATCTTTTGTATTCTTGCGCAAGACTCGCTAATACCAAAAGTTTAAGGAAAGTGTCTGAAATGAAAATTACGGTTGATTACATTTTGACAGGGCCATTTTATGCGGTGGCAGCACCGTAAAAAACCCTTCCACTTGAATCGTGAAAATGTGATAAGTTGAAGGAAACCAAAAAAATATCGTAGATGAAATAAAATATGCCGAGATACATCAAGTATTTCAGTAGGGAAGTAATATGTAGTAGTAGTACTAGTATGCAGTATGTAGTTACAGATTCTCATGGATAAGAGAGAGGAAACCATATAGCCAAAGTGCTCCTCTATATAGATGTTCTCGTGGTGCATTCAAGACATTCTTTTCTTTTCGTTCTCTTCTTCATAAGATATTAAGAATTAATTAATTTTGTAACTTATGTAGTACATATAGAGTAGAGTAATAAGAGCAATCAATATCAGAGGATACATGAATCCATCCATTATCAATTCTCCAATTATTGTCATCTATCCAATACGTTTCTAATGTTTGCTTTTTTTTACTAACTATGGGCACGGCCATCTCTTTATTAATTCTCGACACTGCGAGTATGAAGGGTATGGTATGGTATGGATCAATTGATGCAGCTTGCTTTTGCATATCTATCTACTCGTATCTACCCAGGTATTAGTGGTCAGATCTCCTTGACGACAGAACCTGACAAGTCTGAATCTCCCCTCTCACATCATTCTACCTAACCTGGTTTTTTTCCTTTTTCTCTTCACATTCACATTCACTTTCACATTCACACAGCCATATTTTTTTATTCCTTTTTTTCCCTTTGACTTGACATGTTGAACTATTTTTATTCAAGATGTCACAAATCCCCCAGTCACCAAAGTCAAAACCAAGACCTCTATCATTTCATTCCCATAGAGTCGCTCATAACTCCTCTAAACTACCCAGAGTACATGATGCGCCCGAGATAGTCACACAAATACCGACCGCATCTAAAACAAAACCATATCATCGTTCAACATTATCGCAACAATCAGCTGACTCAAGTATGGCGGCGGATGCAAATGCTTCCAATTCCAATTCCAACATGAGGGCAGCGGGTGCTGAGCAGCTAAACAACCAAAACAACCACAATAATCATAATCTAAATCTAAAACTTAAAACCTCTAGTTTTGATTTAAAATTCACGGGAAATCATTCGACTATTGCGACCCCTTTTAGTCCAACAAATCAGAAAGACAATAACAAGAAGGAACCATTTCGTACTAGAATATTAAGTTCATTCACTGGGAGTCCGGTTAGAGCAGCTTCACCCAAATCAGCATCATCGCGTCGAACATTATCTTATCCCACGCCAATGCCAAACAGACCTCCAGCCACGACTAATACTCCGACCAAACTTCAACACGAAGCAACCTCAAGGATTGTCGCGTCTGAAAGAAAAGCAAGGAACGTGCTAGCTAATACCAATACCAATACCAATACCACTACCACTACCACTACCACTACCAATGGCAAGAATGGAATAACGGCCGAAGTCGCAAAAGAAACCACCTCGACAATGTTATCTCCAGGCGCATCATATATTTCACAGACAACAGATTGGGTTGCGGATCAATCTCATCTAGACCAATCTTCATCTCCTTCAACATCCTATGCACCTCAATCATCATTGGAGAACACACCATCACGATCTGTAATGTTACCGCCAAGGGGCCTTATGAACAATAAAAGAATGGAACCAGACTTAGCTGAGAGAGAATCGGCATTGAGGAGTTTAGAAGGACGGAACCCTCGGAAAGAATTACGAGATGACCGAAATTTCGATGATGCGGATTTATTCTTACAGGTTGCGCAAGAGGAGGACGATTTGACTCGCCAGAAGAATCTTCCAGCTTTGAGTAGATTAGATTCTAAAAAGGTGATTATATTCTTATCTTTTCATGTGCTTGCAATTCCAATTCGAATCGAAATGATTACCATGATTGTCTGAAAATATCTAATTCATCCATAGTCTCGCATTGGCATGCGCCAATCTCTCCCTGCTCCTAACTTTCGTGCTTCATATCTTCGTCGCGAACCTGAGCAAGAAACAAAGCCTACAGTTCGTTACGCAGCGGATGCAGAAAGTCTAGCACAAGTATTGGATGATAATTCATTCGCAAGGAAAGGACCTTCTTCCACGATCTCAGCTTCGACCGAGCAAAGAAAGCGATCATATGCAGCCGCGTCGCTGTCGAACCCTACCGCCCCACGAACGAATAACCGAGACGATCCCGAACCACAGCCATATGTTGGACGACGACCATCTGTACAGGACCGAACGATCACGGCCTACCGGCAATCCAATTTATCCAATTCGTATTCCGTTCCCCGATCCACAGCTTATCATTCTTCTCCACTTGTAGCGCAGCCAATGGAGATCAGCGAGCAACATGAAACACAGCGTGTTACAGAAGGCACGGCCTCGACCGTGTCCACGACTGCACCTTCAACCGTTTGGGACGAACTAGATGATCTGAAATCACGTATACATAGATTGGAATTGACGGGGAAATTACCTACAACATCTGGTGCAGCAGTGTCGCGAGCCACCCACGAACGTCCTCCTACTGCGACCACAACGGAAACTACCATGTCAACATCACCCAAACGTGGTCGAGGTAATAGCATATCACCTACTGAAGCTCCTTCTATGGATATGTCTAAAGCTGAAAATCATCCTCTCCTACGATCCGCGTTGAAGAATTCTAAGCCTTTATTGGATCCCGAAATATACAAGTCTTTAGAGGCTACAGCAAATGATGCCTTAGCAATCTCTGCTATGATGGGAACTTCTGGTCAACCGGGGCCTATATCGAGTTCCCAATCAGTCATTGGTGGGCCACAATCTAACATTTCTGATCGACAAGTTCGTCGGAAAGCAGACAGTTTGTGTCGCAGCTTAACGGAGCTTTGTCTTTCCTTGTCGGAAAGAAGATCAAACGATATCGATACTACTCTTACACAGATCCGACAAAACAGTCGTGGTCAAGATAGTGAAGTTCGACAGAGTATAGAGCCTGTTAGCCCAAGGCAGCCACCTTCTGCTGACGTAGCAAGGTTAAAAGCAAGCCCAAGGTCATATAGTCGTCTTGAGGCCCGACGAAGCAGCCTTCTCGCAACAACTGCGTTACCAACCTTGAGATATCCACCACCCGAGAACACAACACCCACACAAAGTATAGCTGCAGGTCGTCGCACATCTTTATTACTTCGTAATCGACGCGCTGAAACCGAAGATCCCCAAGAAACATTTGAGGCTCGATTTCAAGCACCTTCAAGAGCTAAGACAGAACTCGGACGCAGGGGGGAGGTTCCGCAAGACGAATTATCACGTCATCCCCTACGCGACGACGATCCCAGGGCTGGCGCAATATCGTCGTCATTAGCACTCAGGAGATCTTACACGACAGCCCTCAGCCCTAACAGGGCGCCTCAATCCTCTTCACTTGCCCAAATCAGTCCAGGCAGAAGATATTATGAACGAACACCAGAGAGAGAAATTCTTATAAACTCGAATACGGGTGGCAGTGGTGGTGTTCGAAGATTTCTTGAACGAACTCCAGAGAGAGATACTACAAGCCTTTCAGGGAGATTGGCAGAAGAACGCGGGCAGAGAAAAGTGTCTGCCCCTTTAACTCTCGCCGCCAGGAGCAGAGCTGGTAGCCTTTTGAAAAGTAGGGAGCCATTAAGCCCTTCTCAATCTGGTGCTTACCAGTAATTTCATTTATGGTCTCATTTGTACAAAAGAAAATTGGAGTTCTTCAGGGTTTCTTTTCAGCGCTTTTGCGCATAGGATTATTAGGGAGGAATTTCTTCATGTTATTTTGATTTTATCACCATAGGGAGGGGTTTTCAAGATACCCTGGGTACATACGATGGCACGATTAGAGAAGGGTTTGAGGATTACATATCAGCGAGGTTACATATCAGCGAAAGGGTTGAGAGCATACTCTCTAGGGTATACATTGCTGCTTGTCTTGGGCGTGTAGTTTAGCCAAGCTTGGGATTTTTTGGTTGCTTGCTTTATGTGCTTGTACAATCGCTTGAATCGTTGCTGGATATGGCTATTCAATTGGGATTCCGCTTTGGCATATAAATAGACGGATCCAGATGAATTGAAAGGAGTTTGGAGTGAGAATGGTATTGGAGGTGATGGGTGTTCATTTATGAATGTATTATATTGTTATTCACCAGTGATAAACAGATGTAGAAGGGACCTTTTTTTCTTCTTTAAAGCATTATGTGGGTAGTATTGTAGTATGCTGTTTGTGAATTGGTGATGGTGAGATCAATTGAATGTGCATGATACAGCGAAATCTACAAACAACTAATTTTCAAGATCCAATTAACCATTGCCTCATCAAAGCTATTCGCTCCTAAAATATCACACCATTTTTAAAATTTTAATCTATGGAATCATTCATAATCACTAATCCAATCCATCTCATCCCAACCTCGCCAATGACCTGTTCTTATTCTTCCTGTCGCATCCCTTCGAGAATTCCCTCTCATATGAACAGGACAGTTGATAAGCGACCCCATCCCATTTTCTAAGGTTAATTAAGGTTATATACCCCACTCCATCTAATCCAATCCGACCTTTTCACCAATCCTTTCCTTTCCTTCGTATATCTACCCCGCCGTGCCCGCCATTCAATTCGAAGATCTCCTAAGGTAAAATAAAATTCACACACAAAGACTTTACTTTACTTTACTTTCCTTTCCTTTACGTTACAGCAACCAGTACTTGATGCGCCAGCCTTTTCCGCACGGTACAATACCCAGACATTTATCATCATCATTATCACCATTCTTGCTACTAGGGAAACCGAAAACAAAATACTGCGACGGATTGGGGAAGTGGAAAAAGAGAAAATTTTATTGCGGGAGTGTGGGAGTGTGCTCGACGGGTAGACGGATTCGTGGATTGCGGGAAGGAGGGTGTAGGGTTTATACGGATTCGCGAGGGGCAGGTAGAGGGATGGAGAGTGGAAATGCGAGCGCGGAGGATGTGGGGAGGGGGGCGGGGGAGGGGGATGGGGATGGGATGGGTGGGAGAGGGGGAGGGAGAGGGGGAAAGGGTGGGAGTGGTGGGGGACAAAATAGAGAAATGCTTATTAGTAAGGCGTTGTCGAAGTTGTTGAGACATGCGGCGGAAAGTGAGGGGGTGAAGTTGGATGGAGAGGGGTATGCTAGGTTGGATTTGGTGGTGAGTTTCTTTTTTTTCTGGTTCTTGTTTATCTATCTGTTTCGTTGTTGTGAAGAGATGAAGGAGAAATGGACGGTATAGGTATATATATCTGTATGAGAAGATGGAGAAGGAGATGGAGCAAAAATCACGTGGCCTGTCCATTCTCAATTTTCCATCAACACCAGATACTATACCTATTCTTGATGAACCCAGCAGCTCACAACTCTCGCAGATGCAATGGCCTCGTCTCAAATCCCTCAAACCCACATTCGCCGATATCCGCACCGCCGTCACCGACAACGCCAAGCAGCGTTTCTCCATGAAACCCAACCCATCGCTTCCCGACCCGCCTTCTCCATCTTCCGAAACCCCGGCGGATTGGATGATCCGCGCTAACCAGGGTCATTCCATCGCGATTGATTCCGCGGCACTGCTCGTCCCCATCACGATCGAAGCGGGGAATGTGCCGGAAACATGTGTTCATGGAACCTATTTTGCATTTTATGAGGAGATATTGAAGAGCGGGGGATTGAAGAAAATGGGGCGAAATCATGTGCATTTTGGGACGGGGGTTCCGGAGGACGGGGGGGTGGTGAGTGGGATGAGGGCGGATGCCGAGGTGTTGATTTTTGTGGATGTGAAGAGGTGTTTGGAGGAGGAACCGGGGATGACGTGGTGGGTTAGTGATAATGGGGTGGTTTTGACGGAGGGGGATAGGGATGGGGTTGTGGGGACGAGATTTTGGAAGAGGGTGGAGGGGAGGAGGGAGGGCGGTGTGCTTTGGGAAAATGGGGTGAAAGTGGCGGAATTGGAGGAGGGGTTGAGGAATAGGAAGGCGCCTATTGGAAAGGGTGGAAGAGGGGGTAGAGGTGGAGGAAGAGGAAGAGGCAAGGAAGGGAGGGGTGGTAGAGGTGGTGGTAGAGGAGGTAAAAATCCGCATGGGAATACCGAAACTACTATTGAAGAAACCAAACCGGTAGAGGAGACTTAGAGAGATACTTCTATGTTGATTAAATCAAACACAACTCCAAAACTTACAAATCACTTTGTAGCCGTCTTATACGGCAATAATACGGTGATTTTACTAATAATCCAGCTTACAATATTACACCCTTCTATCCAAGCCAATCCTCTGTATTGTAGTATTATCTTCAAATGGTCTGTAAGGAGAGTAAGGTGAGGTGTAGGTATAGAATAATTATAGGTGAAGACGAACTGTACGTGAGTGTAGCAGTGGTCGCAACGGGTGGCTTGGGTAGTACGGCTGGCTACGGGGTACCCGCGGTTACAGCTGGCTACAGGGATAGAAAAAGCTATCCCTGTTAATCAATAGTTGGCTATAGATATTAGGGCTTCATTTTCGTGGGTTAGATAGCCAAAGAGTATATATAATAGGGATTTTCATTAATAATCCCTATTATATCCTATCAATCTTTCCTAATAAATAATAAGAATATTAAAGATTAAAAACCTTATATTTTGTTTGATTTTTATATAAAAAATATATATAAATTGTAAACACTATTTATCTTTTTTAAAATTTTATATTTAATATATTTATATTAATAGAATTTGATATAGATTTATATAGAATTTGTAGTAAAATAAAATACAGGGATTAAAATCTGATTAATCTCAAAACCTTCTGTTAGGGTATGGGTAAAGACTTATATTATACTATAAGGGTAGAAGAGTTATAGAAGAGAGAGGCTCTACTTATAGAAAGTAGGATATACTAGTAGTCTATATTTGAGGTATGAAAGCAATTATAGAATATATAGTTGGTATTATAATAATACCTTTGTTTAAAGCGATTAGTTTTATAATTGCAATATATATAACTCTTAGGAAAATAAAAATAGTATTAAAATAAACCTTTTTCAAAGTAGTGATTAATTGATAAAACTTTTTAGGTCTACCCCGGCTTTGTTTCGAGAGTATATTTAGTATTAATATTAATGGAGTACTGGGATTGGTAAGTTTTTTGAATCCTATCTAAATGGATGGATTTGGTTTATTTAGATTAGTTAGATAAAAAGTAATGATTGTATTTTCCTAATTATGAAAACCTTTGATAGATTGTTAGAATACTAAGTAGTATTTTTATTTAATTTGATAGTGAAATTCATTCTTATTATAATAATTAAAAAGTTTATTGAATTCTTATTATTCGATTTCTTTATTTGTTTTATTATTTCTTTTGAGGATATAGTTTTAGTTTTAATAGGATTTAGTTTTATTGATTGTATTCTAATTAATTAATCTAAATAAATGATAAAATAGTTGGAATAATAAGTTATAGAATTGTTACGACGGCATCCAACATATCGCATCACATAATCAGGAAGTTATGGGATTAGGGATTCCTACTAAATCCTATTACTCTTACCTAATGGAACATAATAGGATTAATAGGATAATAAAGAATGAAGGTCTATATAAGGGAATAGGTTTTATTATAATATAGAGTTTTGTACTTAAGAATAATTATTAGTTTTATTACTATAATTATGAGAATTATAACCAATTATTAACTCTATTGAATTCCTATTTGAAGTCTAGTTTAAACTATCTCAAGAGATTTCTAGTTACTTCTATATAACTCTAAAAGCAGCTTCTATAATATTTTGAGTATTATTTCTGTTTCAAATACTAATTCAATAACCAACCGTTATTATAGCATTTCAAGGATAATATGTTTTAGTTATTAATATTAATAATATCGAAATAATTGATATTTCTAAAAAAATTATTATTAATGAAATACTTAAGATTATTTTATTAGATAAGTATTAAGAAAGTTGATAAGAATTCGATATTTTTCTTTTATAATTTGAGATCTATTTTAGATTTAATTAAGATAAGTTTATTGAAAAAGAATCTAAGAGTATATGGGCTATATTATATCTTAAAGGAGAAGTAGGTAAATGGATCTAGTTATATTTATATGATTATTTCGAGTATAACGATTGAGAATGTATATAATTTATTAAAACTATTTTTAATAGTTTTGAAGGATTTAAGATAGAAATCTGTAAGATCTTTGGAAATTCTAATGAATTAGAGGTAGTAAAAGAAAAGATTTTCAATCTTAAATAGACTGGATTAGTATTGAAGTATATTATGGAATTTCGAAGATATATAGGGATAATTAAGTAGGATAAGACTATTATTATAAAGAACTTAAATCAAAAGTATATTTGGAATTCGATAGGGAGATAGAAGATGAGGATTTGAATAGGCTAATCAAAAGCTTTATTGATACTAATGATTGCCTATATAGGTATAAACAAACCTAATGATTATATAAACCTTAAGAAAACCGAAAGCAAGGGTGTTACTATAAAAACAAGGGTAGACTTAGATATAATCTATAAGGATATGGAAACCTTATAGAATTAGATACTATATATTAGGTATCCCAAAGTAAGGATTCAAAAAAGAAATATAAATATAAAAACAATTTATACTTTGAATATAGAAAAGCAGAGTATTAGGTAATAGAATACTGAAACAAAAAGATAGAAAAAAAAAGGTTTATTTCAAGAATAAGTTTAGTAAAGGCTAACTTAATATTACCTTTATATTACAAACATATATAATCAGTATAATGTAACTAACTATATCACCACCAACTTATAAAGAAAAGCTAGAAGAAAAAGAAATGGAAAACCTCTTACAGATAAATAAAGATCTATAATTAGAAGAATTATAATCTATTCAAGAAATCGATTAATGGAACTATTATATCTGGAAGTTTGGAGATATAGATAAAGGAATTATTAATAAGGATCTCAATATAATAGATACTAAAGAAAGAGAATCTTACAAAGTTCAGTATATCGATTAGCACCGAATTCTATAGTTTGGAATTATTATTAATATCTCATTTGTAGAAAGAATCAATAGAGAATATCTTTAATAACTAAATCAAAAAGAGTTATAAAAAGTATTCTATCAATATATATCTAAGCAGAACAAAAACCAGAACTTATTTCTATATAAAAGAATTAGAAAAGAATATTATATTCAAGCTTAAGCTATCCTATTACTATTAATTATAAATATAGTGATAAAAGTAATCTAAAGGAACTATTGATATATTCTATAGAGAAATTTACTCAATAACAAAATTAGATTAGGGATAAATATAATTTATCTAAAAGAAGAAGAATTATAATATATAACATTTGCTAATAAAATCATTTAGGATTATAAGGACAAGTAAATTATATTATAGCTGAATACTATAAAACAAATAGAATAGATATACTATAGAATCAAGATAAATGGATAAATATAACTAGCTATAATAGATTCAGGGGCTATAGGAAATTTTATTATATTAGAAGCTATAAAATATCTGGGAATTCCATTCCAAGAGAAATAAGAACCTTATCAATTATAATTAATTAATAAATAGCTAATAGGATTTGATGGGATTGTTTCTTAAGAGATATGATTAGTACGAATGTATATAACCTAATACTCAGAGGTTATATAGCTTAATGTTATATTATTAGGCTAACAATAGATTATTTTAGGGATACTATAATTAAAGATATACAACCTTAGAATAGATTGGTTATAAGAGATAGTAATATTTGATTAATATAAGAATAGTTATAATAATATATTTAAGGTATTTACAAAACATAATATATGCCAAGGAGAGTTTAATACGAATAATACCAATAATATAGAACATTTAATCTAAGGTCCTCTATTAAAAGCGAAGAATAATATACCTCCTTTATAAATATAAAAGCTAACAATATAATACGAAATTGTAATTAAGATAACAGAGCCTATAATACTAGAATAGTATAAGAAATATAAATATGTTTTTAAAGAATCCAGAATCTATAAAGCTTTATTGGAATATAAGCTATAGGATTATAAGATAATATTAAAGAAAGGCAAGATGTTTGTATATACCCTAATTTATTTAATGTTAGTTGATAAGCTAAGGACGCTTAAAGAATATATCGATAACAATTTGACTAAGGGATGGATTAGAGAATCCATATTCTAAATAGCAAGTCCAATTATATAGGTATCTAAGAAAAATAGTATTAAGAAACTAGTTATGGATTATAGAAAACTCAATATACTTATCAAAAAGGATTGATACCTACTTTCATTAGCTATGGAATTAAGAGATCGATTAGGTAAAGTAATAATATTCATTAAGATGGATTTATATAATGGTTACTATTTAATTAAAATGAAAGAAGGCGAAGAATGGAAAACTACTTTCAAAACTAGATATAGGCTATACAAATACTAGATTATACTATTTAAGCTAACCAATATATTAGTAATATTTATAAGGCTTATGAATAATATACTATTACAATATTTAGATACTTATTGTATATACTACTTGGATGATATCTTAATATATTCAAACAATAAAGTTTAATATATCAAAGATATCAGTAATATCCTTGAATATTTGGTTAAAGCTGATTTGCTATATAAACTAAATAAATATGAATTCCATATTACGGAAATAAAATTCCTAGGATTCATTATATCAAATCAAAGGCTTAAAATAAATAAGAATAAGATTAAAGTAATGCTTAAATAAAAGTAGTCTATTATAATTAAAGAAATATAGTCTTTTTTAAGATTTGTTAATTTCTATTAAAGATTTATTAAAGGTTATTCAGGGATTATAATACTCTTAACCAATTTAATTAGAAAAGAATAGAGTATATTCGAATGGACCACTAAGGCATAAGAGTCCTTTGAAGTATTTAAACAGGTAATAACTGGAAAACCAATATTATTAATATTTAACTCAGAAAAGCAAATCATAATAGAAATAGACTCTTTAGATTTCACTATAGGAATAATTCTAAACCAATCAGATTAGAATGAGAAATATCAACTAATTATATTCTACTCTTGAAAGCTATCACTAGCCGAATTAAATTATGAAATATATAATAAAGAATTATTAGTAATAATTAATACATTTAAAGAATAGCAAGTTTATTTGAAAGGATCAAAATATATAGTATAAGTGTATATAGATTATAAGAACTTAGTTTACTTTACTATAATAAAATAGTTAAATAAATAATAGGTCAAATAGTCGGAAACCATAGCTAATTACAATTTTAAGATTTTATATATCAAAGGATTAGAAAACACTAAAGCTAATACTCTCAACCGAAAACCAGAATATTAGAAAA
The DNA here is from genome assembly GCA_038090695.1 of Sclerotinia spermophila. NCBI lineage: Eukaryota > Fungi > Ascomycota > Leotiomycetes > Helotiales > Sclerotiniaceae > Sclerotinia > Sclerotinia spermophila. The sequence continues at coordinate 186,326 of JBBMOJ010000015.1, forward strand.
ACAAGTTATATGAATTATATATTATATTCAAATAGAAAAGCGAATCATTAATCTATAATACACTATAGTTTATAGTTATTTATACCTTGGAAGATAATTATCTAAAGAATAAGATCTAATTATATTATAAAAGCAATACTATAATAATATATATATTCAAGATAACAAAACCAGGATTCATAATAGAAAATGATATAATATACTTCTATAGAAAAGTATATATTCCTAATCAAATAATTAAGGAATTTGTAACAAAACAATATAGATTACCTATATATAGATATCAAGGAATTACAAGAATATTTATAAGAATATAGGAAATTAGTTATTTTTTATAAATGAAAACAATAGTTGAAAAAGTTATTGGAAATTGTGATATTTATATACAAAATAAATCCTTTAGATATACTTTATATAGTCAGCTTTAGACTCCAGATATATCTTCTTAACTATAGAAGTTTATTATATAGAATTTTGTAATTAAACTACTATTCTCAAAAGACTTTACTATAGGAATTGAGTATAACACAATACTCAATATAATAGATAGATTAACAAAATTTATATATATAATACCATTTAAAGAAATATAAACTACTAAACAATTAGTATATATATTCTTTAGGATTATAATAAATATATATAGAATACCAAATGAGATAATCTCGGATAGAGATAAGTTTTTTATTTCGAAATTCTGGATTATCTTATTAATATTAATGGGTATTAAAAAAAAGCTATTGATAGCTTTTTATTTATAAATAGATAATCAAATAAAAAGGATCAATTAGATAATGGAAGTATATCTTAAATATTATATAAATTATCGATAGGATAATTGGGTAGAACTATTACTTATAGTACAATTCGTATATAATATATTGGAAATGGAAACTATAAAGATTATACTAGTATATATTAACTTTAGGTTCAATCCTAAAGTATATCAAATACCAATATTATAGAAAGTTAATACTAAATTAGTAATAATATAAATCGAATAATTAAAGGATTTATAAGAGTAGTTTATTCTTAATTTAAGATTTATATTATCTAGAACAATAGTCTATTATAATACGAAATATAATATAGAACCTATACTTAAAAAAAGGGATAAAGTTTATCTACTATAATGAAATATTGAAATCAAAAGACTAAGTAATAAACTCGATTATAAGAAACTAGAACTATTCAAGATTGAAAAGATAATAGAAACTATCAATTATTAATTAAAACTATTAGATACAATAAATATCCATTTAGTATTCTATATATCCTTACTCGAATTAGTACTATTAGGAGTACTGAATATATTATTAATAGAAATCAAACTAATCAATCCGAATATTATATATAATATCAAAACAATACTAGATTGTAAATATATTAAAGGCATAATCAAATATTTGATTAAATAGTTAGATTATTTATATATTGAAAATTCATAGGAATTAAGAATAAATCTTAATTACTTTAAGAAGTTGGAGATATTCTATTAGCAATATCTGGATTTGCTTAGAAAGAAGGAGAATCTATTGAAACAAGAATCAAAGGATTCAAAAAAGAAGAATCGAAAATAAAGGAATCGTTATTAGAATTAATATTAGAAACAAATACCGCTTCCTTTTCCTTCTTAATATACTTATTTTCTAATTATTGTTTCTTAGTTTCAAATTCTTCAAGAGTTTTAATAATACAAAGGTTATATTGAAGTATTTTACTAGCCTTTTCTTGTAAAACATACTTCTATTTTTATAAACAAGCTAAACAAATAGCTACTTCGGTTATAGTATTTATAGCTTTTTCCTTTTTGAACTTAAGATGTTTTTCTTTAGAATTAATATGAAATTAATTATCTATAGAATGGCTATATATATTATAACAACTATTGCCTATACTCTTTATATATTTATTATAGCGTATAGTATTTGGAAGTACCCGATATTTAAGGTTTTTCTCTAAACAGTAATTATACTTATAAGACATAATAACACCTTTGTTTTTAGAACGAAAATAGATATTTTTATAATTAATAATAGATTTTGAAGAACGAATAATAGATATTATAATAAATAGAAAGGAAGGTATTACAGAATTAATCAAATAGGGAAAACTTATTTTATAAATACTTAAGATAAGTGTTAAGCTAAAAAGGGGATAGTATTATAATAGTATCTAATATATTATATTATATAATTAAGAAGTTATAGGATTAAGGATTCCCATTGAATCCTATTACTTTTATCTGGTAGGATATAATAGGATTAATAGGATAATAGAAAATGAAGATCTATATAAGGGAATAGGTTTCATTATAATATAAAGCTTTATACTTAAAAATAATTATTAGTTTCATTATTATAATTATAAGAATTGTAACTAATTATTAACTTTATTGAATTCCTACTTGAAATCTAATCTAAACTACCTCGAGAGATCTCTAGCTACTTCTATATGACCCTAGAGGCAGCTCCTATAACAAGAATATAGGAAAAATCTTGAAATTAATAAATAGTTATAATAAATAAGTATATTTATAAACTTTAAAAAACCTTATAAAAGCTATCCCATTTATTATTACCTTTTTTTATTAAACAATTAGTTTTTATATTTTTAATATTAATCTATATCTTATTATCTTAGATCAACTAGCTAATACAGGCGCTTTCGGTATAATGGATTACAAGATTATACACCTACCCATAATTAGTAGAACTCGCTTTATTTACCATAGGAAATATCATAACATAAAAGCAGAATAATAGTCGAATATATTTACTATAGCTTTCTCTATATATAAAGTATAGCAATTGAACTATCATATAAAAAAGCCTAAAGAATTAAGGATCCCTAGGGGTATACTATATAGACTTTTTGCAATGAAAATTGGCTATAATGATTTTGTAGTGTACTATATTTGGTTCAATCATTAATCTAATAAGATAGAATATTTATATAGTATATCAAAAGCCTTTCTCTATTTCTTTTAATACCCAGTTAATAATTAAAAGAGAGCCAACTAGTTATTAGTTTTTCTGTATATAAATTTAGAAGAATATATAATAATATATATCAAAAAGCTTTTATATAAATTAAGCAATCTTATCAAATTGATTATATTCTTAAAGTTTTATATTTGGATTTATTCTAGTTTTGAATAGAAAGAGAACTATTATATTATATTTAAATATATCTTTTCAATCCAAAACTCAACTTTTTTCTTTCATCTCAATTCTTTTTCTTTCTGTATATTCTCGATTCTAATAATCTATATATACTTCCTATTTTTAGAGTTCAACTTTAATGAATAATAATTAGTTATATATCTAGATCAATTAGCTATTTTTTATAGGAATAAGTAGTCTTTAGAGATTTCCTTTATTAAATTAGAAGAAGGGTTTAGTTTGAGATATAGAAGTTCAAACAATCTTTTCTATCTATAAAAGGAGTTTCTGTTATAGGAGCTGCCTCTAGGGTTATATGGAAATGATTAAAGATCTCTTGAGGTGGTTTAGATTAGATTTCAAATAGGAATTCAATAGAATTAATAACTGGTTATAATTCTCATAACTATAGTAATAAAACTAATGATTATTCTTGAGTACGAAGCTCTATATTATAATGAAATCCTATTCCCTTATATAGACCTTCGTTCTCCTGGATCCTTAGGATCCTAAGCTCCTAGGGCTCCTGGCTCCTTGGATCCTAAGCTCCAAAGGCTCTTACTCTCATCACATGACACTTATCACGTGACCTATTGTTACCTGTCGTAACAGTTTCGTATTTGTAGAGAAAGCGAATAGCTTTTGGCTTAGATGATAAATTACTTTAAGCAGCTATATGTTACGACGGCATCCAACATACCGCGTCACATGGTCGGAGGATCATGTGATGGACCTAAAGGATCTAGGGGATTGGAGAATTAATATCTAGATCCGTAGGATGCAAGGGATCTAAGTAGGATAGAACTATAGGTTCTGTAGAACAGAAAGGTCTATATAAGGGAATGGGTTTTATTATAATATAGAGCTTCGAGCTTAAGAACAATTATTAGTTTCATTATTATAGTTACAAGAATTGCAATTAGTTATTAATTCTATTGAATTCCTATTTGAAATCTAGTTTAAATTATTTTGAGAGATCTCTAGTTATTTCTATATAACTCTAGAGGCAGTTTCCATAATACTTTAAGCCTATTTCTATTTCAAATACTAATTCAATAACTAATCACTATTATGGTATCTCAAGAATAATATATTCCAGTTATTGATATTGATGATATCGAAATAATTAATGTTTCTAAAGAAATTATTATCAATAAAATATTCAAGATTGCCTTACCAAATAAGTATTAAGGAAGTTGATAAGAACTTAATATCTTCCTTTTATAACTTGAAATCTATTTTAGATTCAATCAAGATAAATTTATCGAAAAAGAATCTAAAAGTATATAAACTATATTATATCTTAAAGAAGAAACAAACAAATAAATCCAATTATATTTATGTGATTATTTCGAGTATAACAATCAAGAATATATACAACCTATCAAAACTATCTTCGATAGTTTTGAAGGATTCAAAATAAAGATCTATAGGATTTTCGGAAATTCTAATAAATTAGAAATAACAAAAGAAAAGATCTTCAACCTCAAACAGATTGGATTAGTATTAAAATATACTATAGAATTTCGAAGATATATAAAAACAATTAAGTAGGATAAGACTACTATTATAAACTATTACTATAAAGAACTTAAACTAGAAGTATATTTGGAATTCGATAGGAAGATAGAAAACAAAGATTTGAATAAACTAATCAAGAGTTTTATTAATACCAATAATTGTTTATATAGATATAAACAAATCCAATAATTATATAAACCTCAAAAAAACCAAAAGCAAAAGTGTTATTATAAAAACAAGAATAGATCCAAATATAATCTATAGAGATATAAAAACCTTATAGAGTTAGATACCATATATTAGATACCTCAAAGTAAGGATTCAGAAAAGAAATATAAATATAAAAACAATTTATATTTTGAATATAGAAAAGTAGAATATCAAATAACAAAATACTGAAATAAGAAGATAGAAGAAAAGAAGGTTTATTTTAAGAATAAGTTTAATAAAGACTAACTTAATATTATCTTTATACTATAAATATATATAGTCAGTATAATATAACTAGTTATATTATTATTAGTTTATAAAGAAGAATTAAAAGAAGAAGAAAAGATGGAAAACTTTTTATAGGTAAATAGAGATCTATAGTTAGGAGAATTATAATCTATTTGAGAAATCGATTAATAAAACTATTATATTTGGAAGTTTGAAGATATAAACAAAGGAATTATTAATAAGGATCTTAGTGTAACAGATACTAAAGAAAAAGAATCTTACAAAGTTCGGTATATCAATTAGTATCGAATTCTATAATTAGAAGTTACTATTAATACTTTATTTGTAGAAAGAATTAGTAAAGAATATTTCCAATAACCAGATTAAAAAGAGTTATGGGAAGTATTCTATTAATATATATCCGAGCAAAATAAAAACTAGAATTTGTTTTTATATAGAAGAATTAGAAAAGAATATTATATTCAAGTTTAGGTTATTCTATTATTATTAGTTATAGATATAATAATAAAAGTAACCCAAGGGAATTATTAATATATCCTATAAAGAGATTTATTTAATAACAAAACTAAATCAGGGATAAATATAGTTTATCTAAAAGAAGAAGAACTATGATATATAACATTTACTAATAAAATCATTTAGGATTATAAGGATGAGCAAATTATATTATAGCTAAATACTATAGGATAAATAGAATAGATATATTACAAAGTTAAAATAAATGGATAAATATAGCTAGTTATAATAGATTTAGGGGTTATAGGAAATTTTATTATATTAGAAACTATAAAATACCTAGGAATTCTATTCCAAGAGAAATAAGAATCTTATCAATTATAGTTAGTTGATAGATAGCTAATAGGATCTGATAGGATTGTTTCTTAAGAGATATAATTAGTATAAATAAATATAATCTAATATTTAGAGATTATATAGTTTGATATTATACTATTAGATTAATAATAGATTATTTTAGGGATACTATAGTTAAAGATATATAATCCTAGAATAAATTGGTTACAAGAGATAATGATATTTGATTAGTATAAAAATGGTTATAACGATATATTTAAGATATCTATAAGATATAATATACATTAAGGAGAATTAAATATAAACAATATTAGCAATATAGAATATCTAGTTTAGGATTCTCTATTAAGAGCGAAGGATAGTATACTTTTTCTATAAATGTAGAAGCTAATGATATAATACAAAATCGTAATCAAAAAATAGAGCTTATGATATTAGAATAGTATAAGAAATACGAATATATTTTTAAAAAACCTAGAATCTATAAGGTTTTATTGGAAGACAAGTTATAGGATTATGAGATAATATTGGAGGAAGGTAAGATGCTTATGTATACTCCAATTTATTTAATATTAACCGATAAGTTAAGGATACTCAAAGAATATATCGATAATAATTTGGCTAAGGGATGGATTAGAAAATCTATATCTTAAGTAGTAAATCTAACTATATGGGTACCTAAAAAAGATAGTATTAAAAGATTAGTTGTGGATTACAGAAAGCTTAATATACTTATTAAAAAGGATTGATACCTACTTTTATTAGTTATGGAATTAAAAAATCGATTAGGTGGAATAATGATATTTATTAAAATAGATTTATTTAATAATTACTATTTGATTAGAATGAAAAAAAGCGAAGAATAGAAAACCGCTTTCAAAACTAGATATAGGTTATACAAATACTAAATTATATTATTTAAGTTAATCAATGTACCAGTAATATTTATAAGACTTATAAATAATATACTATTATAATATTTGGATATTTATTATATATACTATTTGGATGATATTCTAATATATTCAAATAATGAAGTTCAATATATTAAAGATATTAGTAATATCCTTAAATATTTGATTAAAGCCAATTTATTATATAAACTAAGTAAATGTGAATTCTATATTATAGAAATAGAGTTCCTAGGATTTATTATATCAAGTTAAGGGTTTAAGATAAATAAGGATAAGATTAAGATAGTATTCGAATAAAAGTAGTTTATTATAATTAAAGAAGTATAATCTTTTTTAGGATTTGCTAATTTCTATTGAAGATTTATTAAAGGTTATTTAGGGATTACAATACCCTTAACTAATTTAACTAGAAAAGAATAGAGTATATTCAAATAGACTACTAAAGCATAGGAGTTTTTCAAAGTATTTAAATAGATAATAGTTGGAGAGCTAATATTATTAATATTTGATTTAGAAAAGAAAATTATAATAAAAACAGACTTTTTAGATTTTACTATAGGAACAATTCTAAACTAACCAGATTAGAATAAAAAATATCAATTAATTATATTTTATTTTTAAAAACTATTATCAACCAAATTAAATTATGAAATATATAATAAAGAATTACTAGTAATAGTCGATATATTTAAAGAATAGCAAGTTTATTTAAAAGGATTAAAATATATAATATAAGTATATATAGATTATAAGAATTTAGTTTATTTCATTATAACAAAATAGTTAAATAGATAATAGATTAGATAATTAGAAACTATAGCTAATTACAATTTTAAGATTTTATATATTAAAGGATTAGAAAACACTAAAACTAATATTCTCAATCAAAAACCAGAATATTAGGAAAACAAGTTGTATAAATTATATACTATATTTAAATAGAAAAGTGAATTACTAATCTATAATATACTATAGCTTATAACTATTTATACCTTGGAAGATAATTATTTAAAGAATAAGATCCAATTATATTATAAAGGTAATACTATATTAATATATATATTTAAGGTAATAAAACCAGGATTTATAATAGAAAATGATATAATATATTTCTATGGAAAAGTATATATTCCTAGTCGAATAATTAAGGAATTTATAATAGAACAATATAGATTATCTATATATAGATATTAAGGAATTATAAGAATATTTATAAGAAT